>JARHVA010004887.1:0-502500 GCA_037957365.1 Torreya grandis
GAGCCTTCTCCTAAATACAAAGTGTGTAGTACATACTCAGGTATATCTTCATCAATTTAATCTAATATTTTCAATGATGTAATACTAGAATAAAATTTGGAATTTGTAGACCCAAAAAAGGTATTTAACACTTGGTAATGTCAATCTTGACTTACACTTATCCTACATGAATTATGTATTTATAAATAGTTCTCGCTCACCATTACTATAAACCTGCATCTTAATTATGATCTTGATTTATTATAAATTGTTATGAGTCACCTATATGAACATTCTAGTTTGTGCTAGATTAGTGAAATACCCCACCCAAACATTCCTAGAATACAACATTTACTTTTTCTCCTAGATAGTAACGTTAAATGTGGATATTAATGTCAACATTTTTGTCTTGAGGTCAAAGTTATCATATTTTTACCTTGAAATGATTTTTTAAAATTAAAACCCTTCTCATAGATTGGAACATTTAATTTACATGTTAGTGGCATAGGAAATTACCTAATTGAGTGAATATAGATAAAAATCAAGATCAAGCTTATTGAATATCTGTAATTTTCAATAACCTATCAATTATACTACTACACATTACTAAAGTATGCCATATTCTTCCAAATTTAAAAATTAATCACTAAGAGTAGTCATTAGCCAAGTTTTAAACACACCCAGCTAGGACAAGTGCAAAATTTTCAAGATTAGAGCCATATTTCTAGGTACATTCATATATCAAAAGATCAAAATTTCACATTCACACTAAGGGGAGTAAATACATATGGATTTACTTCCAATTTCAAATTAATGGATACATAAATAATAATAACTCATTAATGGGGGCGATTGGGCTCATCTCATGCTAATTAAACTTCCTCACTTTTTATAAGTTTTCATCCTTCATAATTGGACCTAAGGTTTGAAGGAGAAGGAAGCTAATTTTTAGAGTTGTGCATGTAGTCAAGGGTCACATATCACACATAAAAATATATATCAAGCATTAATACCTAAATATATATTTATAGAGAGACAAATTTTCATAAGATAATAATGTTAGCCTCTTTCACTACCATTGACATTTTTGTATATGTTTGATGGTATTGACCCTACACACATAGGCAATTAGTTCCAAAACTAGATGAATCACATGTATGTTTATAATATTTTTTCATAGTCAATTAATAAAATACTAAAATTAAGTATCTTGACATTTTTTACACTATAAATATATAAAATTGCATTATAAAATTAGGATAGATTAGTTACATTTAGATTTATTCCTAATTTCCATATATTAAAATCTAAATTAATTATAAAATTTTAACCTATTGTGACTCAAATTAATCCAAATACTGGTAAACACATACAAATAATTCAAATCATATTACTTAAGACTTCATTGAAATGAATTAGTCAAAAACTTGTCATTGGAGGTATAGTCCATACATGTTATGTGAATAGTATTTACGTGTTTCTTAGGATCACATTTAACAGTATATAATGTAAGCTTAGGAGCTATGAATCATATAGGTAATGTATAAGATGAAATATCTATGGATAGTGGATTATGAAAAAAATCATGAGAATATTTTAAATGAATTTATATAAAAGAACCTTGCTCTAACTACAACACCCTAGCTTGTAGATATATAATAATCTACATGAGGGATTATGTAGTAGGCACAGAAGATGATGTCAAATGAGTATCAATTTTAGATTTTTCATAAGTCATATTTGTAGGGATATACATCGATGTATGATAGAAACCTTTTTTTTCCCCATGATATTGTTGGTAATCATATGTCTAGCCAAAGATGTAGACATGGGAATGATAACAACAATAGTACTTTGAACACCTATGGTGGAATCAATCTTGTAATAGGTATAGAAGTATCAATGAAGAACTCATGTTGTTATTTACATTTTAAAACCTTAGCATATTTTTTTGTCATATTTTATTAAATATAATAATGCATCATGCATTTACGGGTTCATTTTAAAATATTGAGTTAATTCCCTTTTTATGTCATGAAATCTATTAGGAAATTCCACATATTCATTTCTTTTATTAGAATCCATAATAATTGTTTATTCCATTATGATTATGAGGGACAATAAGAAATGAGGTATAAAAATTAGATTTAAATTCATAAATTTAAATCCCTAAAAAGAAGGATAGAGTTCCAAAGGAAAACCTAAGGTTTTTCTATTTTATATACAAAATTTTAGCTTACTAATATGCTTTACATTATTTTTTATTACATGAACCTAAACAAGATAAAACTTAGGAATATTTATAATATATTATATATTAAAAAAAAATGATTTGAATGTAAAATTTTAATATGATTGCACAATTGCACATAATATAAATAGAAATAATAAATGGGATTTAGATACTTAGTGTGTAAATATTATGTGTAGGTCTTAAAATAAAAGTAGGTGATAGTAATTTATATAAAAAGGATTATAAGTCTCTCAAATTAGGAATAGGAGTGCTTGGATTATTTGGATGAGTCTATCAACCTATGGATACTATCATTTAATGTGGGCATCTATTGTTGTCATATTTATCTTGTGAAGATGTGCATCACTATTTTGGCGTAAGATTATGCATCTACTTTAAAATTATCTTACTATGAAATATTGAGTCCTTGATGTGTGTATAACTCTAAAAAACATGACTCCTCTTTAAAACCCTTACTTAAATTTAAACATTAGGTTAACATATAAAAATGATGAAAATATATGGGTTGAGTTGACCTCAACCAATCCCAAATAAATGGATGATTGCTACTTATGTATCTAATACTATGAAGAGTGAAATAAAACCACATATAATTATACCCATTAGATGTATGTGTGTAATGGCAATCCATTTATGATGTAACCTATAATATATTTTTTAGCACTTGATAATAGAATATATGGATTAGATTAGGTTATTGATACTATATTAAGGCTCACTCTTTATTACTAAAATTGAGAAGTGCGTGATAGTCCATTTGAACATACAAGTGAAAGAATAGGATTTCTTAGTACTTGTTCAAAAATGTTAGATAGTGCTAGATAATGAAATAGGCTCAAATATATTATGTATTTATATATAACTTTGGGTAATTTCTCATGTCACTGACATGAAAAACACATGGGCCAACCCATAACATTAATTTGAATTTTAAAAATGAATGTTGCTTGGAATGGGGATATGTTTATTAGGTTTGGACACTTCCAAAATTATATATGTGATAGAGTTTAAAAAAATAATTTAAAAGGTAGGAATTTTATCTAATGATCTGTAAACCTTTTGAGTATGATAAATAACATGTGAGTCACAATATAGGGAATTCATATAGGTGACTACTAGTGAATTGAGAAGGTTTGACCTATAGAAATCATGTGGATAGATGAGTGTTTTACCCTATTTTTTTAATCAAATAAATAAATTTTTAGTGTGATTATAGGTATAAAACTAGAGTCTATCATAATTACAAATATGTACAATGACACTATTTCTAATTCTTAAAAAAAAAAATATAGAAAATTTTTATTTTTGGGAAAGCATTAAAAAGAAATTTACTTAAAGATAAAATCAAAATTTAAGTTCACTATTTTGAATGTCTAAAATTAGAAATTATAAAAGATTATTATGCATGCCTAAGATCAGTGATAAAATATGAAACTACTTCTAGTATGTTTTCTATAAGTGGATGATGACATAGGCCATTCACCTTTGTTGACCATAAACTTGTATTAGTTGACTTGATAACTAACTGACAAAAAATTAGAGAAAAATATTTTGATAATGACATATATTAAATAAAATCATGGTATATTTTGAGACAAGAATTTTGTAGGTGGAAAAAATCACATGTCACTTTATTCCATTACCCTTAGATGATCCCTATTTGACATTGACAAAAAACTAGTTGTTGTGCATTTTATGCCTATACAAGATGAGTATTTAAGATATCATAACAAGGATTATGCCACAAAAAATTCACTATTTCTCTTCATTTTTATTTAAATACCTAATGGCACCTTGAGATATTAAAAAACTATAAAATAAATGGGAATGTAGTGGGATGATCTGACCTCAATAATCCCTTGATAATTGATTTTTGCCTATAAATTTAATACTCCAACGAGGGAAATCAAGCCCACATAGTTCTCCCACCTACAATTATTGTAAAATTGTGATTTTTGACTCTGTGTATTCAACTATAAATATGGGTTTGATACTTGACAATGATAGCTCTTGACTTGCTTTGAGATGTTTTAGACTTAGCTTATGGTTGTTCCTTCTAAATGATCTTGAAGCTACAAAAAATAGTGCATATTTTGTCAATGTGAAATAGTGAATAAGCTTGAACTAAGTAAATATCTTGTGGGGATAATGAATGACTTTTGAAGTGTATTATAGGTGAAAATTTTTATAATTTTCTTTAGTCAACATTATAATATGTGTGGGAAGACCTAAAAGAAAGATTTGAATTTTATAAACTAGTTTTTACTTAGCATGTGATGTGTCTAGCCTAAATTGATAGGAACACAACATCACTCATGTCCCTTGGGCAGAATTATATTAAAATATTAGGGACACCTATTTTGATCTAAAGATAGTTTGATGGTAATTTTAAATAGATGGACATTAAAATTTCTGTGTAAAAGTAATGAAAAATGGTTGAGATAACATATTAAATGGTTGAGATAACATATTAATAAAATTATTAGAATAATGGAGAATAAAAGTCATGTAATTGGGTACAAGTCATGTGGTTTAGGATGTGTCAAGAACTAGCATTTTCAATTATCTATGACCATATTTGTGTGTCTACATTTACCAACCCTTTATTACATTAATGAAATTGTTAGACTAAAAGATATATAATTGAGCATAAGTATGTAAAACACACTTTTTCTTAGAGGATACTTGATTTGTGTAGGGTATTAAATTTTATAAAACCCCACAACAACACATAAAGTTGTTATTTATCGATTTTGAAATTTGAAAATCCAAGATTTGAAAATTGGAAAAAATGGAAAGAGAGAAAGGAATGAGTATACTTGTACAGAGATGAAACCAAATTACTCTATAACCTATAAATAATTATGAAAAATTGTTCCTCCTTATTTAATCACTTATAGAATTTAAAACAATGATGATTTTGAGAGTGATCAAGTCCAAAATTTGAATAACTAATCAAACTCTTGATTTGGAAAGATGCTTAATTCCAACTCTCATGAATAAGTAGTAGCATCTAATATAATAATCCAAAATGGTGAAATAATGATGGGTTTGATATAAGTGATGCCAATTTTTTTGAGTGTCACTTGACTGAAACATAAATCACCTATAACACAATATAGAACCCCATAATGGGTTTACTAGAAGTAATTACAAGCCTGTTGAGTTTCACTAGATTCAAACATACATTATCCACAATAACTTTTAATCAAACCATTATAAATGGATATATATTTTATTTACATGATCAAAATATAATGAAAACTATTCATGCCCCTATCATGACCAAATTACCCATTAATTTTAAATAAAATATAAACCATTTTCTTTTGAAATTCGTAACTTTGAAATTTGAGAATGTGCATGAACAAACATCATGTCTTTTGAACATTGAAATTGTAACTTTAAACTTTAAAAATGTGCATGAACAAGCATTGTACCTTTTGAAACTATTCCAAAATAAAATAGATGTCCATGCATTTATATTCTCAATTACAATTGTATTTTCAACCTATAAATTTTATCTTGTAAATGCTTTTCATATGCCAATGCTTATGAATTTAGGTGTATAATTATGTATTTTGAGTTTTCTAAAAGTAAATGCATATGAATGATATATGCCCCCATAATTTATATCAATGTGCCAATATTTTTCACATGTTTGATTTCTAAATTAATTTAAATATTTGAACCTTGTAATATGTACCAAATTTTATTTTGACACTACTTTGAATCTTTGAAAACCTATAATTTTTTATAGAATATGATTTTGGACTAATTTAAACCTTTAAAAACCTATATTCTATTTTTTTAATTATTGAACTCTATCCCAAATCTGATTTTTACATTCATGAAGGCTTGGATCTCTAAGATAAGCCCACTGTGATGACCCCTTTTTGAGATGATGGATATAATTTAAAAATTACTCATCTCAAAATAAGATTTAATCGTATCATGTGATAAATATGTAATCATGTGAAATCATTTCATCATGTGAAGAGTATGTCATCATAATATTGTAATTATCATTGAAGTATGTATGTAAAATATTTAAGGTTATGCATAAAAGTGTTATTTGAAAGATAAATTTAGTAATGATACATGTAATAAAGTATCCATCTTTAAAGTAGATAGCACTATAAAATTTCATGATATAGATCATGTCACCACAAGTAAAGCTTAACAAGCACAAGAAAATTAATACAAAATGTCACATAATGTCATATAGTAAGGCCAAGGGCTTGATAAAATTCACATTAATATGTCACCATAAGTAAAGCCAAGGACCACATACAAAGGAAATTAAGAATGTCTCAAACAAGGGACATGTTCAAATGTTTGACAAAGCATAGGGCCCAAGGGCCACAAGAAATGGACATTTTAAAATGTCACATGTAACAATCAAAATATCACAGAGATGTTTAATAAATTATTTCACACATAATATCCAAGGTCCACGTAGAATAAGAAAACAATGTCTAGCCTATTATGAAATATATTAAACAACATTAAAGAAGCATAGAACAAATGAAAACTAGTCCATTCCATATATTATATCAAAGTAGCATATCCATGTATCAAAAATCAAAATATGAATGATTAGAAAGAAACTTGTAATATATGTAGCTCAATATGGTATAGATTCAATTGAAAGATATAACCTATTATAATATAACCTATAGAACTAGATGCCCCCAACATAGGAATGACCATTGGGTAGAATAGAATCCAACATCTAAAAGTGTATACATAATTTATGTCATACATCACACTCATATACATCATGAAAATAATATGTATATAGAAAATAATATGATATCTACCAAATTTGTGATAAATAAAACATGTAGAGAAGTAACTAACAATCTCATGTCATGCTTAGGTCCTGATATTTGATTTTTTGAAAAATTTTAGAATGTTTTTGGACTTTTTCAATATTTGATTTTTTGTAACATTTGATATTTTTTAATTTTTTGAAATATTTAAAAGGAAACCAACTTTTTATCTCATCATTTAGAGGACCATAGTGCACTCTTGGATTATATATGTTGAAGATTAATTCTCATTTGAGAAAAATACAACATGTGGATGAATCAAAATTATAAAAAGTAACAAGTGTTGTTGTATAATTATATTAATCATTGATTATAAAATCCTTTTTAAGATGTATAATTTAATAGGGTGTATAATTTGATGGACTTTATTATATAGTAGGATAATGTCTCATTGCTTTTATTCACTATGGAACACATTGAATTGTCCTAGGCATTTATTTAGGATGTAATATATAACATTTAAATTTATTTGAACCTTGATGAACTATTTGATATGAATTTTATTTACTTATGAGGGTGAAACTAAACCAACATGGAGAGGTATCATTATATTCCTAAGAGTATTACGTGTAGTATGTATTTGAGACTATGAAGGTGTGTTATTGTATATGAATTTTATCTTGATCCATTGAATCATGAAATTGTGGATACATTGTTTGTTATTGTAAGTTCTAAAAAAGAGTGCATTCTTATTTGAAACATCATCATTGATTTTACCATCATTGAATGTGATTTTTGGATGTGGTGCTGATGTGCCTATGAATGTACCAATAATTATTTCTATTATATGTCCATATGTATCAAAAGGAGGATGCACATTATATGCATAATGTACTCCCAAATTATATGTATTTTTAGATGTACCATGATTTAGAAAAGGATTACTGAATATTTTTAGCTTTGTATCATTAGTATGTTGTGTTATAGATTTTTCTATGGGTGTGCTTATCTCAATAGTATTATCATCAATAACATATTATATATTATGCCTTAGCCTAAAAAAATTGTTTATAAAATGCCCAATAAATCTACGGTAGTCATAATATGCATTATCATCTAAGCCCTTAGGTTGAGGCTTGGTCATATAAAGATCAAAAAGGTAGAGGTAGAAATATGAGATTATAATCAAATAGTTTTTATAAAAAGATATGAGAAGGTCATGGTAACCTTGAAAATTGTCTACTTGGTGGAGTCATCAATTGAATCTTGCTTATTGATTGTGATAGTGAACTAACTATTTTTTTTTTGCAATATTACCTTTTTTATTTATTTGACATTTGATTTTAGCTTGATTTGAAACTTTATATTTTAATTAGATGGAATAATTAGCGTATATTTTAGCTTGTTTAATCATGTGAGCTTGACTTTTCTTCTTTAAATATATGGCATAGCTCATCAAAATATTTTAATAAATTAAACACTATTAAATCATGAAGTGGTGATATCAAGCTTTGTGTGAATATATCTTGAAAATTATTGTGTTCCATAGAGTTTTTCATCTTAGCATGGTCTTGTATTAAAGAACATATTCACTAATTTATTTTTTTTACACTTTTTTGAGTTTATAAATTTGTGCATAATACAAATTTTCACCAATGTTGATTGATAAATGTGTTATCAATTGATATTTCAAAGGGTGGAATTCTCTAATTGATTAAAGTGGGATAACATAGAACCATCATATATTATAATATTTGAGGATTCTTGGAAATAACTTGGTTAGTAATTTTTAATTTTAATCATATTCCAAGCATGATGCATGGAATGATCAGAGATGTTTCTTGGGATCATCTTTACCCTCATAGAGTGATAGCTTAGGAGCTAAAAACCCTGTAGGTAATGGGTAAGAAGATATATCAAATGCTAAAGGAATTTGAAGCAAAGTATTAATATACCTTAAGTGATTTACTCTAGAGGCCCATTTCTCTAATTTTAATACTTTGGAATGTAAGGATGTAACAAATTACTTGAGAGAGAATGCATTAGGTAAAGTTGGTAGTGGACCTTGTGTAGTGGTCAATGGAGGTGTTTAATATGCTTGTGTATAAATAGGAATATGAATCTATTTTAAACCAAATGATGTAAACCTACGTAGGGATGATGGAACATATGTAACTAAAGGTTTTGATATATTAATGACAAGAATAGTAATAATAGGAACACCTGAAGTGAAAGTGGAGGCTTGAGCTGATTTATTTTTCTCATCTATTGTAATGTATAAGAATGAGTCAATATTATTTGGGTTGGTATTAAGATATTTATTGAATTACTTATCACTAACTTCATACACTTATTATTTATTAGTATCAATGGTCATGACAAGTCCATCCATAGGGTATGTATCTATTTACACTAGAATTAATTATGAATTAGCATTAACTCTCTATATAAATGTAAACTATTGAAATCTAATCTAGGATGATATATAAAATAGAATATTGTAATATATATATCCACATAATTTATAGAATATTTAAATTTTATTAAAATATAATCTAGGGTTAGGGTTATAGATATATCCTTAAAAATGATTTATTTCAGACTATATTGACTTTATATGAAATACAACTATATAAAGATACCTAAAAACATAGATGTATTAGATAATAGTGTCTTGTTGTATACTAAGAAAAATATATAGGAGGTAGACAGGAGCATAAGGCATTGTTTTTTATCTATTATGACTTTATCTTTTTAGTCTATACATTAGATTTGAAAATATGGGATTGTTCACCTTTATATATATGCATTATGTATCTATGTGAATCCTAAATTGATGAATAAAAGACATACCAAATTAAATATATATTATTATATAATAACACAAAAGGAGGTTAAATAAAAAGGGGGGAAAATTAGGTGAAGATGAAATGGTTGAGCTATCCTTAAGAAACCCTATGTTTACTGAGTGTTTCCTACATAGAGAAAATGGCCTTAGGCCAATGTATTTCTCTCTTTAGATAAGATCATATGAATGCAACTAAAAATATTTATGGGATTATTTGATAAGGGATACCCTCAAAATAAAATAAAATAATGTTAGACTTGGATAAAGATTACAAAATTGGACCATAATTTAAATAGGAATCTTTACATAATAAATGGATGATTTTGAAATAACAAAGATAGGTGCCTTGTATCAAATTCATCTCAAATGATGTGGAAAAATATTTAAGCCTCCAGGAGGGACTTTTAATCCAATTATTACTTGCTATAAATGGTTAGTATCACAGCCTATGAAATCTCATGAAATGATGATAGTGTTCATTTTGAGGTAAGGATAATAAGTCTCCACCATGGGAGAAAATATTAAAGGGTCTTAGTCATTAATCATTTAATCAAGTTAGGTTTGGAGTGAGTGTGGGTTAATTTATGTTTTATCTATAGTAAAATATTGTGGGTTAAAAATATTTCTACAATAGGAGGTAAATGAGATATCTTGGAACTTTTATCTTGTGTTGAATCTAAGGAAGACCCACATATGTGGTGAAAACATATGAAAATATGGCTCATAAAGTTTATGATGAGGATTTTAGGGGTTTAACTTCTTATCTTGAAGGATTTATCCAGGGTTTGGGATGAGAGAAGGGTTATAATGAGAGGCCTAAAGTTAATAGTCACTGAGTAAGTCATGGAAATGAAATTTGAAGGAGTAAAGGCATTTAAAGATAAAAGGCATAATGAAGAGCCGATGAAAATATTCTTCAATACTAATTAGTTTGTTTGAACCTAAGCAAATGGGCTTCCTTAAAATGGAGGTACCAAGGAAGTGTCCTAAAATTTGTGTCCAGAACATACAATACATTACATTGGAGGGTAAGTTTAGAATAATTTACTCCCACAAATGTCTTATAGTGAATCAATTTAAAGGGAACAAAATTAGTTTGTCCTACTATCTGCTGAATTTTTTTGAGAATTATGTAAACTCTTACAAGTCAAATCTTTCCATTAAAATCTTACATTAGGCCCTCATATTATTAATATTCAATATGCGTAGGTCATTATGGGTGAATATGTAATTGAACCAATAGAAGTTGACAGTGGGGAGGAGGAGTTAGAATAAAATGATGAGGAAGATATGCATAATGAAGAGGAGGAGGATACCACAGAATAGAATCACTAGTATCAAGAGGAGGATTACTTGACAAATCCACTTACAGTCCTATTTAGAATAAATGTAAATTTAAAGATAAAAAACTATAGGTTAAGGTGAAGGAATCTTAGATTTAAAGGGTTGTGGTGAATAAAAACCAATAAACATACACAAAGGGAAAGGGGAGAGATAAATAAAAATTCTAAGGAAAGCTTTGAGTCTCTCACAATTATGAACATAAAAATCTTGGAACTAGAGGATAATTTGTAAAACCTTGAGTCTAATATCTCCAAAGAATAAAAAATGTGAAACGAGATGGATGAGTAATTGAAGGTTTTAAGGACTTATTTGGCATGCTTAAAATTTTAAGTTTTTAACATGTGCAATCAAGGGGGGAAGCTTAGGACCTCGATAGAGATTAGAGTGTAATGGAAAATAAAGATGAAAATACAACTCAATCCAAGAAGAGGTTATGCAAAAAGAGTGTTGAAGCCTAGATAATCTATCCAATAAGAAAGAGGGAAATCTGTAGATATAATTCTAAGTAAAAAGACTTTGTCAAAGAAGAGTAAGATATAATTATCAACTAAAGGCCCAAGTAAGAGCACTAGGGGACACTCCAAAAAATAAAGAAATAAGAAGATGAAATACATTACCAAGCCTAAGACACTAATAAAATATTAAAACTCTAAGGAGTCTTACCTTTATCTTCTTATTGGTCACTTTATTTTGTTTCTAAGTTCGGCCAGGTCGTAGGTACTTTGTTGATGTTTGATGGAATATTTTTGATGGTTTATTGTCTTTTTGTTAGAATTCTACCTTTTTATTCTGGTATCCTATAGGGATTTACTCCTTTGTGTTTTTATTTTGATATTTTATTTAAAATCCTTTAGTTATGCAATGGTTACAGGACCCTTTAAAACTAGTTTATTAACCTTATCAAATTAATAAAGAGACTTCTAGGTTATTTAAAGTGTGACACGTGATGTGATTTTATATAGAAACATTTTGAATATTTATAATAAATGACCTATTTATATGTGTATAAAATTTGTTATGAACCATGTCATTTTGAAAATATACTCATTAGAGTGTAGGAGACAAGTCTGTACTACTGGATATGTGTGTAATGTGATTTTATCTACATAGTGTGGACTTGTCCTAAAAGGATAGAGGATTATGAAACAAGAGTGACATTAAAGTTTTTGATGAATATGAATGAAATAGGGAAGCCTATAAGATGTTCTTGATAATTTTAATATTTTTAAGGATTTCTTAGAGATTAGAGGTTATTAGAATGGTAAATTAGCCAAGCAAGGTAAATATATCAAGGAAAAATATTGTCAAGTATTTAGTGAATAAATTTCAATGTCTAAAATTGCCCCATTTATTATAGTGATGCATAAAATTAATAGAGTAAAGTAAATGCAAATTTTGAGTGTGTATATACACTTTATGTTTTTCATGGAGATGTGCATGCCCCTTTATTGAGTCATGTGGAGAAGTGTTGATCATGTGGTAAATTGATAGTGACCAAGTATTGATTTTAAGAATTAATAAATACACTTGAGTTTGAAATATTGTATGCTACAACCCTCACAGAGTAAAAAATAAGAGTGACACTAAATTATTTTTTGAATAGGGATGAGTAGGAATGAAACAGGGATTTCTAAAAGGTATTCTTAATAGTTTCAAGATTTTGAAGGATTTATTAGAGAATACAAGTTATCAAAATGGTGAATTTGCCAAACAAGATACATATGTTAAGGAAAAGAATTTTAAAGCATTTATTGATTAAATTTTAGTGTCTACATTTTCCTCCATTTTTTCTATTGATGCATAAAATTACTAGAGTACAAGAAATACAAAACCTGAAAGTGTATACACACTTTATCTTTGCCATGGAGATGTGCATGCCCCCTTGTTGAGGCATGTGTATAAATGTTGAACATATGGAAAATTGAGAGTGATCAAGTTTCAATTTAAATCATTAGTAGATATTTTTTATTTGAAAATATTGTATGCTCCAACCCTCATAAATTACTCTATAATGTTTGAAGATATGAGAACCAACAAAGTGGTTCACTAAAGTGAAAATGTTGAGCATAACTAATATATAATGTGGATTACTTGATGAACTAAAAAGAAGAGGTGGGATAAAATACATGGATCACTAAATAATAAACAAGACATGGAATGACACTAAGCTCAAATGTGGTTCACTTTAAAATAATAATCACACTATTGCATAGGAATCTAGATTTGAACTATAAATTCTTAAAACTTTTAAAAAGAAAAATCTAAATTTTTAAAAGTATTATCTTGGTAATGAATGTATATTATGCCCCTTTTACTATATAGAGTGTTAATTTGATTTTTTTTTTTAATTGAGATCTTGTAACTATATTTGCACAAGTGTATATGTGCTCAAATAGATTTAAGAGTGGAGTGCATAAGTAAGCTGAATTCCCATATAATCTAAAGATTTTAATATTTGCATAGTGTAAACTATAATATATGAAAATGTATTAATTTTAAAATATTGGACATAATAACATTACGATTCCCCCATTTTGATATGAGGTAAATTGCATGCAAATCCCTTATCTCAAAAGAAAAAGTGAGAGCATTTGTGAAAGATATAATCACGTAAAAAATATTTTTCAAACTTGAATTGTATTATAATATTAAGGATGTATAATTTAAGAATATGAAGAGATTTCATATTGTATTTCATCATTTAATTTTATTATATAATTGAATTAGTGTATGAATCATGTTAAAAACTTCCAAGCATTGAATATGTATTGTAAGCATAGTATTTTGTAAAAATGAAGCATTGAAGCACACAAGTAGTATAAAAATGATATATATCATGGAACCATAGATATATGTAATAGATAAATATTAGTTCATGATAATAATCATGACACCATAATATCAACCAATTAAATTGTAATCAAATTCAAACAAAGTCATGCAATGAGGACCAAATGCCACATACAAGGGACATGTAAAATGTCACATAGAGTTAGAAAGTTTGCATAAATGTCAAACATAAGGCCTAAAGGAAGAAATATAAGGTAAATTTAAATGCCAAAAAAACATATAATTCCAAAGTACAAACACACATGACATGGTGATGTAATACAGGAAAGTGGGTTTATGTTGAACATACATAAAGAGAAGGGCCACATTCAATAATAAAACAAGTTGAATAATGTTATGTAATGAAACAAACATAAAGAGAAAATTAATCTAGCATAGTTATATCATATGTATTTATGTTTATGTTAGAAAAAATCATATTCATCATGACACATGTAAATTATGAATAAATAATACATTTTTTTGTTATAGATCAACATGGAAAAGAGGTTGTGGATAAATACATGTAATAATGTTCATATAAAATGATGAGATGCCCCAAAATGATCAAGGTCATTGGGTAAAAGGATAGAATAGAATTTAAACCATGTAAATTAATGTCTTAACTTGAAATTTTCCTAATACTTAAATATAATTTATGTTATGTGATAAAAAAAACTATATAAGAGGTCCCCATGACTATGTTGCATTTAGAAACAGAGATTTAAAATGCATATGGATAGGTCTATATTAGGAGGATAGGTGCACACTAGGACTTTTTATAGATTAAATACATACAATTTTTTTTATTAGGAAAAATTCATCTATGTATGTTTACTTGATTTTGATTTAACCTTTTAGAGTTTAACTATGTAAAACTTATGTTTAGATTAAAGGGTTGAGATGTCTAAATTATTTAAATAATATGAAATAATTAAGTATACACTATTTATAGTTTTTAAATTCTTTTAAATTTATGAAAATAGTAATAAATAGGTATAAATATAGACTTATCTTTAAAGTGTCTATCACAGATGATCTAGGTTCTGAAAACTAAGTTTTGGAGAGTTCTAAGTGTCATCAATAGGTTTCTAGAATTTTTTTGCTTGCTAGACAATTACAACCCATATGGATAGTAGCACCATGTTATTTTAGTGTCTTAAAAGTGGTGATATCATCCCCTTTATGGTAATATTCCTATTTTCTAGGAGAACTTATACCTATGTTTTTAGGTCTTGTTTCTATGTCCATGAAAGCTAGAACTCTATGTTGTTCCTAGAAAACATAATTTAGTGTGAAAACCCTAATCCTAATTGTAAGTATGGAATGATAAATAATTGTGTGTTCATTGGTAAGATAGAATTCACATCCTCAAAACCTTGATGTGAGGATATTTTACAACATAACAATACTCTCAAGTGGGATCAAGGCCAATGTAGTTCTCCCACCTAGTGCTTGATGAAAGAACAAGTGAATTTTAGAATGAGAGTGGAATTGGATGCCTTGAACGTAATTAAGTTTTGAAATATTTGAAAACCAGGCTTATGGATGTTGTATATGGTAGTATGTATAAGTAGGGGAAAATAAGGATCAAATACCTTAATTTTGATTAACTTGTCTTTTATTTGAATAGGATTTTGTATTTATTTTCCATCTAGTGAATAGAGATCAATTCAACTTGTATTTATAGAGATCTATAGCTTGTGTGGATAATAAAATGTGATTAGTATGACTTTTGGAGGGGAATTTTTTTCAAAAAGTATCCATTCAAGAGAGTTAGGGATAAGGATAGTATTTCCCAATTGGGGGACATTAGTGCCATGTGGTTGTAGTTCCCAAATGTGGTGTTAATGTCCATGTGGAATACTACTGGGCGAATTGGGTTGGGATCTAATAAAATTATGCTAGGACTATATTTGAGTTTACTATAGGTATTTATGGTCTACACAATGGCTAGAAAAGTGTGTCTAAGGCTCTAGGATAGGTATATGGCTAAGCTAGGAATAATTTAATTGAAGCAACACTCTTAGCATCCAATTACCACTTTTATATGATTACATTCCCTCCTTGAAATTATTCTAATAATATATCAAAGTGAAATGACTAATTTAAGGGAAAAATAAGTGTACTTAGACTTACCTTGGAAGTGAATCTTGTGTAGCTAAGTCTAGGTATGTGAATTTGGTTCTATGTACATGAAACATTATCCAAAGTAATGAATTTCAATAAAACATAGAAAAATGAGTCATTACTTAAGAGATGATCAAAATAAATAGACTATTTTGAATAAAATAAGTGAGTAAATATAAGTAAAGAGAGAGAAAAGGAATGAATACACCTCATTGGGTATGTAAACCAATACATAAACTTGGTGAAATCATATGTGTGTGAGTGTACATAATGATACTAAGCTAATGACTTGTCCAATCATCATATGGGTGGATTAAGAAATCAATCCAATTTTGACTTCATCATTACCCACCTCTACTTAGTAGATACTAATCTATGAATAACTTAGATAAGATTGTAAGTGTGTCTAACCCTCTGATATGGTTGCTCAATAACTCAATTAGGTCATGAATCCATAATTTACCACTTGTGTTATGTAGATTTATCTTGGATTTAATTTTGCAAAGTGTTTAAAGTGTATAACTATGTATGTTAGCTCTATGGCCACTCACGTATATTAGGTAGCTCTGGGCCACTCAAGAATACCAACCATTATAAATGGAGTAAGGCAGGAATTTGGTGACAACCTAAAATAAGATAAAAATTTTATATAACATATATAATGACATGGATTTTGCCATTCCATCTAATCAACCTATGTGTAGCTGAGTATATGGAAACTATGTGTCACATACATGCCACTAGTTTGGTATCCGAGTATACTAAATCTAAATTGAGTATGTAATAATTGAATCTATGTAATTGATCTAAATGTGGGAATGATCATGTCATGCATGATGCCTAAAATATAAGAAAATAGTATGAAATTGAGTTGAATTTAATGTATTTGATTAAAATACAAACATAAATATCAAACCTGTGATTGTATCTATGTAAATTTGTATTATACCTGGGGTATTGATCTAGATGACTTTGACTATTCTGAACCTGGGGCTACTAGATAGTATAACCATGTAGTGGAGAGTAGTGCCTTATGGAGTCAATGTATCAATCTAGATATTAATATCTACCTACTCTAAAATCTAGGTGATTTAAATTAATGTATGCGTCTCTATTTTTTCCTAAGTTTGTCATGTGTCTAGTTTTTAAAATTGAGCCTATGTGCTAATTTTTTGTGAATAGAAAAGTAGGAGAATGATCTCTATGATAAAACCCTATAAATTCCCCCTATTTTGAGAATAATTTTGAAATATACGCAAGAACTATTCTCAAAATAAGTAGATCTAAAAAATGTGTTATCCAGAGCATGTGCATGATATTCTAATATAATGTGCAAACTTAACATCAGAATGTAAACAAATCTAAGAATAAGTAGGTAATGTATGATGTATGTTGTAATAAATAATTACATAGGAGTGTCAATATATATGTAATCAATTTGCATAGTAAAAAATATGAGTAAATACCTATGGGGATGGGTTATGATGTCTATCACAACTCCCAAGTAGGAAGGGTAGATACATGAGGTCCCTCATGGCATTAAAAACTAGTGTGTGTGTGTAAAAATCAAATACAAGTGTCATGGTGTATAATCATACAAGGAAACATGTATACAATCACATGATATAGGAAAAAGTAGGCCAAGGGGCCATAATACAAGGGACATGGGACATTTCACTAAATATAAGAGTGGAGACATACAAGGACATGTTACAATGTTCACATATAAAAGAAATAAGTAATTTGGATTAGAGCCACATAGAAGGACATATTCAAAGGTCTACATATATAATCAGGAAAGCACACAAAAAGGACATGGGAACATGTCTAAGGCATGCAATCAAATAAGTGATGTAGATCCAAATAATAATGGTATATTCAAATTCCCTTGAATAGAAGAAGCATAAGAAACATAATAAAGTCTAATCTAGGAAAACTAGAAATAAAAGCATGTATAATTATGTAGTAAAAATCTATGTAAATGTGAAGATGTAAATATTTTAAGCATAACTAGTGATAGTTGGAAAAATATCATCATTGAGTGGTAGTGATCAACATAAAGATATATCAATGCATAAACTAGAAAGTATAAAATGTAAGGATATAGCATGGTAATAGAAAATATGCATGAGATGCCCCCAAGCAGGTAGATGTCTCAAATAAATAACCTTGGATTGGTGTTTAACCCCTAATGGGTATATGATAGCAATTATGGATTAGTGTAGTTGACTAGAGTCCTATATGTAATATGAAAACACTCGATAAGAACAAGTGAAGCATATGTGTATGATAAAACTAACTATACTAATATAGCTATCAATATGTAATATCTGGAAAGTAGTAGAAATGTAAACATAGCAATGCATACAATCTATAAATTTTGTATTTTTTGAGTAATATTTAAATGTTCTTATATTTTGACATGTTATATTGTTTCTTTTTTATAGATATAAGTTATGTATAAGTAAATTAAAATAAACTATGTATGAGTGAGAGAGATAAGTAAGTATGTACAAGAGTAGTAACCATACTAACTAATGAGTCTCATGAGAGACTCATTATCATTGTGGCTTGTGTTAAAATAGGAAAAATAATATCTCATGTAGTTTAATTGATATTTTATAGTTAAATGTTATTCTAGTGGTAATATGAGTATTATTAATTATTAGAATCATAATAACCTAGTGTGTTAGATAGAACTACTTGATAATGTGTAGTTGACTAGTCTAAATTATGCTTTGACATATTGATTGTGATTTTGCATTTTGAAATTGTGCTTATTTTAGACATATGATGTTGTGGAGGATTTTTTTTTTATAAATCCTTGTTTGAGAATAATTTTTGGTTGAGCATGATTTTGAATCTATAACTTAATACCTTACTCTTTATGTAACATGTCCTATGTATATGGATGTTTTGCTTTGATAAACTATATCTATGACTGATGTGCCTTAAGATGTTCAATAAACCCCAAACCTTTTTCACCAATATGATCAATTGATAGAATAGGATAAGTGATGACTTGGGCCTATTATCACAAACCTTCACTATGATAACCATACTATTGTATATGCTTTTGACCAAACCCATGCCATATTGAACGTTTAGCCTCATTTTGGAGAGGTACATTTTCTTGATTTATATAGGCTTGTTGTACTATTTATTATTTTGATTATGATTTTGAAAACTTTTTTCATCTGAGTTATACTGAGATAACCATTTATGTACTATTTTTGAATTTGACCCTTTTGAATTGGTAGATATACCAATGTATGTTTTTTATATGTAGTCTCACTATGTGAGTCATTTGTATCCATTCTCTATTGTATTTTCATTTTTAATTATAAACATGAATTGTTGTGGTGCCCATAAATTCTATGATATGCAAAAAAACATATGAATCTCTTCATTGGGTGTAGAGGAGGTAGGTTTATCAACTTAGCTTTAATCATTTCCCTTAGTGTTTCACTTGAACTCTTATTTGACCTTTAATGCTTTTTGAATCACTAGTTATATATGTACTTTTTTATGATTTCATGTTCTAATATACAACATTGGTTACCACAAATTAAATATTTGAAGATGTATAAACATGATTTACACTATTATGTCTTGGAGGCCTTTATCTTGTAAATTATTTTTCAATGTTATAGTATTTTCATGTAGTAGTTTAGTTTGATTTTTTAAACATGTAATTATTATTCTCATATTAATAATTTTTTCATATAGAGTTTCACAAGTGCAAACCCTAGCTATTTCTAATTGAACATGTAGGCACACACCCTGTATGAAAGAGGTATGAATAAGATAAGTAAGAAGATTAGTGATATTTTATTCATTGATTCATCTCATGAAGGAATTATATCATGGACCTGGTTAGAACTAAAGTAGTTATCACCCTCATGGAGATGAGGAAGAGAAGGATATACTTTCCTGTGCATAAGATATGACATTGAATCTTGAAACATAGTTGTTAGCCTATGTGTTAAATCCTCTATGTGTGTATAGGTTTACTTTTTACAAGAATTCCATATAGGAAAATGATGACATGATATGAAATATGACATATATTACAATTGATAAAAAGCATCATTTATACATGTGTTTATGTATTTTTTGAGTTCATTTTGAATTAAAGAGAACAAGCATGTAAATTAAAGTATTAGACTTTACAACAAAATGTCATTGATTTCTTATATCATTTTGATCATGATTTTATGAATTAGAAGATATATGAATCTAAAATCTAAGTTTTAGAAATAAAATATAAGTATAAATAGAAAAGGATAAAAACCCTAAATGTGTTTAGGGTTAGGGTTTTTTAAATCTAGGTTTTCTTTGAAATAAATTTAAATCCTAAACTGAAATTTAATTTTTTTAGTTGGGTTGTCTAAAAAATCATAAAATTAGAAGTATTCGGCCCTAATTTATTTCACAAAAATTTAGATTCATGAAAACTAGGGTTTGAAGCAATATTTAAATTAAGTAGTTTTCACCAAATGATTTAACTATTTAGAGTTTAACTATGTAAAACCTATGTTTATATGAGATGTCTTAATCAATTAAATAATATGAAATAATTAGGTTCTAATTTGTTATGGCTTTTGATGTCTTTTGAATTTATAAAAATAGAAATAACTAAGCATAAATATAGGATTATCTAGAAAGTGACTATAGCGGATGATATAGGATCTAAAAATTGAGTTCTAGAGAGTTTTAAGTGTTGTCAATAGGATTATGGAATCTATTTGCTCACTATATGTATCACCCCATATGAACAGTCATGCCATGTTGTTGTAGTATCCTCAAAGTGGAACTAGTGTCCCCTTTTTGGGAATATTCCTATTTTTTTGGAGTACCTATGCCTTTGTTTTAAAGTCCTATTCTTACATGCACGAAATATGGAACTCTATGTTGTGCCTAGAAAATCTAATTTCATGTTAAAACCCTAATCTTCCTTGTAAGTATGGCATGAGAAATAATTATGTGTTTATGATTAGGATAGGTTGTACATTCTCAACACCCCACTATGAAGATATTTTTGTACATACCAATACTCTGAAGAGGGATCAAGCCTAATCTAGTTCTCTAACCTAGTGCTTGATGCAAGTGCAAGTGAATGCTAGAATGAGAGAGGAATTAGATTATTTGAATGTACTTGAGCTTTAAAATCTTTAAAAACTAGGATTATGGATAAAATAGATGGTATTATGTATAATTAGGGTAGAATAGGGATCAAATACCTTAATTTTTCTCAAATTTTATTTTATTTGAATAGGCTTTTGCATTTATTTTTCATCTAGTGAATAGAGGTAAATTAGACTTGTATTTATAGAGATATGTAGCTTGTGTGGATAATAAAATGTGATTAATATAACATTAAGAGGGAAAAACATTTGAAAAAGTATCCATCCATGAGAATTAGTGATAAGGATAGTAGTGCCCAGTTGGGGGACAATAGTGCCATGTGGCTGTAGTGTCCCAAATGTGGCATTACTGTCCACTTGGCAAACTACTAGTCAACTTGGGTTGGGATCTAAGAAATTTCTCATATGACTATGATTGATCTAATTGTAGGTGTTTGTGGTCTCTAAAATAGATATAAAAGTATGTCTAAGTCTCTAGGATAGGTCTAGGGCTAAGCTAGGAATAGGTTAACTCAAACAACACTCTTAACATCCAATTACCACTCTTAGGTGATTATAGATTGTGTAAAAATATGTCTTTTTTTCAAACTTTATGAGAATTATTGTGTATTGAAAAGGTATTTAAATATGATACATACTGAAAATAAAGATAAATGACATGAAATTATGGAATCCAACAACATGATAATATTCTTAAAGGTCCAAATTTAAGTTTTTTTACAAATATTTTGATTTTTTCTACTTTTTAGAATATATGAATGTTTTTGTATTTTTTTCCATATTTATAAAGGGAAACATGCATAAGTGAAGGTTGAAAAATATTATAAGAAGAAAGATGTTAAATATGGAAGAAGGGGAATATTTGAACAACCCTCAATAATATGTTTAGTAAAATCTTTTCGAGAAAGAAGGCAAATGAAATACACCCAATTTAGATGTATATGTAATAAAGATGGAAAGCATGGCAATATGACCTCATGTAAAATTAAATAGATTTAATCATGAAATTATAATTGTGAAATAATGATAAAATGACCTTCCATGAATAATGTGCATTTAAATATTAATAAGGTAATCATTTTAGGTTATTTCAATTGGGGTGAAGCAAACAAGGGAATAAGTTCCCCCAAATTGAATGACAGAACCAAAGAATAGAAGAAAAGTTGGATAAAGTGTAGTAGAATGAGCAATCAAGGAAATGACAAATAAGTTATGTACTATAAAATTAAGTTAATCAAGATTAATGGTCCAATGAATATGTTGGCATGATATTCTCAGAATGAAATAAGGAGCATATGATGTAATATACTCATTTGAGTCATTTCTAGAAGTTAAGGGTTAATTATTTATTAATGACATGAAAATGTGTTATGGATATATTATTTATGTGAATTTAACATTTTAAATTATGTTATGATATTGACTTGATACATTTTTATATTTCGTAGTTTAATCAAATTTCCATCTAGTGGATATATGAATTCTGAATATAAACTTTGGATTTTAGTCTTGTCTTTGTACTATGATTTATCATGTGTATGTAGATTAGTGTGTTGAAATTGTAATTATCTTGCTTTATGAAACCAAAATTTGGTGGTTAATTTATTAGATATGTCATTAGAATCTTCTTTTTTGACTATGCATTTTTTAGTAATATTGATATGATCATTATTATCTTGAACATAATTTGGAGATTGTAGTGAATTTTGTTGAATATTTTGAGCTTTAGGAGGTTTTTAGACTTGATTATGAAATTTTTAAAAGGAAATGATTATTTTATTTTAAATTTCATTTAAATTTTATCTTATTTAATAATAATGATGATCATGGTTCTTGTTAAAGCCATGGAAAATATAAATTGTTGGATTTTAAATTTTTCCAAGCGATGTGGAGGATGATTGTAAATAAGGTGTAATTTGATTAGATTTTTATCCAATAGATTAGGTAAAATATCATGTGAACATTCACTATAATAAATTATTAATGGTTTTACATTTATTGAAGTGAAATTATGATCATGAGTAGTAAATATAGGAATATGTTTTTTCTATATTTTTAAAAAATTGATTTATTTCATTTTAGATTCAACATTATGTACCAAATTATTCAATTATTTTTATTATGATGTTTTAAGTTTTTTATGTTATGATAAGTATTTTAATTAATTTTAGGTGATTGTCCTTCATTTAGAGTAGCTTCTTGAAGTATCTCAATGTATTCTTGCATATATTTTGAAATAGTAACAAAACCCAATTATTATTCAAATGTTAGGGTCATAATAAAGAGTTTAAAATGATTCACAATTATGATAGATTAGTTTATATTTTAAAACATAGATAACGCCTCAACAAAATATATATTGGACTTATATATCAATGGGTTGGTAAATTAGTTGTTGAACATAAGTTTTAAACAGTAATATGTAATAATAAACTTGTTCAAATCTACCTTGATCTAAAGAGGGTAAGTTTTCAAAAGTAACCCTTTCTCCCTTATTATGAATATATTAGATTATAATGTCTAATTATATCTTAAGATAAGTATATAAGGACCCACTAGTAAGGGAATGAAACCAAGAAAGTACACATCTCACTAGAGTTTTGGGGAATAATTATAATAATAAATGACTACCATTTTATCCACTCATGGATTCATGAAAATTTTTAAGATTCATTTCATTCTTATGTATGTTGAGTAATTTTAGATATCATAAATTGGATTATGCCACAAAAAAACACATTTTCTCTTCATTTTTACTTTAAACCCTAATGACATCTTGAAATCTTAAAAACCTATAAAATAGAGGGGAGTGTAGTGGGATTTATTTACCTCAATCAATACCTTGATAATTTATTTTTGCCTACAAATGTAATACTCCAAGGAGAGAAATAAAGCCCACATAGTTCTCCCACCTAAAATTATTGTACAATTGTGATCTTTGACTATGTGTATGCAACTATAAATATGTATTTGATACTTTAAAATGATAGTTCTTGGCTTGATTTGAGATGTTTTAGACTTGGCTTATGGTTGTTACTTTTGAATGATCTTGAATTTGGAAAAAATAGGGAATATTTTTTCAATGTGAAATAGTGAATAATCTTGAACTAAGTGAATATCCTTTAGGGATAATGAATGAATTTTGAAGTGTATTTATAGGTGAAAATTTTGATAATTTCCTTTAGTCAAAATTATAAAATGTGTAGGAAGACCTAAGATAATTATTTGAAATTTATAAACTAGTTTTTACTTGGCATGTGATGCATCTAGCCTAAGTGGGTAGAAGCACAACATCACTCATGTTCATGGGGTAGCCTTATGCTAAAATATGAGGGACACCTATTTTGATTTGGAGATAGTTTGATGGTGATTTTAAGTAGCTTGAGAATTTGACATTGAAATTTATGTGTAAAAATAACAAAAAATGGTTGAGCTAACATATTAATAAAAGGCTTAAAGGAATGGAAATTAAAAGTCATGTAACTGGGTATACGTCACATTTTTTATGTCAATAACTAGAATTATCAATTATATATGACCATATTTATATGTATACATTTTCCAACCCTTTATTCTATTAATGAAATTATTAAATGATAAATAACTTAGCCTAATTGTGTATAACACACTTTATATTTGAGAGAATACTTGAGTTGTGTAGGGCACTCAAATTTAGAAAGCTCCAAAATAACACATGAAGTTTTTATTTGTCCATTTTGAAATTTTAAAATCCAAGAATTGAAAATTAAAAAAACTAAAAAATAGAGCAAGGAGTATACTTGTATGGAGATGAAACCAAATTACTCTATAACCTATAAATAATTATGAAAAAATGTTCCCCTTTATTGAGTAACTTATAGAATTGAAATAATGATGAGTTTGAGAGTGATCAAGTCTTAATTTTGAATAACTAATAAATTTATTTATTTAGAAAGATGAATAATTCTAACTCTCATGAATAGGTAGTAGTATCCAATGTACTAATCTAAAAAGGTGGAACCATGGTGGGTTTTTTAGAATTAATGCTAAGGTTGTTGAGTGTCACTTGACTCAAACATAAATCACCTATAACATAATATGGAACCCCAAAATTGGTTAACTATAAGTAATTCCAAGGCTATTGAGTTTCACTAGATTCAAAAATACATTATTTGCAACAAAATTTAATCACACCACTATAAATGGATATATATTTTATTTTCATGATCAAAACAAAATGAAAACTATTCATGCCCCAATCATGACCACATTAATAATTTATTTTAATTGAAATAAAAACCATTTACTTTTGAAATTTTTTCACTTTGAAATTTGAGAATATGCATGAATAAATATCATACCTTTTGAATGTTGAAATTGTAACTTTAAACTTTAAAAATGTGAATGAACAAGCATCATGCCCTTTGAAACTATTCCAAATATATATATATATATATATATATATATATATATATATGTACCAAATTTATATCAATGTGAAAATATTTATCATGTGTTTGATTTATGAATTAATTTAAATATTTAAACCTTGTAATATGTACCAAATTTTATGTTTTACATTACTTTGAATATTTGAAAACTTATAATTTGTTTTAGAATATGATTTTAGACTAATTTAAACCTTTGAAAGCCTATATTATATTTATTTGATTCTTGAACTATGTCCTAAATCTTATTTTTATGTTCATAGAGGCTTGGATATCTAAGATAAGCCCATTGTGATGCCTTCTTTTGAGATGATGTATGTGACTTGCAAATTTCTCATCTTAAAATAAGAGATAACCATATCATGTGATAAACATGTAATCATGTGTAATCATGTCATCATGTGGAAAGTATGTCATCATAATAGTGTAATTTTCATTAAAATATGTAAGTAAAATATTTAATGTGATGAATACAAGTTTCATGTTTATGATATATTTATCAATGATACATGCAATAAAGTATCTATCTCTGAAGTAGATAGCACTGTAAAAAGTGCATGATATATATCATGGCACCACAAGTAAAACTTAACAAGCACAAGAAGCTTAGTACACAATGTCACATAATGTTGTATAATAAATCCAAGGGATTGATAAAATGTACATAAATATGTCACCATAAGTAAGGATAAGGGACACATACAAAGGAAATTAAGAATGTCTCAAACAAGGGACATGTTCAAATGTTTCAAAAAACATAGGGCCCAAGGGCCACAAGAAATGGACATGTTAAAATGTCACATGTAAAAATCAATATATCATATAGATGTTCAATATATTATTGCACACATAAGATCCAAGGGTCACACATGATAATAAAACAATGTCTAGCCTATTATGAAAGATATTAAACAACATAGAAGAAATATAGAATAAATGAAAACTAGTCCATTCCATCTATATGTATTAATTCCATATTATATAAATGTAGAATATCCATGTATCAAAATGTAATTTATGAATTATTAGAAAGACACTTGTAATATATGTATCTCAATATGGTAGAGAGGACATCAAAATATATAAACTATTATAATGTAACCTATAGAATTAGATGCCCCCAACATAGGCATGGCCATTGAGTAGAATAGAATCCAGAATCTAAAAGTGCATAGATAATGTATGTCATGCATCACACTCATATAAATCATGAAAATAATGTGTCTATAAAAAATAATATGATATCTACCAAATATGTGATAAATAAAATATGTAAAGAAGTAACTACCAATTTGATGTCATGTTCAGGTCTTGATATTTGATTTTTTAAAACTATTTATAATGTTTCTTTATTTTTTTTGAATTTTTGTATTATTGGATTTTTTTTAAAATATTTGAAAGTAAACCAAACTATAATACCATAAGTTGGAGGACCATAGTGTGTGCTTGGATTATAAAAGGTGAATATTAATTCTTATGGGAGAAAACTGTTACATGTGTATAAATCAAAATTAGAAAAAAAAAATCAAGTGTTGTAGTATAATTATTTTAATCATTGCTTATAAAATTATTTTTAGGATGTATAACTTAAGAGGGTGAAAAATTTGATGTAGTTTAGTGTATAGTAGGAAAGTGTTTCATTGCCTATGTTCACTATAGAACACATTGAGTTGTCCTAGGTACTTATTTATGATGTAATGTACAACATTTAGATTTATTTCAAACTTGATGAACTCTTTGATATGAATTTTATTTCTTATGAGGGTGACACTCAATTAACTTGGAGAGGTAGTACTATATTCCTAATATTTTTATGTGTATGTCCATCAAATGATTTGATTATTATTAATGTAGCTTATAAATCTTACATTGTGTATCTAAGATTATGAAGGAGTGTCATTGTACATTATTTTTATCTTGATCCATTGAATCATAAAACTATGGATATATTGTTTATTTTTGTATGTTATTAAAAAAAGTTCATTCCTATTTGAATCATCATCATTGATTTCACTATCATCAAATGTGATTGTTGGATGTGGTGTTGATGTGCCTATAAATATACCAATAATTATGTCTATTATATGCCCATATGTCTTCAAATGAGGATGCATATTATATTCATGATGTACTTTTAAATTATATGTATTTTTATATTTATTATGATTTAGAACATGATTATTGAATATTCTCTAATTTGCATCATTAATATGTTGTGGTCTAGCTTCTTCAATGGGTGTACTTAGCTCAATATTATTATCATCGATAAAATATTATATATTATGCCTTAGTCTATAACTTTTGTTTACAAAATGCCCAATGCATCAATGATAGTCATAATATGCATTATAATCTAATCCCTTAGGTTGAGGCTTGGTCATATAAAGATCAAATGATGGATGTAGAGATATGAGATTATAATAAAGTGGTTTCTATAAAAATATATGAAGAGGTCATGATACCCATGAAAATTGTCTTCTTTGGGTAGTTTTCAATAAAATATTGTTTATTGGTTGTGATAGTGAATTAACTATTACTTTTTTGCAATATTTATTATTTTTAGAATTGACCTTTGAGTCTGGGTTGATTTAAAACATCATATTTGAAGTAGATGGAGTACATAGTGTATATTTTATCTTGTTCAATCCCATGAGCTTGAATTATCTTTATTTAACTATATGTCAAAGCTCATAAAAAAAATTAATTTATCAAACACTATTGACTCATGGACTGATACTAGCAAGCTTTGTGTGAATATATCTTGTAACTCATTGTGTTCTATATAGTTTTTCATCTTATCATGGTCTTGTATTGAAGAACATATTCACTAATTTGTTTGTTTGAACCCTTTTTATTTTATAAATTTGTGCATAATATAACTTTTCACTAACTTTGATTAAGAATTGTTCTAGGGATTGATTTTCCAAAGGGTTGAATATTCTAGCTGATTGAAGTGGGATAACATAAAACCATCATAAATCATAATATTTGAGGCTTGTTGGAAATATTTTAATTATTAATTTTTAATTTTAAGTATATTCCAAGCATGATGCACAGAATGATCACAAATGTTTCTCAAGATCATCTTTACCCTGATATAGTGGTAGCTTAGGAGCTAAAAAGGCTAATTGTAATGGGTAAGAGGCTATCTCAAATGTCAAAGGATTATGACACAGAGTATGAGAATACATTGAGTGACTTAATATATATGCCCCTTACTCTAATTTAAATACTTTGGCATTTAATAATATAAAAAATTGCTCAAGAGAGTATTCATTAGGTGAAGTTGTTAGTGGACCTTGTGTAGTGGTCAATGGAGGTGTGTAAGATTCTTGTGTATAAATAGGCATATAAATCTATTTTAAACCAAGTGATTTTAACATACCTAGGGATGATGGCACATATGTAACTAATGTTTTTGATACATAAATGATAACAATAATAGTAATAAGAACACCTGAATTGGAAGTGCAGGTTTGAGTTAATTTATTTTGCTCATCTCTTACAATGTATAAGAATGTGTCAATATTATGTGGGTGGTATTAAGATATTTAGTGAAATATTTATCATTAACATCATTCAGTTGTTATTTATCATCTCAATGTTCATGACAAGTCCATCAATAGGGTATGTAGTTGTTTATTCTAGAATTAGTTATGAATTGATATTGACTCTAAATATAAATGTAAACTATTGAAATATAATCTAGGATGATATATAAAATAGAGTATAGTAAAATATATATATCTACATATTTTATAGAATTTTTTAATTTAATTAAAATATAATCTAGGGTTAGGGATAGAGAAATATCTTTAAAATGATTTATTTCAAATTGTATTAACTTTTTATGAAATATGTCTATTTGAAAATACCTAAAAACATAGATGTATTAGATAATAGTGTCTTGTTGTCTACTAGGAAAAATATGTAATAGGTAGATAGGAGCACCAAGGCATTGGTGTTTGTCTATTATGATTTTATATTTTTAGGCTATACATTAGATCTAAAAATATGGGATTGTTCACCTCTGTCTATATGCAATATGTATCTATGCAAATCCTAAATTGATGCACAAAAGACCTACCAAATTAAATCCCTAGTCTTCCATAAGAACACAAAAGGAGATGAAATGAAAAAGGGGGAAAATTGGGTGAAGTGGGAATGGTTGAGCTATCCTTAGAAAACCCTAAGTTGATTAAGTGTTTCCTACATAGTGAAAAGTTCCTCAAGCCAATGTAGTTCTCCCTTTAGATAAGATCATATTAATGAAATTAGAAACTTTTATTAGATTATTTTACAAGGGATGCCCTCAACCTATAGTAAAATAATTTTAAACTTGGCTAAAGACTAAAATTTTACCAAAATTACAATAGGGATATTTAAGAAAAAATAGATGCTTTTTAAAATATAAATATAGGTGTCTTATATCAAAGTCATTTAAAATGTTTTGGAAATATATTTAAGCCTCTAAGAGGCATTTTAATCCAATGATTACTTGACATAAATGGTTAGTCTAATAGCCTATGAAATCTCATGTAATGATGAGAGTGCTCATTATGAGGTAAGGATAATAAGTCTCAAACATGGGAGAAAATATTAAATGGAATTAGTCATTAAAATTTTGATCAAGTCAAGTTTTGAGTGAGTGTGGGTTTAATTTGTGTTCCATCTATAGTAATTTTTTTGGGGTAAAAATATTTCTAAAATGGGAGGCAAATGAGATGGGTTGGAACTATTATGTTATATTTAATCTAAGGAAGACACATCTATGTTGTGAAAACATGCAAAAGGATGTCTCACAAACTTTATTATGAGGATTGTTGAGGTTTAAATTATTATCTCAAAGGATTTATCTAGGGTTTGGGATGAGAGGTAGGTTAGAAATAGAGGCCTAGAGTTAATAGTCATAATTAAATAACTAGAGAAGTCGCATGAATGAAATGTGAAAGATTAGAGGCATTAAAAGATAAAAGTAACAAGGAAGAGATGATGAAAATATTCTTCAATACTAATGAGACTATTTAACCTAAAAAAAAAGGATTCCTTAAAGTAGAGTTACTAGGGAAGTGACCTAAAATCTGTCTCCAAATCATGTAATAGATTACATTGGAGGATAAGTGTAGAATAATTTAATCCCATCACTTTCTTATATTGAATCACTTCAAATGGCACAAAATTAGTTTTACATACCATCTATTAAAGTATTTTTTTGAATTATATAAAATTTTACAAGTTGAATCCTACCACTAAAATATTACATCAGGGTCTCATATTATTAATATTCAATAGGGGTGGGTCATTATGAGGGAAGATGTCATTAAACTAATAAAATTTGATAGTGGGGAAGAGGAGTTATAATTAAGTGATGAGAAAGATGTGTAGAATGAAGAGGAGGATACCACAAAACAAACTCAAGAGTATCAAGAGGAGTATTCCTATGATAAATCCACTTACACTCCTATTGGGAATAAATGTAAAGGTGAATAGAAAACACTATAGCTTAAGTTTAATAACTCTTAGATTTAAAGGGTTGTAATGAATAAAAACTTATAAACATCCACAATGGGAAAGGGGAGAGATAAATAAAAAATACTAAGGAAAGCTTTCATTCTATCATAGTTAGGAACATAAAAATCTTGGACCTAGAGGATAATTTGGAAAACCTAGAGTATAAAATCTCCAAATAACAATAATTGTGTAATATATGAATGAGTAATTGAAGGTTTGAAGGACTTATTTATCACTCTTAAAGTTTTAAGGTTACAACATGCACAATCAAGGGGGGAAGCTTAGGACCTCGATAGAGATTTGAGTGTAAGGTGTGAACAAGGAATTCAAGAGGGGAGATTAGTATTATGTTAGTAAGATAAAATCAAATCCAAATAAACACTAACACCTCTAGCCTAAACACTAGGGAGAGAATAAGTAACAATCATGCATATGAAACACAACTAAAACATAAAATAAAACCTTATTATAACCTATTTAGAGCTCAAAATGGCCTATAGAAATGGATTACTCACCTTGTGCATCAAGAAATATTTATCAGTGGAGCTTTGTTGGCTTCACCTTTCCTTGGAACTTTGGTTTGGTTGATTGGGTCATTAACCTGGCATGGTAAGATTACATGCAAAGCTTCTTTGAATCTATTTTTTCATTATAACATTACACCAAGATAGATTAAACATCAATGTGTATGGCCTTATATTTATAGCCTCAAAAATTAACTCTCACCTAAGGTGAGTTAAGGTTGATTTCAGACTAACTCCAATTGAGTTAAAAGTGTCATTAAATTATGATTTTAAGTTACTATTCATAGTTCTCAAATTAGATATTTTGGGATATTTTGAGATATTTTGACAACTCATAAAGGTAATGATGAAAAGCTTGATATTTTGATTTTTAGAATTTCCATTTTTAGATATTCATTAATTGAAAATGCATAGTTTAACTAAGCATTTAATATTTTTTAATTAATTAATTGATTTTGATTAACATTTTTTATCTTTAAATATTTTATTATGTTCCCCAATTAATTGTTCCATAGGCCAAATTGATAGTTTTTTTCCTCAAGGTGAATTGGGATGAGTCCATGAGAGGTTATTATTGCATATGGGCTAGTATCCTAAATAGAGATACCTCAACATAATTCTAAGATTTGATAAATGATACACTACCAAAATTAGGATGTTTAGTGATTCTTAGGATTAATTTATAATGTTTGGTAAGAATCAATCTAAAGTCTAGTCAAAAGCCAATTTTGTCCAGAATTAGGTGTCTATAGTTTTCCCCTATTTGGGAGGGTATTAAAAGATATAGGCATAGTAATATATTCTCAAAGAATGAAAAGGTTATATATTCCTACTTCTTCAACATCAAAGGATAATATTTAGATGCCCCCTTGAGGGAGGGATTAGAAAAGAAGGTTTGTGATCTATCCCTTGAAAGAAGGAAAATGATGGGACCAAAATGTAAAAGGGTGGAAAAGACTGATTTACCCAGATGTAGTTATAATCAGTGGCACAATGAGTTGCCCTAGTTGGGTAGATAAAAAAGTATGATTTTCCCAAAGATGGTTATAATCATTGGCATAATGAGATAAAATGATAATGATTTTCCCACAAGTGGTTATAATCATTAGGCAAAGGCTAAGGTAACAAGAGAATGATTTGACCAAAATTAGTTATAATCATTAGACTAAAAATAATGATTTTCCCAAAGGTAGTTATAATCATTGGTAGAATAAAAATATGACCTAGTTTGGTGGATAGAAATAATGATTTTCCCAAAGGCAATTAGAATCATTAGCACAATGATAAATAATAAAAAAATTGTTTTCCCAAAGGTAGTTATAATATTTAGTAGGATAAAAACATGCCCAAGATGAGCAAATAGAGATAATGATTTACCCAAAGGTATTTATAATCATTAACATCTAGGTAGATCAAAACATAATAATTTTCCCATAGGTGGGCTTCCTAAAAAAGCAAAAATCTCCTCATCCTCCTTCTAAAACTCCTATTTGCTATATTTGTTGCAAACCTAGTCATATTGCACCTCAATGCCACTATAAAAATTTAGTTTTTAAAGCTATATTCTCCTCTAATGTAAAAGCATGGTGGGATATCATTAACACTAACAAATATCTCTACCAACAAGATGACATCTATGAACCAATTCTAGATGAAATCTCTGATGAAGACTTCAATGATGATGCTAACACTATCGAATCATTAGCCAATGATTTGGAGCAACCACTCACCAACATGTAATGGCCATGGTCTCATGACTATTCAAGTCTCCCATTTGAAGCTTATGGATGATGGTCTCGTCATCATCATGAAATACCAAAATGGGATTCCAGACCAAGGAATAGAGGCTACAATAGAGGATGAATCTTATCCAGAGGAAGACAACCATTCATGCCAAGAATGCCTCCTATAATATAGAGGCCTTTCAATCTTCCTTTGAAATTTCAAAGTTCTTTCAAGCCAAGTGACTCTTGGGTTTAACAAATGTTCACCAGCACTGATCCCCCAAGATAAATTCATTCTCCAAAGATCAAACCTCAGTGGGATGTCCTCTTACCTACTGAAGAAGATGATGATGATATAGAGGCATAAGATTATTCCAAGATGAATTAGATGAAGCACAAGTAGAAGAAAACTTCTACCAAGAGCAGATTTCAATCCAAGATCCAACAAGACATAAACTAGTATGTACAAATATTCCTCCATTGGAAATACCTCAACCAACTTATCTTACATAATTGATCAATCGAAAATTTTCCTAGTTTATTACTATTGAAATTAATGGAAGACTGGTAGATACACAAGTTGACATAGGTGCTTCACTTTCCTTTGCCAAACCATAAATCATCCAGGACTAGAAGAATTGGATGATTCTCTTTCTTATAAGAGCCTAGATGTCCAGGGGAATAGTTTTGTATGCAATATGTAAAACCACCATCAGCCTCTAAGAATATAAAACAAAATCTTCCATTGTGATTTATTTGCCTTAAGAAAAATGGCCTATAAATATTATTGTAAATGGAGCTTTTATTGATAGGTATTCACCTTATGGGTCAACAACCAAAAGTGTCATGTTTACCATTGAAAATAAAAGGCTCAGAATTCCTTGCCTAATAAATGCAATTGAACAATTCCCAAGGTCAATGAATCAGACCCCTAAAAATATAATCCCTACCAAAATATAATAAATAGGAAAAAGGATTAAAACTACTATCTATTCTAATAACCCTCAATAGTTCTAGATGAAATCCATGTCTGAAATGGAGATTAAACTCTTAGAAGGCAAGCCAATGAAAATTTGGAATAAAATCCCAATTCCTTCATAGGATTATAGTGATATGGAAACTCAGATAAAAGAATTAGAATCTAATGGCTTTATTGAAAAATCAACCTTTCCTTATTGTTGTTACACCTTTATGGTAAACAAGAATTCAAAATAGAAGAAAGGCAAAAAAAGAGAATGGTCATCAATTATCAACCATTAAATGCCATCACCTAGCCATATCCATAGCCAGTACCAGATAAAAGTTATCTACTTGAGAAAGTTTCAAAGTGTAAATATTTCTCACAATTTTATTGTAAATCTAGCTTTTATGAAATTAGGGTTAAAGAAGCTGATAGAGAAAAGATAGCATTCAGCTACCCTTTTGGCAATTTTTAGTGGACAGTGATGCCATTCAGCTTAATGAATGCTCCAACATATTATCAAACCTACATGGATTGCATATTCAAAGGCACTTCCAATTGTATTTATGTATATATAGATGATATTCTAATTTTTATTAATTGTCTTTCTGATCATTACTCCCATCTATTAAAATTCTCAGAGTTGGTAGAAACTACAAGAATGGTATTATCTAAGACAAAGATCCAACTCTACAAAATAGAATGTAATTTCCTTATAATGATTATCTAAGATTCAAAATTACAAGTCCAGCCTCATATCAAAAAAATGTCATCAATTTTCTTGAGAAGCTTGATAAACTAAAGCTTCAAGCATTTTTTAGGATTATTAAAATATTTGAATAGTTTCAATCCTAATTCTGGTGAAGATAGGTTCATACCTCAATAACTCCTCCAAAAGAAGTGGAAGGAAGAACACACAACTACTATCAAGAAAATAAAATCCAAACTATCTTGACTTCCAGAGCTACATATCCCAAAATAGGATCAATTCATCATATACACTGATGCTTCTGATATTACATGGGGAGGAATGCTAGTTTGTAAATTAGAAAATAAAGAGTTTGTGTGAATTTTTTAGTGTTATGTTTAGTTCAAATGTTTTGAAATGGATCTATTTTGACAAAGATATTTATTCTATTAATAAATGCCTTGAGAAATTTATGTTGAAATCACCCCATCTACCACATTTTATTATAAGAACTGACTATACCAGACTTATAACATTTTGAGAAAAGGATCATGGTAGAAAAGATGGTCACGGTAAATATGTTAGGTGGAAAGTATTTTTTAATTAGTTTAATTTCTATATTAAGCATATAAAATGTATTGATAATATCATGGTAGATTGGCTTAGCATAAATCATCTAGCAATATTAATGCACCAGCCCTATCCTAGTTTTAACTTGACCAGAATCTATAACCAAGGATTTACTTCTTTAAATATCTTGGTCCAAGAATAGATCCTTAGAGAAGGGTTGCATCCTCATTATACAAAGATTTCTTATGTAGCATGTACATATCTACAAATGTCTTTGCAACTTCTATCAAAGCAGATCGTCATAGGAGAACAGGTATATTCACTATTAATCAATTAAATAGTGAATTAATTTATCATTAGTTCACTAAACTAGTAAAATGATCTTTGTGGACTTGGTGGATCAAAATTATATCATCACACAATGAGCATATTTATATATGGATTGCACGGTTTAGACCACATCATATTCATGAAGAAGAAAATCATGATCAAGACACCATTATATACACCATCATTTAAAGATAGCTAGAATGGGAATCTTATTTTCATATTAATCTTTACAATAATACATGTGATGCTAGACCCCAGCATTGGCATCTTTCAATCACTTTCTAACTAAGGTGTATTTTCCATCCCATTAGCAAATATGATCTGTTGACTGAAGTGAAAGCAATGTTGGCCCACCAGAATAGACGTCCTCATCTAGCTCATCTAACACCATATCACTATAGTCAACTTTTATGTTGTAAAGCAAGATGGGATAGACACCACCTTGGCAAAGATTCTAGGTAGGACCTCCCATATGCTATAAATAAGACCTCTCTACTTATGTTGAGGCATTAAAGAAAACTCTTAGAGATTAAGTAATTCACTATTGATCCCAGTGTATGATCTTCTCTTGGCCTTAGTGGGAACTTGAGAATTAGAAACTTGGTTCTAATATTGTAATAAGTTGTATGTAATATTTGATTGTTTAATAATAGTGAAGCCATAGCCATTCGACCCCTGCCTCCTGTCGTGCGTTTTGTACTCATCAAAATTGGAATAAAATAGAGCATCTACTAACGTAAAAAGGTGGTATCAAGGTTATAAGCATTGGTAGAATTATGGGAGTAATATGGTAAATTGGAAAAAGTGACTTACATACTAAATTTATACTCATAGAGTAAGATTCAGCTAGTATAGAGATGAAAGAAGAATTTGGGTGACCTACTAGGATGGAGATGCACATCCTAACTAGAAAGAATTAAAATTATTTCATGATGTAATTACTCTAATTATGGGAAATGGTTTGGGTTATATCGGGAAGGTTTCAACTGCCAAGGAGAAGTATCATGGCCACATTGATTGTAATATTTCTTGAGTTGATTTTTGTTTTAGGATGTGATGGTCAACATCATGGTATAAACACCATGATAAATTTATTTAAATATGCATAAATACTAATGCATGATCTAATAAATAAGTGAAAATAATGCACCAATTATAAAAACCATGATGACAATGTTGATGTATGAATATGGATGGATTCAAGAATAATGTGCAAGCAATACCTAATGAATGCACATAGACTGAATCAAGGCATAATAATAAAAGAAACCAAACAGGCAAAGAAGCAAAATAAAAACACAATAAAACACCAAAAACCTCAAAGAAAGATAGAACAAAACAAAACAAAAAGAACATAATTAAATAAACACAAATAGTTTTTAATCATAATGTTAGTATAAATAAAGAATAAATAAGATGATTAACATTTCCCCTAGGTTATATGAGACAGCAAAACAAACAAACAAAATGGGGGGTAATGGAAAAAAGGGAAGGGGTGGCCGAGATGACTCTAGATGCACTAGGCAAGTGGATGTTACCTACATAGTTCCATGGATGCATGATCCAACATGATATTTAGGCTAAATGTAGTTCTCCTATAATATGGGTTAGAATAAAATGATGATAAGAAAACATGGTTGATATTATACAAGAAATATGGGTATGAGATTGTAAAATAACAAGAGCATGAGATGAAGTGAAATGATCATTAATGTATCAAATTTGAATACATAATTCACAAAACATGAACATTAAAAATGGTGAGAGCGTAAGGCTAAATGCCAATAAGGATGTGAAAACTAAATGACAAGTGGTTTCTTGTCAAATGGTGAGGGTTCCCAAAATCTTGAACGTAAAAAATGATTTTTAGGATTTTATAAGTAATTTTACAAATGTTTTAAGAAGTTTCTATGTATCTCAACTTTCTCAAGAATGATGAGATACTAAATGACCCAACTCACAAAATAGAAAGAGTGTTCAAACTTGAAATTGCTCACAAAATGATGGGAGCATACAAACTGTAAATTACTCACAAAATGGTGAGAGCATGGTAAAAGGGTGATTAAGATAACATCAACATGACTCAAATGTTGCCTACATAGTCCTAGGATGGGACCTCAAGTCACTATAGTTTCACCTTATAGTAGAGGAATCCAAATAGGTAGTAGTAAACTCTCAAATTAGACAAATGGCATAGTATGACATAGGAATGGCAATGTGGGACTTCAAGGCATGATAAAGATGTTCCTAATTTTCCCATGGGCATTACAATTAAGGGACAATGGTAGAGGTCCATGATACTAATTTTCCCATAGGTGGTTATAATTAGTAGCACAAAGTGAGATACTAATTTACCCAAAGGTGGTTATAATCCTAAGCATTTAGAATAAAATGAAAAAAGAAATGGAGGTAAGTAGAAAACCACTATCATATTAGTCCAAAATATTGCCTCTACCTGAAATACTAAATCAACTACTAAAACTTGATCTGAATTCCCTTGCTAAAGATGTCTGAAGAACCAATAGAATGGAAACAAGGTCAAAAGATTGGGTAGGGAGGGTGAAAACAACTTTGGTTGATATGGAAGGTATGACAAAATGGTCTATGCTATGATACAAATAAGGTCATAATATGGCACAATATAAATGAGCCTCATAGATAAAATTTCAAGTCTCTCAAGTGAATTAATGCTTAAGGTGTATGATGCTCATCAACTCATTAAGTTCATCTCCATCTAGAGTAGTGAGCCTATATGCTCCGTAGCCATAATTTACAACAATGATATAGGGGTTCATCCAATTGGGTTTTAACTTTCCCTTCTTTTTCTTCTCAACCATGGTGTTTTTTTGGTTTTCTTTGAGAAGAAGATCACCAAGCTCAAACTCTTTATTTTTGACCCATCAGTTATAGTGGCAATGGATTCTATTTTTATATGCTTGAAGGTTGTTGACAATGACCATGCATTTCTCATCAAGTAATTATAGCTCTTTCAAGTGAACAACTCTATAGTATTCATCATCCAAGACATGTTTTAGTGAAATGTGTAGAGAAGATAACTCAGCCTCAATAGAAAGAATGACCTCAGTTATATAAACTAAGTAATATGGAGTGGCTCCTATTAGGGTAGAATAATTAGTGTGGTATGCCCAGAGGGTATGGAATATTTGGAGGTGTTAATTGTGGCCAACAAAACTGACAATATTTTTAAGGATGTTGACAATGGTTTAATTGGATGATTTGACTTGGTCATTACCTTGTGGGTAATATGAAATAGAAAACTTTTGAGTAATGTTGTATTCATCACATAACATTTTGACATCTTTATTATTAAATAATCTACTAGTATCAGATATAATTTCAAAGGGGATACCATAACATCATATGAGATGATTAAATTTGAACTTGGAAAATTTTTTCTAATCAAACAAGTGAGGGGTATAGATTCAACCCACTTAGTGAAATATTCAGTAGTGGTAAGGATGTGTTTATGGCCATCAGATGAAGTTGGGTTAATCTTCCCAATGAGATTGAGGCCCCATATTTTAAACAAACAGTGTAAGCATTGGTTTCAATGTTTTGGCTAGGGTATGAATCAGGTTGGCATACCTTTTACACTTGTCACACCTTTTGACATACATAGTTACATCTTCATCCATAGTTATCTAATAATATCCAGTATGTAAGAGCTCTTTGGCTAGGATATTCACACTAGTGTGGGTTCCACATACTCCTTTATGAACTTCACATAACATTAATGTTGATTTTTCTAAATTTAAATAATGAAGTAGAGTTCCATCAAAGTTGTCATGATAAAGGGTTGGGCCAAGTAAGGTATAACATGTGGAGTGGTGGGTAAATGCCTTTTGTTGTTTATGTGATAAGTATGGTGGCATGATATGGTCATGTAGGTAGGTAAAGTGGTCTAAATACCATGTAGAGCTATGACCAACAATATCATATAATTATGATAGTTGAAGGTTCATGAGTAGGTGATAAAATATTTTCAATGAGGAATTTATATTATTTTTGCATTGTTAGTATGGTATATCAAAGATCCAATGGTGTCTATGACATCTTTTGTTCTATTACTATCCCTTGGTATATGTTTAAACTATATGTCAATAATATATTGTTTGAGATTATCAACCATGGCCTTGTATGGTACCAAATTGTCATCTTTGGTCTAAAAGTGGTCTATAACTTGATTAATGATTAATCAAGAATCACCATAAACCTTGATATGATGAGTATTGCATTATAATACTTGAAGAATCCCTCAAATGAGAAATTTATATTCATCCATGTTATTCATACAAGGAAATATAATATAAAATTATTTAGGGATAATATCCCCCTATGCTATAATAAATACTAGGCCTACCCTTGATCCATGTGAGGTGAATTATCCATCAAAATATAAATTCTAGTGTTGTTCATCAAGAGGTGTTCCAATGATGGTCATGATGGGCTCATCTAGGAATTGAAAAGTTAGTGGTTTAGTAGACGTAAGGGGTGATTTAGTAATTTGATCTTCAAAGATTTATCCCTTTATATCCTTTTGTTTGATGTACTCTATTTCTAATTCACTCAGAAGCATGATCTAATTATCCATACGGCCTTGTAAAGATGTCTTGGATAGTAGATACTTGAGTGGATATACTTTAGAAATAACTCTCGTCTTGTTGTTAAGCATATAGTATTGCAATTTTTGGGATGAAAAGACCATAAATAAATAAGCTTTTTCTATGGACATATAGTTATGTTCATACACAACCAATGTATGGATCAAATAGTACATAACATATTCTTTTCCACTATCATCATCTTGAGCTAGAAGTGCACATAGGTCCTTATCTATGGTAGATAGATATAGTAAAAATGAATTTCCTAGAATAGGTGGTAACAACATAAGTGGATTAGTAAGATAGTCCTTCAAGTCTTGAAAATCTTATTGGTATTCTTCATCCCAATGAAATGTAACACCTTTCTTCAACAAGTGTGTAAATGGATGGCATTTGTTGGTAAACTATGATATAAACTGATAGATTGGATCTTTTCCTATAAACTATGGATTTGTTTCAAATTAGAAGGTGATTACATATCAATAATGTCTTGTACTTTTGTAGGATCAAATTTAATGCCTCAGTGGTAAATGATAATCTTATAAATTTACTGAAAGTGACACCAAAAATTCACTTCTTATGATTGAGTCTAACCTTGTACTCATGAAGCCTCTCAAATATTTTTGATAGTGTAACTAGATGATTAGCATAGGTCTCTGATTTACCCAATATGTCATTGTCTTAATTTTTGATAGTGTCATACATCATATCATGGAATATGATGGTCATGTCTCTTTGGCATGTGGTCCCAACATTTTTGAGACCAAATGGCATAATTTGACCACAAAATTTTCCCCATGCAGTGGTAAACATTATCTTATTTTTGTCTTCTGGTGAAATTCAAATTTAAATCCATCCATAAGTGAAAGCATTTCATACCCTATGGTGGAGTCAACTGTCATGTCAATGTTTGGTAAGGGAAATTCATCCTTAGGGTAGGCCTTATTTATATCTATAAAATAAATGTAGATTATGATTCCTTCTAGATTCTTATTGACTATAATAACATTAGAGATCCACTTTGAGTAATTGATTAGTTAGATGCATCTTGATTCTAAGAGTTTTTCCAATTCTTTCTTGACCAATATAGTAATACAAGGATGCATCTTGAAAAATTTATAATTCATAGGTTTGGCATCAAGATGTGTAATGAGATGGTCTACAACTAAGTCAAGGTCCAAACTTAACATGTCTAAATAGGCCAAAGAAAAGATGTCAAAAAATTCTCTCAAAAGGGCTATAAATATTTTTTGTTCCTCCTCAATGAGGGTTTCACCTAATTTGATCCACTTTGTGCCATATAGAGTCTTGATTTTTACTTATGTAGTGTCTTCTATGAAGATATTTTAATCATCCTCCAAGATGGTTGGTAATTATTTGAATTGGACTACAACTATAAAGTCCTCTAATTGGACTAGTTCTTCAAGATCACCTAAACAAAATGAATCTAAATCTCCCAATGGTAGGGATGGCCATGCTACAAACATTATTAGAAATTATTGAATAATTTGATCAAAGGAATGTTTTAATTCATAACAAAACTCAAACCCAAAATCAATTACATCATTTTTGGTCTCCAAATATTCATTTGAGGAAAAGTGAACACCCCTATCTAATGTCACCTAAGATAGGTTTTCACTAGAAGACTAGCCTTTGTCTTTATTTTTTCCTAGGTCTAAAAGCACTTCAAATAGGCTTTCACTTTGGTACCTCAATGTTTTATTTATTGATTTGTGGCTAAGGGTGTTTATTCATTCTCTAAAATAGGCTAAAGTATCTAGTTTGATTGAGAACCATTGTTTGTGGTCTCCCAACATAACATTATCTCTTAGACCTAGAAAATCACAAAAAGCCTCATCATTCTCAAACTTGTCTAAAGGTATTATGGATTCTTGTTGGTCCCAATATATAAGTTGAGGCTAATAAAGAGGAAGATAATTATTATGAATATTTAAGGTAAGGGTATAAATGGCATGAGTATCAAATAAATTGGTACTATCAATGTCTTCATAAGTGTTGTGTTTACACTTTACTTAATTCTCAACATTATCATCATTATTCATTGGCATTTGAACATGAATAAGATACATGGGTTACCCCTAGGTGATTTAAATCTAAGACCATAGGTTCCTTTACATTGATTTATAGACATTAGCTCAAGAGTTCCTTGTTCTCTTGGATTGAGACCTCTTCCTTCATAGGTTTGGTTCTCCATGGTCCTATTAAGAATGTAGTATTTGGAATTTTTGTAATAGTTAGTTGGTTTTTCAGTGTACAACTAGTTTTTATTCTTGATAAGTAGTTAGCACGAAAATGATAGGAGGTGGATTATAAAATTGGTGTTCTATGAAATTTTGGTAATGTAATATGTGTCATGATCTAAATACTCTCATGGGCCATTGGCTAAGATGATAAAATGATTAGACATTTTAGGGCATGGAATATGTGAAGATGAATCAATAATATCTAAGTCTATTCAATTAGATTCTAGTAAATCAACAATTAGTTATTTATATTTTTTTCTTTTTAGGAATTGGATCCATTCCAAAGTGGTAGTTATAACTTTCATACTTGGCCTTTAAATGTTTACAATGTTCATAGGGATGCAAATCTCCATTGATTGTGACCTCTATACCTAAATGAGAGAACTTGAGATACTCATGAAATGTTGAAGGGATTATAAAAAATTAATTTATCCAATGTCTTCATAGAAGTAAATAATAAGATAGGTCAAGGTCAAACACATGGCAAGGTGTATCATGGGTTAATGGCCCAATAATAACTAGAAATATTATGGTGCCTTTTGATTAACACTCTTCATTATCATATGCCTTGATGGCAATTGTCTCTGACTGGAGATTGGCTATTATATATCCAAGATGCTTATTGAGATTTAGAGACATAATATTTAGGCCTAATCCATTGTCTATGAAAACACATTTCACCTTATGCATCACTATGACAACTTCAATATATTAGGAATTGTTATGTAGAGGTTTAAGGGATGACATATCACTTTTCTTAAAGGTTAAATGTTAGCTTGGGGATAGATTTCCAACAAAATATTAGAATTTGTCAAGGGTTATGTCATTTATAACTTGGGATTGGCCTAGGAACTTTGTTAAGATGTTCTAATGGATAGTTGACATATATAGCAAATCAAAATCAGAGATTTATATGGTATTTTTATAAAATTGTTTCATAATATTAAATGTCATTTCCTTCATAGAGGTATATGGTTTTTCCCTATCCAAGATAGTGGGTTGGATGGGTTTCATGGTAGGTGGATGTGGGCTAAGAAAGGTAATCTTTGACCACTAAGTTGTGATTACACAATCAAGATTAGGTACATGAACATTGTTGCTAGGAAATGATGATGGAGTGGGGCCAAATAGGATAAGTTTAGCTTGTTGGTGCACTTATATGCAGTCATGGGGTAATGATAAGTCATTAGTATAAGGTCCAATAATAGTAATACATGGTTTATAGTACACCTATTTATAGTCCAATGTCAAGGAAGGATCACTAGGATAGATGGGTTGATTGGAATTGTTTGTCAATGGTTCCATTTTTTTATCACTTGCTCTTGGATTAATGGTGATTGTGGAAATATGACCTCTTGTAATATAACCTATAACTTTATTGTAGTCATGTGTAACTACGTGGTAAGTTTGTTGGTTGTTGGAATCATTCTAGCCTTGGTTTCATCCATTTAGTTGACATTGTTGTTATTTATACTAGAATTATTCTTGTAGCTATTAATACTATTATTGCTATTGATCTGGCCTTTGTTGTGGCTATTAATTGTTATTGTTATGTTGAAAAAAAGGGTTTTGATAGATGTCTAGGTTATGATTGGATGTAGATGTTATATTATCCAATGTAATCTCCCCATTTTCTAACATATTTCTAATAAGATGCTTGATTTGCATAAAAAACCATAAATTATTTCCATGAACACAATGTTATTCAAAAAACTCGTTCTCCCTATACTAATCCAAATAGGGAACGCCCTCATAATAGTGATTCGGAATGGAATAACTAATTATATTAGCTACCACTAGATTGTAAAACATGGATCTAATGGGTTTTATAAGATCACTAAATACTTTATGAGTATGCACATTTATCCTTAGAGGAGGGATTTGTAAACGTAATGTTTATTGAGCTGGTCTAGGCTACTATGAAGGTTTTGCTTAATGAATGTGTTGTTGATGAGGAATAAGTTGCATGTATAGTGAGGATTGAGTAGACATTATTTGAACCATGTAGACATGATGAAACTTAGTTAATCCTTTTCTAAAAACATTCTTTTTGCTTTTGAATTTTATTTTATTTTTCATAATTACTAACCTAGGCTAGTGTCAACACTTGCACTTGGATTTGGCTTTGGTTCCTATTTTGTCTTGTTCCTTGGTTTTGGTTATGATTTTGATTAGATGAGATTAATTTGATAATCCATTTGTTAATAAGGGACTTTTTCATTATTAAACATTTTTTATTATCTCTTTGAAGGTATGTGCACACTAAAGCTCCAAATGATAGAATATCTCACTATGTAATTTTTTAGTAAACATAATGGCTAATTATTTGTTTGGTAAGATATGATTGAAGTAGTTTTTAAGCACTCTCCATCTTTTTAAATAACTTGTAAAACTTTCACTAATTTTCTAATTGGCTTTAGTTAGATCTACTAATGAAATTTCATGTTCTAGATTATAAGATAAATGCTACACAAATTTGTCCAAGAGGTCATCAAAATCAGATACATAATTCTTCAACAATTTAGGAACCACTCCAAAGCCTATCCTGCTAGACTTTAAATAAATAAGAGGATTAAATAAATATTTTTCTAATCCACTAGATGAAAATTAAAAAATAATTATGTCAAATGGGCCTTAGGGTCTCCTTTACCCTTGTACTTATCAAATTTTGGTGGCTCGTACCATAGAGCAAATGGTATCTATAGATACTCCATGTTGGATTGGTAACAACACATGTCATATAATTTAAACTTCTTAGTTTACTTACCTACTTGAATGGTAGTAATTTCATCCTTCATTTTTTTTCAATTTTTATGTCAATAAAAAGGATGGAACATTGGTTAGAGGTGGAGGTTGGATGGTCAAAGGTGGATTACCTTGACCAAGGTATAATGGAGGAATGGTTTGTTATAGAATGTTTTTTTGGTTACAAAAATGACTAAAAATATGAATCCCCATATTAGGATGAGTTTTTTTAAAATTTCACATGTTGTGGTATGATATTCTAGTTTGGATCTAGTATATAGGCCTAAGTTTGAGGTAATTATGGTTGGGATAGAAGGATATGGTTCTTGGTAAAGTAATGTGCCTGTTGAGTTTGAGTAGGGACTTGATTTTGACCAGTCAAAATTGGATAAATAAGGATAACTTCTTTTAGACTAAGTCTCTATCATTGAATATATGGCATGTTTGGAATGAAAGGCAATTGTTTCTTATTGGTACTTGAGGGATAGTGGTACCTCTTTATTTTATGAACACTTGTTATAAACTATATGCTTATTGGATGTTCAACATTTGTCATTGACAAATGGATATACATTGTTGATTAGACAACATTTGTGATTGTGAAGGTGTGTTGGTTTGTAACTATTAAGGTATACTTGTAAGAACTTGATGAGGTAGAACATTTGTTGCCCTTGTTGAGGTGGTAGAATGTTTGATCTCTTATACGGTGGTATATTAGACTATGCATATTATTTTTTAATGTTATTCATCACCTATTGAGGTATAGTACCATTCATCACATTTTTTTGAGGCAAAGCACTATTATATGTTTGATTACTTAATCCCTACAGTTGCATGATTAGAAAAGTTGTTGGTTGAGGATTAGAGTTAGCTTATTATGGTTGGGGTATAAGAGTTTCTTCCCCCTTCTATTATGAACCACTCATGGTATTAACTAAATGCACTTGTTGTAAACTAGTTTTTGTTGTAGTTAAAACATTTTATCCTAGATTGGATGACACTTACATGTTATCTACCATGTTTGTAACATTATTCTATGTAGAATCAATATACACTTCTTTGATAGATGGGGCATTGATCATGTCACCAATTAAAGTGATTTTCATAAATAGGTATACACTTATATTATCTTAACCTATCAATTCAATTAATACTCCTGTTTAAGGAGATAACTTGATGAGTAAATATTTTGACATGGCCATGATATTAAAATTGCATGAAATATTTAAATAGGTTTGATATGATTTTCACATTTATATAAATTGGTCTTCCATGAGGCCCTTTCCTTTGTCAATAATATTGGGATTTTGATATGATATCAACATTAGAATTTGAGGATTCATAGAAGAGGTTTGTTCAATGGTTTGGTTGTAAGGTATGTTGAAAGGCACTCTAACTAGACTTGACAAATTTTCATGGGGTAAGTCTGTTGGAAACTTGGCCCCTACCTCCATGGCTCTAAATAAAAATTTGTCCTTGTTTTCAATAAAATGATGATCAAATAAATTAGGACCATATGTTAATGGCATAGTACCATAATATGGTTATTTTTTATCTTTTTCTATAACTGAAGGTATGCTAGCAAGATATTGTATTGTTTTCTCTTGGTCCTGTTCCAAATAAGGAGGCATGTTAAACAAATGATGGGCTAAGGGATCTTGAATTTTTTCCCCAAATTGAGTATTGTGAGAAGGATAATGATCCATATAAAAAATTACATCATCACCATAGGGGTATTAAACAAATTCATCTTATACAACCACTTTATCATAACCTAGATTATACATATCTCTACTATGAGTGTAGTGATACATATCCAAATCAATGATGAAAATTTCATGAAAAAGTCTTAGAGTTATATAAAATCTTAATAATAATGTACAAAGGACAAATATTCCAAACTTTGTCAAACTTGGACTAAGCTTGGAGTTATATCTCCAAAAAGGTTTCTTATAAACTTAGTCTAAAATAGTCTAACGTCAAATGTCTTAAAAAAATGGTCAACTGGATAAAATAAAACCAAAATGCCAATATTAGGTACAAAGTTTCTCAAAAAATTCTAATTTAGGTCTAAATAAACAAAGGTTGCTATTTATTTTGGAAAATAAGGCACAAAATCTAGGTTCAAAATAGGTATTGATAAGTCATTAGGAAAAGGCACAAAAGTTAGGCTTTAATCAAAACAAGGTATAAAATGCAAGAGATTTAATTTAAAAAATTTGAAACACTTTGACACAAATGAGGAATTCATATTTATACATGCACTTGATTATTTGGAAAAATACATAGAACATTAGGCATATGGAATATATACTACTTCCTTAAATGTAGGCACAAAAATAGTATTTAAATTGATCAATAAATTAACCTAAGTTATACAACCCAAAAGTGAAGGATGAACACCAAATCCAAAATTATGTAAGGATTAGGTATAAACCAATAAATGTTTGAATTCAAAATTGTCAAGGATAATTTCAAACTTGATTTAGAAGACTAGGATTTCAAAAATAACAATAAGCTAGATGAGAACAATTGACATGATGGTACTAGGTATAGACCCAAAATGCACACATGGTTTTCAAAAATGTAATTAGAATTTTTGGACACAAGGTAATAAGTCTTTTAAATGATTTGATTAGTGTAATGATGTTATCATGATATAAATATAGGTAAATGGTTTGTTTCAAGACTTATAAGCCACAAGATTTGGAATGAAATGGGAAATGTAACGATACCCTTTTCAATCAAGTGACACACACAAATAATGGTTTTGATAAATGAAAAAGGTGTGATATCAAATAGATGGCATAATGCATATTAAAAAAAATATTGATGTAAATACAAGACTCATTTATAGACATGTAATGAAAAATAAATAGTTTTTTTACTCAAGATCATGTAGGTAAGAAAGATAAAAATGACAAAAAACACCTAAGTGTAAAATCATGAATCTTAAAAGTGGCAAGGTTGTATCGTACTCTCAAATTCCATATATATATATGTGTGTGTGTGTGTGTGTCTGTGTGTGTGTGTGTGTGTGTGTGTGTGTGTGTGTGTGTGTGTGTGTCTGTGTGTGTGTGTGTATATATATATATGATCTTGAAAATATTTTAAGTTATTAAAAAAAAAAGTAAAATCACATGAAAATTAGCGCTTTTAGAACCCCTCTTTTATCAAGACTCTTTTATCAAGAGTTATACATTGACATGGAACTTTGGGCTACTTGCTCTACATCAATAGTATGTCTATGGCAAGTGGGGTTGTCTAAACTATCAATTTTTTATCATTTCAAGATGGTCCCATATGTGTGGCAAACACTATGGAAAAATCAAGTCATTTATATCTATGTAAATCAACTTGTTTTGAAAAGGTCTCATTTTTTCATAGCCACTGCATCTATTAATTACTTAGTGTAGTGTGATGTCTAAGTTACCCTTATGTTTCGAGGCTGAATACTACTAACAAAGCTTATTTTACCATTAAAACAAATTTACCAATGGGTCACACTCAATTTATATACCCCAACATGGAGTGGGTTTGGTAAGATGTTGTGAGTTGAATCCCTAGGTTAATGCACCCCTAAATAACTTATGAGGGAGAAATGAATTCCCACCCACAAGATAAAATACATGAAATAAAGAAAGTGGAAGTACTTTATGATCATTTTGGGGTCAACCATATCACTTAGATTTTTGGGAGGAACTTAGAGACCTTTCTTAAATATTTTTTGGACAAAATAAACAAATGCAAAGAATGAGCATTTTTCATCACCCAATTTCCCTCATGACACCCATTTTGCTAAACAAACACTCAAATAATAACCATAAAAATTAAAAATCTTATGAGTACTTAACTAAAGTGAGAGTTCATTTGTAAAACACAAAATTAAATATGTCATGAAGTTTATCCCCTTAAAATTGTGTGAAAAATTAAAGAAAATGAAAATAACTCAAGAAAAAAATAAATTAAAACACCAAATTTTAAATGTGAGTGTTGCAACTTAGAATGTTTAAAAATGTCTTCTCTTGGTCTTTGGCTCCTATAAAAGTATTATTGGTTTTTTTTGTCTTGGTAAAAGTGATATTCCTTCAGGTTAACTCAATAATATATAAAAAATAAGCTTAAACTATCAAAACTTGAAAACAACAAATTAGAAGTCCAACCTGTAAAATCACTGTTAAAAATAAAACTAAACACACAAAAACATAAAAAGTAGTAGTTAGTGTTTTGATAATAACTTCTAAAATATGAACTATTTATTCACAAATTTTTTGGAGTTTGTTTATAGGAATAAGTCTCACCTCTATGAAAAAATTCATATGAAAACAATGAATAAAAAAATGTTATTAGCTCTGTATCAGCCATTTTTAGTAGTAAAATAGAAAATGAAAGTGGAAGCCAGTAATTTGATCATAACTTATAAAATATGCATCGGTTATTTAAAAAACAATTGGAGGTCTTTCATAGATATAATTTTCACCTCTATTAAAAAATTCAGGAAAAAGTGAATTAAAAATATTATGAGCTCTATATCAGACATTTTTAGTAGGAAAATAGAAAATGAAAGTGGTTGTCACTAATTTTATCATAATTACTAAACTATAATTTTTTTTTAAAAATTTTTTAAATAATTTTAATGAAAATTTTACATACATATATATACAAAAAATTGGAAAAAAAATATTTGATACATAAAAATTTATTAATACTTTATGGGATGTTTTTATTTGAGCAAAATTTTTAAAAAAATATAAAAAAAGCTTAAGAAAAAAAAAATAGGTTGCATGCTCATGAAGAGTCTCATGAGGAGTGACATTATGTAAACAAGGAATCCAAGATGATATATTGCTATTATGTTAGTTTTGACCAAATTTGACTTTTAGGTCAAATTAGGGCACCCCTAGGTAAAAAAATGGTTTTATATGATTTTATGAGGCATAATATATTATAATGGTTTGTATTACATGTTATCTGATGTCACTTAGGGTCATCCTAGCCTAGGTTTTAGTCATATTAATCAATTTTTCATTTTGGGTCATTTAATATGCTTTTAAGGGTTATTAATGCAAGTGGCATGGTTCCCAAAGTGATTAGGTGTCCTATTTTAATTTAAAATATCCAATAGGTCATTATAACTATCAAGGATGTCATTTACATCATAATTTTGTAGGTTGTCTAACTAAAATTATAAAAACCAACTAAAAAAGGGATAAAATAACACTTATACAACTCATGGGGAAGTGTGCCACATGGGATAAGATAATGGAGGTAAAATTAACCTTTTTTAAACTAATAATAATGTTTTTTATCTATATAAATTACATTTTTAGGCCAAAAACATTCTACACCTTTTTTGGTTTCCTAGACACACATAAGTGACTTTTAGGTTTTTGCTCAGTACAGATAGCTGAAGATGTTTCAAGTCAAACACTTTTGGTAGGTTATAATAAATTAATATAAATTAATATATATATAAATATATTTTTAATAATTTTGGGCTTTTATTCATGAACCATCCTCATAAAGTTAACTATGCTTTTCTGGTAGTTGTTTCATGTACCCTATACGTTTTGCTTTATTTTGGTCAAATCCGTATGAAATAGTTAGTGATGTTAGATATAGAGGATGATTAATTAATTATTATATGGTTTCCATTGTAATTTTAATAATTCATAATGTTTGGATGAGCAAGTTAGTCCATGATGCAAGAAGGTATAACCATGTGTAGTTTAAATTGAAGTGCTTCTTGTTTGCTGATTATTTTTCTCTTGTAAAGGTCTCATATATCTAGGAAATTTTTTTACACAAGTCTCTAGGTCATTTTACCACCTCCTTCCATGTTTTGGTTTCACCATGTCATCCTATGAGTAGTTTGCAAGCTTATCTTCCTTCATTTTTCAACTCCATGCCTAACTCCAGTTACAATCACATGTATGGGCTTGTCCTTCTTGTTATTAGAGTTATATTAATAGTGTGTGAGTTGTATAAGCTATCAATATTTTAAGAGATCCCTTTGATATGTTTTTAATAATTGTAAATGTGGTCCCAAGCACTTCACCATGTTAAAATAGTCATTTGATGTTACTAATTACTCTATTCCACATATATGCAAGCGATTTTCATGTTGAAAAAGGTGTATTGAAGTTCATTTAAATGTGTCCTTGATGGAGATCACTTATTTTAAGGCTTAAAAATTCATTTAAGTGGTTTTAAATCTATTCCCTAACATGTTCTTTCCCAATTTCATGCCCTACCTACATAAAACATCCTAATATACACCTACAGGGCCTTACTGACATCATGTTGATGTGTGGAGAGGTGGATATGTGTTATAACTTCTTAAAAACTACTAAAGTTATATTATGGTGTTAAATAAAATCATATAAGGTTCATATTAATTTGGAGTTTCATATTGTTCATATCTAGTTCACTATTGGTATACCAAAGCATCCACCTACATGTGGTTAAGTAGGGTACTAAAATGATTTCATGGAAAGGAAGAGATAAATGGACACCTACTCAAGGTTTTGGTATGATAATCAAGCCTTGATAGACTCATACAAAGTGTTAAATGATCAAAGGAGTGTTTAATCATGTTGAAGAGACAAAGGACTGAGTTTAGGGAAGCTTTCCCTAAAATGGAAAAATAAAGCTCTAGAGGGTTATTGTAGACCCCTTATGACATACTTGTAAGAGGCTTCAAGGCCTAAAATGAGGTGAATGTTATAGCCCCTATCATAGATAATACCTATGCCAAGAATGAAGTTTAGACATTGAGGTAAGGTTTATTGTTTGAGAACTCAAGCATGCCTTAAAACACACTAAAATACTTTAGTATTATCTATAGGGCTATAGAAGTAAATGACATTTTGTCAATTTGAGGGAACAAAATTAAACAAATGTTTTATGACTAATGGTTTTCAACTAATGAGATGAGGTCAAATGAAATTAAATTCATTAAGAATGGATTAATAAAAGGTCATATTCACCCTTATGGCTATCTATAGGTACCCTTCAAGCATGGAGATTGACACCTACAAGGGTCAGATAGGTAAGGTGATGAAACAATGACATAAGCATGTATTTGATAATTTTTAACCATCTAAGGTGAGTTTAAGGTAATCAGGTAGGTTGTGTGACCTCAAATTTAACTAAATAAGGTTTTTTCCCATCATAATCACCTTAACCAACCCCTATGTTCACCTATAGTAGGGTCTTAAGGGTAGGGGTGTCTCAGTCAAATGAGGACACAATTTGGACCTCCATAGAACATGTAAATAAAACTAGGATAAGTACAAATACTTTAAAATCTTAGAGAGGTTTAAAATAGGTTCATAAGCATAATGATCATTTTAGTTAGGTCCATATGTACCTACAAGCAAGGGTGTCTTAGTCTAACAAGGTATGAGATAGTAACCCCAATCTTGATGACTTATTGATTCTTTAAGATTTTTAAAAGGTGAATGAAAGATTAAATATGCACTTTGTTACTAATATGGGCTCAAGTGAGATTACCAAACATCATAATTAATTTCTCATGATGTAGTTTACACCTACATGTAGGTCAAAAAACAAGATGTCTTGATCAATAGATAGTGACCTAGAAGGTTGATGTTAGGATGGTGTCTTAAGACTTGCAAATGGGAATACTAGTGAAAGTACATGCATGGCTACCTAGATGGGTTTAGTTGGAATATTTTCACATCTTGTTTAATCTCATTAGAAGCCAATAGACACCTATATAAGAGTGTCTTAGTCAGCACCTAGAGTGGCTCAATCTTGAAGATCAAGGTACATAGGCTGGGTTAGAAAGAGTTTATACCTAATGAAATATCATGTAAAACCTCAATCAAACTCATGGTAAATTCATGTAACTATAAACATGATGCAACAAATATATAAATGACCTCTTGTACCCCTATCTATACCTATGGCCACCATGTTGTAATCTTGGACATGAAGGTGAGAGGAAGACATGAAGGTGCTTAGGTGAAGAAAGAATTTTTTCATGAACTTAAGATGGCCCATTATTGATGAATTAATTATTATACATACTCCAAGACCATTTCAAAATGTTTTTCCACTCTTCCTATTCCAAAGCTATCAGTCTAAATAATGAGTCAGGAAACCTCTTGGCCCAATAGATGAAAATCAGGAATAAAAGGAAAATATTGTTTTTGGATGAATCAAAATCTCCATTAGCATGAATTGGATATGGGAAACATGTTAAAGTAACCTAGGGGCATTATCTTGTCTTGGAGAGGCCACTCTTAAGAAGGTTTGAGGAAAATGTAGGAAAAATAGCTTTATAGAGGCCTTTTTTGGGCATCTAGAGTTGTAAAAGTCATCATAACTACTTTTAAAAACTCCCAAAATACTCATTTTTCATTGGGGATGAGGACTATACCTCACTATTTTATCTTAGAGGTTAGCCAATCTAGAAAAATCAAGCTTTGTCAAAGTGAGATAGTTAGTGTAAAATGGATAAAGGACTTGATAAAAATCTTTGGTAACTTCAAAAAACATGTTTTTAAGTATTTTCAAGGTGAATAGGTGATATAAAAATAATAGATAAATCTCAAACTCATCAAGGTGACTAAATTACCCATTCACATAGTCTAATTAAGCAAACCTTCAATAAGCCTAGCTGGTGAATCAGAGAAGAAGGGAAAGAAGACTGATTAGAGGGTTATGTAGTGGATTTTTAAGCTCAAATGGGATCTTAAAATTAATAATACACCAACTTACCTATGATATATTAGTCCTAGCAACCAAATCTAGCAGGGTGTCTATTAGACTTATTAGGCCTTGAGGAGACCTAGAACCAATTGGGGGTCCATCTTCATTTCTAGCTATTGGTGGAATATATAGATGATTGAAGAATGTTAAGTAGGTGTATATAGACATTTTTTAACTAATATTATTCATGGAAACCTATAGGAAAGCCAATTTTACCCTAGAGAAAGTACAAGCATGTAGAAAAAATAAGGACAAGCTCGATGAGGTGTTTTCAAATGCTCATATATTTTATATGTTTTTGCATGGGAAATAGAGGAATTTGGAGGTTTTATCAAGGTCCATTGGCATAAAATTTGTGTAATTTATTGGTAAGTTCAATGTCAAATATTTATGAACAAATCTTAAGACCAAAAACTACCTAAAATCCTACTAAACACTCAGTCAGGACCCAATGGGGAAAATAAGCTTATAAATCTATCCAAATGACATAGTTTGGACATGGAATAAATTTTAAATTTAATATTATTCCCTCAATATATATTCAACTAAGATGACATATACATAAATATATAAACAACATGCAAAATAGGGTATTTTTTGCCATTTTTTGTGTTTTACAAGTTTTAGAAGGTTTCAAAAGGTGAAATCAAGTTTGAAGGAAGGTTTTATACTTTATATATCCCCTAATGGTCATTTAATTCTTTTAAAAATACTATAAGTTTTCAAATAATTTCCTTCATCTCAACTAGTCAAAACTAGCATAGTGGACACAACGTTGAGAAAGGTGAAAACTCCAAGTGTGAGCCTTTTTAAAGCATGCCTGATGCATATAAGGATAAGGAGGGTATTTAAAGGTGTCATTAACTCCATAATATGTATTTTAATGTAAAATTTAAGAAAATTTTGAGGCCAAGTATGAGGGGTGATTGAAAAAGCAATTTTTTAGACTGCAAACAGTGATGGCTTCCTTCCAAGAGTTTCCAAATGTGTAGGACTACAACCAATACATGGAGAATAATGTATTAATTAATTTAATATAAATCCAATCATAATACTTATCCATATTTATTTTTGGGACATTCAAATAGGTCCAAATGATGAAGGCAATTTTCTGAGCCAAGATAAGGAATTTTTTGACACTTTTCATAGGTTTCATGACTTATATGGACACTTGGACCACCTAACATTGCATGGTTTGTAAATACCACTTTATCATGAAATTTTAACCTCTTTTTTTATATTTAAAAGTTTCCAAGTGACTTTTGGACTTCCTTTACCTTTCTCTTCTCTCAAAGGATATAAAAAATGACTTTTTGACTCTTTTGAGCAGCCTATATTGGTCGCTAGCGAAAACCTGGCTAATTTTGTACTTAAATGACTCTTTAAGAAATAAAAAATTGATTTTTAATACTTAAATGTTGTATAATTGAGTTTTATTTAATCTTGTTGGTCTTGTCTAGTACAAGATGATCTTTTCTAGCATGTTACTCTTGATTGTTCACCAAGTTTATAGAAGAGCAATTATTACAAGTCTTTATTTATGTAAAAGAAGACCTATTTATTTCTAAGTAGTATAAGTTCAGTCCATATAAATAAATATAATATTATTGCATCACCTTTTTTATCTTTCTTATTTGTTTGCTTAATGCTTTTCATCTAAAGTTGATAGGTAAGAAAGTACTTTAAATAATGCACTAAGGGAATTAGCCCTTTTAGAGATTCATCTCAACAAATTTTTACCCACAACAAGAGAGATGTTTCCATTATGCCACTTGTATGAGGAGAGATAATAATCTCCTCAAGGGGTGAGAATCCAAGTGAGAATAGTTTTTGGCACACCCAATGGGAATCTAAGCCTTAGAAGACTGTCCAAGATTGGTGTTGATCTTGGCTTAGTTGTAGCTACAAGAACATATATATTTAGTACCTAGTGACTCCATTAAATTTGTAAACTCTATGTTTTATTATCAATTCCTTATTTCCATACCAAAGGTGACCACTAGGTCTATTTCTAAAGGTATACCCTTTGAGTTTGTACAACTACCTTTATATTCTATCAAAAGGTTTACGTGTGTGAATACTCATCCTTATTCAAGGAAGTTGGTGTTTAAGAAGCCAAAATTCCTACCAAGATCAACCTATAATACCCATAATATACATTACAAGATGGATATAAACCAATATTTTGTTCCTTTCACTTGATTATCTCATTTGAATCTTGTCCAGTATGACCAAATTCTAGTAGCAGGCCTTAAGAGTGTTCCATATTTTAGAGGAGGTCCTATTACTACCATTGAACAAATTAGAAACATATAAAACTTTTGAATATCCAAAATATCACCCCAGAGAATGTGTCTATTAGGTTATTGGAATTATATTTTAAAGGTGAAGCTTTGGATTTCTATGAGACTCTTCCTAAAAATTCTATTGGGTCATGGGATGAATTAGGAGATCTATTTACTAAGAGGTTTAGAGATAAGAGTGATCATCTATCACTAGCTGAGAAATTGACCACTATCGAGAGGGCACCATAAGAGTTCATGCAATATTTTAACACTATATTTTAAAAAACATTGGATAGGATCCTAGCCCTTATGATACCTACTCCAAATTATGCCTTGTACTATCTAAAGGAATTAAATAGTGATATATCCATGATGATTCAATCCATGGGTGGGAATACACTACCTATTACTTATGATATAGCCATCAATACTGATAATTGTCTTGTTCAAGTAGGGAAGATTACCCCTAGGCCACCAATTCCATTATTCCTTAATTTTTAGCCTCTTAGTCAAGTTGCATTACCTACCTTGGCTTCTTTGCCTAGTCAAGAAAGGTTTTTCATTGGCCCCACAAACAAGATTCATGAAGTCAAGAGTTTGCTTCAAAGTTTCACTAATGAATTTATCACCCTCAAAAGGCATCAAGCTCAATGTTATAGACCTTATCAGCCCTATAATTAGTTTGGATAAGGAAATAGACCTCTTTTTTAAGGTAATGCTCAAGGACAAGGTCAAATCACTCAAGCTAGAACTTACCAAAGTTATAATCCTAATGCTCCCTCATCTTATAAATCTCTTGTTCCCACTACATTCATGTCAAATGCAAAATTGTATAACTCTATCATAGCTAAGACACCTAATCCATAGGTCCTCTTGTTGGCTCACACAACCCTTCTAGGATACTTCTTTCACTAATTCCTAGTCATCCAAAGCTTTTTAGACTTAACCCTTTTATACATAGGAAGCCCTTTCAAGCCTAGATCCATCCCCCTAGGTCTCATCCACTTAATACAATAGCACTGAAATAGGATAGAAGCATTGGAACCTAGGGTGTCCTATTTTTAGCACTATTGTCCAAGTTCACTTTTGCCTCTAATAGTTAGATTCTTCTAGTTCCTTATCTTTTTCCCTATTAGCCTCATGTAAATTCATTTAATCTATAACCATATGTTTCCCTGTAAAATGCCATTTTAAGTCCATTTAGAATGGTGGACACTCATTTACAAGAGACGTAAGAATACAAGCAAGTGCACTTGATCACTCTTCCCTATTGTATGCACACAACCTTCCAACATTATTTCAAGCCTACTCAAGTCATTATACCAGTTCTTAGACAACTGAAGCATATCCAATTTTGCATTCTAGCTACATTGATCTTACATAAATTACACCAAGAACTTCAATGGGAAAATTACATTATCTTGATCCCTGTTTAGAGTATTAGTATGTAGGTAGCATGCCCACACATGGGGTGTGAAGTGTGTCTAGCATATCATTTACACACTAACCCCTTCTCTCTCTTTCCTAGGTTTGAATTCAAGTTCAAGCACAAGGAGATCCTAAGGGTTTCAAAGATTAAAATAGACACATAATGAGCTTCACAAGGTCACAGACCCTAAAATTTTAGTGATAGGGTAACACAAGCATTCAAAATAGAACCCAAAAAAAATTTACCCTGAGGATAATATCACTATAATAAGACTATAAGACTGAATAGTAGGGTGTCCTATTTTTAGTGATCCTATCCAATCAAGAAACAAAGTCTAGAGGCCTATTTTTGACTATTTCTCAATCTTACTCTTCTACTATTAGACTCTATCTTAGTCCATATCAGTCAAAATAAGATATGTTTTAATCTCTCTCATTTCCTACTATATTTATAAAAGTTAAAAATATAATCTATTTACACAAATCAGTAGGTTAATTTTTGCATATTTATTTTCTAATTTACATTTCTCAATCCCTTTATTATTTATAAATATAACTCCAAAATTCTTAAAACAATAAAACATTTAGTGAACCCAACTTAATTTGAATTTTTGCATAAAAACCCTAAAAACCCTAGGGATAATCATTTGTAATTTTTTTCAATATTTTTTTGATTTTTCCTAAATTTAAAAATAAAAAAACTACAAATTAATTGAAAAAATTTAATAAATTCACCCAAACCCTAGTTTGCACATACTAGGTCCTATTTGCATACAAACACCTTCAAACCACTAGGAAACATATATTGCTAATTCTAGAAATATTTTTAGATTTTTTATTAAGTTTTTCAAGATAAATTATACAAATTCATAGCAATTTTTTCAAATTATTGCATTAATTTTTAAAAAAAATCATTCAAAACACTAGTTACATCAAATACATTCTAAGTTATTTTTAGTATTTTTTGCATCATTTTTTGAAAATTTAGTTGCATATAAAACTCAAAAAATTAGTTTCAACATTAATAATTCATAGTATTTTGCACAAGTATTTATAAAAAATCCCTAGCTGCATGTACTAGCTCCTTTTTGCTTGTTGAGGTATCACCTTACATGTTTTAAAGTCATGTATCCTTTTCATGCATATTCTAGTGCCTTGCTTAGATTATATTAGTTTAATTTTTACTACTATCTTCCAAGTTGTTTTCCTTATGCCACCTAAGTTCCTTGCATTTCTTCCTTCAAGATGAAGTGTAAGATTTAGTGTAAATCCTCCTAAATTCACCTAGATTCCTGCAACTTGACCATATACCATGGATAAATAACCAATTTAGGTTCCAGTCATATATTCTACATATCTAGATTACACCAATTTTAATGAGGATAATTTTGACAAAGAGTAGTATGAAAATAACAATGATGATGTACACACCAATGCTCATGCTCCACCATATTAGACTACTAATCTACTTTTACCCATTGTTGATAATGAAGTTATACTCAACAAATATTTGATTTTACAAAATGTTAGAGAAAGACTTAAAGAACATCCTAAAGATCATACACTAATTCTAAAATATATCATGGAAATAAAAAAGGCTAAGCAAATTGAGTCTTCTAGTCATTTAGAGTAGCCAGTTACAAATGACACTACAAGGGAAACTATGTCATCCTAACCTTATTCTATACCACCAATGGTAGCTAATACACCTGTATCTCTTAATTTGGTAACCCTTGTGTGATAGATCTAATCTCTTCAATCCAAGGTGTAACATCTTGAGTAAGGTACTAATAGAACTATGCAAGCTTTGGATTATTTTGCTCTTTTTCATACACCATTGGCATGTCACATCACTTCTACGCCCTTGCCATAACAATTTTTTCAACCCAAGCTTACTCTTTATGATGGCAAGGGTGATCTAGAGACACATTTATGATCTTTTCACATAGCATTCTTGGATTATGTACTCAATGACTAGCTACTTACCAAGCTATTTCCATGAAACTTAAAGGATTGTGATTTACAATGGTTTTATAGTCTACTAATTCAATCAATCACAACATTCAATCCTTTAAAAAACATATTCCTATCATATTTTATTATTAACATTAGTGATAAGGTTTCATATGCATAGAATGCACAATAGAAACAAAGGTCAAATGACCCTCTCATGAATTATGTTCTTAGATACAAGACTATTCTAGCTAATTTAACTATCCCCATGGTTGATCAAGAGCTACATGACATCTTTAAATAGAGACTTCTACTAGCACTACATGAATCTATTCTATTCAAAAGATTCTCTTCCTTCATTCACTAAATTGTGTCATACACTCAAAGGAAGAGAAATCAAGCTAATTTCAATGGGAAAACTTAAGTATTCAAGTATCTCAAACACAACCAATAAGAGTAATAGAAAAGTCCCATACAAGTTTAAAATTAGTGACAACAAGAATTATAATCAAACAATAATCTATGTGGCTTTATATCCCCCTTAACATGTGGTTTTATTAGCACCTCCTTGTCATGCATTTACCAATCTACCAATTTTTGTAGCCTGGGTTTTACAATAGTTATTATAATGCAACCTCATCACTCTCCCTCCTACTTGAGAAGCAAATATAACAAATCCTCTTCCATGGGGATATGATCATCATGTATTTTATGATTTTCACAAAGCATCAAGCCATACAATAAATAGATGCATTAGTTTGTGGCATACGATATAGGATTTTATTGATGATAATCTACTTGATTTGGGCACTTTAGTTGATCCTCCAAAGGCAAAACCAACACAGGATAAAGCTTTGAAAAATTTTTTAGATCTATTTTCATAGAATTCTAAATAATAACAATGGGACACATTAGGTGTTCACCATACATACTAGGCACCTTCAATAGAATCACATCCTTTGAGTGGTATGATAGGGGTGTATGAGTCTAGAGTTCTAGCCAGGCCTTTGATATCTTTTTTAGATCATGAGATTGTCAATGATAATACAAATTATAATTCACTATTTTTCAAATCACATATTCAGAATCAACCTATTTTTAGTGTACTCATCGACAATGGTTATAGTCTTAACATGTGTACTTTCACACTATTACAACATTTGGGTTATTAAAAGCAAGATATCACTCTGATAAACATAATTATTAATGGTTTTAGTGGGCATTTATAGAGTTCATTAGGTGAGATAGTAATTCTATTACATGTTGGTCCTACATATTTGGCCACGCCATTCACTATAGTTCCCAATGTAGGAGTTTTTAACATATTACTTGGTTGACCATAGATTCAAAAACTTAGGGAAGTACCTTCTATAGTTCACAGATGCATGAAATTCATTCACACTAATCAAGTTATTATAGTTGGTGGAGTTCCTTATGAGTCACCACTTGCCACTTTAGATCCATCTACAAGCTTATAGTCACCAGTTCTAGTTCTTCCACCTATTTTAGTTTCCACTCTAGTTTCAATTTACCTTACAGTTCAGAGTTAGACTGATCTAGGTAATACTTTAGGTGATAATTTTGATTATGATTCTACCCCAAGTGGTGGTAAAACTTTTTAGAGTCATAACTTTTGAACCATATCTCAATGCCATCTCATCACTAAGATTGAGGAAAACGTGATGAGATGGCACTGAGTTATGGTTCAAAATTTATGGCTCTCAAAAGTTCTACCACCACTTAGGGTAGAACCATCACCCAAATTTTCACCTAAAGTGTTGCTCAGATCAGGGCTCATCTGAGATTCATCGATTAGTATCATTTATTTTCAACATTGATTGTATATATTGTCTCTTGTTTGATTATACATAGTTCAAATATTTTCAAAAATACAAAAATAATATAAAAAACTTCAAAATACAAAAACATTCAAAAAATTACAAAACACCAAAAACATTTTTTGATTGTATGCATCATCCATGTTTACATTACTACTATCATGTTATGACTTAAATTTGTTGTTTCATGCTATTGTATGTCAATTTATCTACATTACCATGCTTCACTTGATCTTATTTGAGTGTGGGTAGTGACATCCAACTATTTGATTACTTCATTCTACGCATCGAGGGGTCATTTCTACTCCTACATTCAAGACACACATCGATATAAATACCCAATAGGGGAATCTTCTACATGACTACATCATTTAGGTTATGTCATTTCTACACTACACACTCTGATTTATCATACTAATGCACATTACTTACTATATTACACATATTACTATAGTGACATTTCACTAGTACTTAGCACTTGTGTATTTCTTAGCATATACCTAGTCTTGCACTACACATGTTTTTCATACTTTCACATTTACTTTGATTAGTTATATGTATTTGTATCTTCTAGTTTTTACTATTGCTTTCGTTCCCTTCTTATCATAGCTTATATGACTATATTTCCAATTTCATCTTGTCTCCTATAATTATATAGCCAAAGGTCTAGCTAATCTTTGTATTCTTGAGACACATTTTCAAAGGGATTGAATACACAATCTAAACATCGATTAACACATGCATGATTCATTAACTTCACATAGTTAGTGATGATGGAGTCAAAGGGCCAGACTTTGCATTCTTGAGCCACTTTTTGGGGAATTGAGAACTCAGGTATGTTCATCATATTAATCTTGATTCAACACACACTCAACATCATCTAACACATTCCATCATCACAAGAGGTTTTATATTAGTTCATGTACCTAGTGAGTTATATTCATTCCTTTTTATTCCTCTTACTCAACTCTTGTATGTTCTTAATTTAGATATAATGTATATATTAAGAACTAATCTACTTTATGTTTTCATTTCAGATTCTTGATTCATAGTGTGTTCTCTCTATGCACATCTAACATCACATAACTTCATGAGCTTCACCCTTATAGGTAAGTTTAGGTATGCTTCTTATTTTCCTTTATCCTATTATTTTTCTTTATTAGATCACTAGAATAAAGGGGGGGAAATGTAGTCATGTAAAATGTGAAATTATATAACTTTAGTATTGGTAAGACACCTAATCCATAGGTCCTACTATTGACTCACACAACCTTTCTAGGCTACTTCTTTCACTAATATCTTATCATCCAAAGCTTTCTAGACTTAGCCCTTTCAAACCCAAGTAGCCCTTTTAGGCCTAAATCCATCCCCCTATGTATCATCCCCTTAGAATAATAGCATCCAAATAAGATAGAGTTACTAGAACCTAGGGTATCTTATTTTTGGTGATATTGTTCAAGTTCACTTTTTCCTCCAATAGTCAGATTCTTTTGGTTCCTCATCTTTTTCCTTATCGGCCTCATACAAATTCATTTAATCCACAATCATTTATTTCCCTATAAAAGTCCATTTAGAATGGTGAGAACTCATTTATAAGAGATATTCAAGAATATAATAAAGTACACTTGAGCACTCTTCCATGTTCTTTGCACACAACCTTCCAACATTATTTCAAGCCTACTCAAGTCATTGCACTAGTCCCTAGCCAGCTGAAGCACATCCAATTTTTCATTCTAGTTTCATTGATCATACACAAATTACACCAAGCACTTCAATGGTGAAACTACATTATCTTGATCCCTCTTCAAAGTTTTATTATGTAGGTAGTGTGCCCATACACAGGGTGTGAACTATGTCTAGTGTATCCTTTCCACACTAACCCCTTCTCTCTTTTTTCCAATTACACATTTAAGTTCAAGCACTAGGATCTCCTAAAGGTTTTGAAGATTAAAATCAGCACATAATGAGCATTGAAAGGTCCCAAACCATAAAATTTCATTTACAGGGTAATATAGGCATTCCAAATAGAACCTAAAAAGATTTCAACCTTAGAAAAATAGTGCTAGAATAGGACTACAACATTGGATAACAGGGTGTCCTATTTTTGGTACTCGTATCCAATCAAGAAATGAAGTTTAAAGGCCTATTTTTGACTATTTATCAGTCCTAATCCTCGAGTATCATACTTTGTCTTAGTCCAGATCAGTCAAAATAAGCTAAGTTGTAATCTCTCTAATTTCTTACTATATTTAGAAAAGGCAAAAATACAATCTATTTACATAAATTAGTAGGTTAATTATTGCATATTTATTTACTAATTTACATTTCTCAACTCCTTTATTATTTAGGAATATAACTCCAATATTTTGAAAACAATAAAACACCTACTAAAAATAATTTTGTTCAAGAACAACCATGTTATCCCTCCTATAACCAAAATCAAGGCCAAGTTACATATGCCAATGAAATACCTAGTCAAGACATGATAATGCAAGGAAATCAAGCATCTCAAGTTTCCACATTTGAGATGCCAATGAAAAATGGAATGAAAATTGGAATGGAGAGTGTATAAACACAATATAATTCTACTCTCATAAATCATTTGGGGAATTTAAGCAATGTGAATGCTAGTGTGTCCTCTAACACTAGGTCTAATAAGAGGGTTGTTGAAGAGACACAAAAAGCTAATCAAGGACCTGTTTTGACTCCTACATCATCTCCAATAGTTAGGGGATCTAATTCAGCTCCTAAGGTTCAATAAAATTAGAAGTTTCAAAATGTAAGGCCTATTCCAACACATCTACCTCCACAAGCTACACCACAAGGTACTAGTGCTTCCAAAGAACCTTCCAAGGTGAGCAATCCTTTCAATATTTTTTATCAAATGAAGAAGTTACATATGAATATTTAATTATGAGATTCGTTAACAATAACTAGATAAAAGGACATGCTTCAAAAATAATTGCAAGGACTTGGTAAGCAAGTTGGATTAGCTACGAATGAGAATGTTGTCTTAGTGAAAGGAAATTAGTCCATTAATAGACAAGTAAATAAGAATGATAATACTCCCCATTTTTAGATATCATTAATCATTGGTGATTATTTAGTTCATAATTATATCATAGATAATTAGGTTATTACTTTAGTTATGCCCAAGTGTATAGTAGATAAACTAAGCCTCATGTATGAGCTAATGGCTAAAGGAGTTTTACAATTGGCTAGATCACCAGAAAAGACCTTGGGAGTAGTCAAGGATTTAAACTTGATTTTACATTATTTTCATACTTTTTCCATTCCTCATGATTTTTTTGTGTTAGATTTACCTCCATACTTTTCTCTTTGTTTGTCAAGAGAGTTTACAACTAAGATAGGTGGATACTTAGAAACCAATTGATCCTATATGGTTTTTAGGACAAAGTATGGTACTAAAGTCAATATTGAAATAGAGCCTATCCATCACAATCACTTAGATCCTTACATGCCTAAAGTGGTAAATGTCAATTATGCCACTATTGATGAGGAGGAACTTCACATAAATCAATTTTCAACATCTTCTTTTGAAGGAGTTTATGATTTGTACTTAGATGAATGGGGAGATGAACATTATGAGCATCATCCTTATAAATTCATATAATAAGATAGTATTGGAGTGTATTTAATGTATTAGGATGACTCTTTTATTCCAATTTTGATGAAGACAAGTGAAGACATGGATGGTTTATGGCAGTTATTCTTTGATGGATCTAGAAGCAGAGTTGGGGCAGGCAATGGAGCAATGTTAGTTTCACCATCCAAGGAATGGTACTATTACACTTTCAAATTTCACTTCTCTTGTACTTGTAATGTGGTAGAATATGAGGCCCTCATTCATGGCTTTGAGTGGGATGGAGAAAGAGGTGTGAAATAATTACAAGCATATGGTGATAGTGAGTTGATTGTGAATCAAGTAAGAGGCCAAAATGCAACTAACAACTCTTTGCTTAAGTAATATAAGCATAGAGTGTGGGATCTTGTAGAATATTTGCAAGATTTTAAAATATAATCCATCCCAAGAGAGGATAATAAACATGTTGATAGGTTTTCATCAATTGGATCTCATTTTGATGTTCTAAAAGGGATAAAAGAGGATAAGAACCAACCACATCTCAAGGTTAATGTAAGGCCCTTCATACCAGATAATGTCACTAACTGTTAAGTGTTTTATAGTGAACAACAAATAGAAATTTTTATACAAGAGGATGCTTAGTTTTCTTCCAATAATTAGTCCAAACTATAACATCAATATGGAGGGAAGATTATATAATTGAAGTCAAACAAGTTCCCTTCACACATGAGAGTATCTTTAATGATGATGACCAGTTGAAGAAAGAGAAGGTAAGCATGTCCACCAAACAAGATAAATATGAGAAAATAAAAATATTCAAGGATAATTTTCTTGCACTTGGTAAGGTATGTATTAGTGAATAAAAGCATGATTTCATTGAGTAATGCAATGAGTTTTCTGGTGTCTTTGCATGGGAATATAGTGACTTGAAGGGTTTTGATCCAAACTTAGCTCAAAATACAATATATTTAGATGATAATTATAAACCTATCAATCAAAGGAAAAGGCCAATCAATCCTAAGATTGAGCATCTCATGAAGGAACTTACTAGGTTGATTGAATCTAAAATCATTTTTCCTAGTAAGCATTCATCTTGGTTGGCAAACTTAGTCCCTATTATGAAGAATAATGAAAATATTAGGTTGTGCATTGATTTTAGAGACTTGAATAAAGTTTCCCTTAAGGACCATTATCCCCTTCCTTTCATGGAGAAATTTTTTCAAGTTATGGTAGGGAGTGAAAGTTTTTTCTCTCCTTGATGGGTATTTTGGGTGCAATCAGATTTTGGTGAAGGAAAGTGATCAATATAAGACAAATTTTACTAATAAATAGGGTACATATGCCTAAAGGAAAATGAATTTTAACTTGTATAATTCTGGAGCTACATTTCAACATGTAATGGATATGTCTTTTTAAGGACTAATAAATGACATTGTGTTGGTGTATCTTGATGATATCATAGTTTTTCTAAGGAAGCAAAGGATCAGTTGAATCACCTTAGGTAGATTTTTGAGACATGTGGAGAGTTTATAATCTCTCTTAACCCAAATAATTATGTGTTTATTATCCATGAAGGTAAAATTATAGGACACATTATCACCAAGAAAGGCCTATCCATAGATCTTAAAAGGGTGAGTGTCATCTTAGCATTGGATTTACCCAAACACAAGAAAGGTTTGAAAATTTTATTTGGGAAAATTAATTTCATAAGGATATTAATTCTTTATTTTTATAATTTATTCAATCCTCTAACCTCTATTCTAAGTAAGGATGAAGTGTTTACTTGGACAAGAAGAAAGGAATGATTTGAAGAGATTAAACAAGCCATTTCCCAAGCTGGTACTCCTACAAGTCCTAATTTCTAAAAGGATTTCAACTTTTATACTTTTGGGAATGGGGATGTGATCTCTGCCATTCTTACTCAATCAAATGAAGAAAAATTAGAAAAACCTTTTGCCTTCTTTAGTCAAGGTTTGGAAGGCTATGATGTAAGATACACCTATGTTGAGAAGAAAGTACTTTAAGTTATTAGGAGTCGAAATAAGTTTAGGCATATGTTATATAAAAACAATATTAACATATTGGTACATCATCTTAGTGTCAAAGACTTATTTTTTAGTAGAGATTTGAATGAGAAAAGCACTAGTTGGATCACAAAAGTGATGGAGTATTATTTAGAAATCAAGATAACCAAGCTAATGAAAGGGAAGGGGTTATGTGAGTATCTTTAATCAAATTTCAATAAACAAAAATAAGTTGTTTTATCACTTCATGATGAAATTATGATAGATACATCTTAATTAATGAGGATTTGGACATAAGATATGATCCATTTTCTTCAAAATGGTGAGTGTCCACAAGGCCTACATAGAGCTAGAAGAAGGTACTTTAAATTTCAGTCCATTCATTATGTACTTATTGATGGAGTTTTATTTAGTAAGGAATTATCAAGTGTGTTATTAATTCATTTTGAATAAGATTAGATTGAGAACATACTATTTGTGTTTCATGATAGACTAGCTAGTGGTCACTTTGATCCAAGAACCATAGCTACTAGGATTATGAGGGATAGATACTTTTGGCCTATTTTTTTTAAATAAACCCATGATTTGTTAAGGAAGTTTCAAAAATGTGGTCTCTTTGATGGTAAAAAAAATCTTGATGCCTTGCCTCATCATCCAATTCAAGTTTACCAACCCTTTATGCAATGGGGTCTAGATTTACTAGGCCTAATCAACCCACCTTATAATGTTGGCCATAAGTGGGTGTTTACTATTATAGATTACTTTATCAAGTGGGTGGAAGCTATAGCTCTCAAGGAAGAAAATTAAATTTTATTTCTAGACTTATATGAAGGCATAGTGACAAAGTTTGGGGCTCCTTCAATAATAATTTCACATAATTCATTGGCTTTTCTTAGAATGAAGACAAGTGAGTGGGATTTGAAACATGTCATATATATTAGTACTTCATCCAACTATTATCCACAAGGGAATGGACTAGCTGAGTCTACCAATAATAATCTAATAAGGATCATAAAAATATCAATGGAGGAGAACCAAAGGACTTGGAATTCCAAGTTGAAGATAGCTCTTTGGGCTGATAGGATCACCTCGAAAGGAGCCATTAGAAACTCATCATACATGATTTTTTATGGGAGAGAATATACACTACCTATTTCACTTGAGCTACCAGCCTTGGATCTCACTTATCAGTTAGAATTGATGAAAAATAAAAGCATGGAAGTTAGGTTCTACGAGTTGATGGAGCTTGAGGAGACAAGAGATCGAGCTATGAAAACTATGAGAGCTCACTAAGATCAAACAATGAGATACTTTGACAATAATGTCATGATAATAAGATTCTAAGAAGGATACATTATTCTAAAGTGGGATAAACATAGGGCTAAATCTATAAGACACAAAAAATTTGATGCTTTATGGAGTGGCCCTTATGTTATCACCTAATGCAAGAAACATATTGAATTCTAACTCTCAAATTTAGGTGGAGAGGATATTCATATCCTAGTAAATGTTATATATCTCAAACATTATTACTAATTTTCTCCGCTTTCCTTGTACATAGTTTGTTATTTTCCTTGTGTTCCTTAAGTGCTTATGCATATGTGTGAGTCTCATTTGTGTTTTTCTTTGTCTTATGTTCACTTGGTGTGTTGTGGTTGTTTTTTATATGTTCTAGGAAATTAATTTATAGTTATCTTTAAGAATTAATTGTCTCCCTTGGCTGTTGATAGGATAAGGATATTGGTCCTTAGTATAGCAGGCACACTACCCCTATGAGTCACCAATTTGATGACAAAATTTGACTTTTAGGTCAAATTAGGGCATCCCTACATAAAAACTTGATTTTAAATGATTTTAGGAGGCCTATTATATTATCATGGGGTGTATTACATGTTATCTAATGTCACTTAGGGTAATTCTATCCTTGGTCTTAGTCATATTAGTCAATTTATCATTTTAGGTCATTTAATGTGATTTTAAGGATCATTAATGTAAGTGGAACTATTTATAAGGTGCCTACGTGTCCTATTTTCATTTAAAATTTATAATAGGAAATTATAACTATCAGGGATGTCAATTACATCAAACTTTTGTAGGTTGTATAACTAAAATTGTAGAAACTAACTAAAAAGTTAAAAAATGGCACTTGTACGACTCATGGGGAAGTTTGACACATGGGAGAAGATCATGTAGGTCCCCTTCACCTTCTTAAAACTCATCCCAACATTTTTTTCACTCTATAAATTACATTTCAAGGCCAAAACCATTTTATACCTTTCTTGGTTTCTTAGAAACATAAAAGCGACTTTCAGGTTTTTACTTAGTATAGACGACTGAAGATGTTTAAAGTCAAAATATTTTATGATGCTATAGTAAACTCAGAGAAATTAATTTCCATATAAATATTTTGAATAATGATATCATGTGCTTCATGAAATATCCTCATGATGTTGACTATACTTTTCTAGTAGTTATTTCATTCACCCTATAGGTTTTGCTCTATTTTTGTCAAATCCATATGAACCAATTGGTTTGCTATAGAGGATGTTGAATTCATTATAAGATGGTATCCATTATTATTTTCATCTTTCATAATGTTTTAATGAAAAATTTAGTGTATGATGCAAGAAGTTGTCACCATGTGTAGTTTCAACTAAAGTACTTCCTATTTACTAAGTGTTTTTCTCCTATAAATGTCTCATATAACTAATAAATGGTGTTAAAAAAATATATGGGTCATGTGACCACCTACTTCAATGTTTTTGTTTCACCATGTCATCTTTTGAGTAGTTTGCAAGCTTGTTTTCCTCCATTATCAACTCCATGCCTAACTTTAGTTACAGTCACATGTATGGGATTCTCCATCTTATTCTTGTAGTTGTATTCATAGTGTATCAATTTTATAATCCATAATAAGTTGTATATATCCCATTTATATGTTTTTAAAAGGTGTAAATTTGGTCCCAAGCATTTTTAGAATGCTAAAATAGTCATTTGATGTTCCTAATTTCTTTATGCCACGTATATGCAAGTGATTTTCATGTTGGAAAAGGTTTATTGAAGTTGGTTTCAAGGTGTCCTTGATGAATATCACTTACTTTAAGGTTTAAAAATTCATTTGAGTGGTTTTGAAGCTATTCCTTAACATGTTATTGTCTAATTCCATGTCCTACCTGCATAAAACATCTTACTATACACCTACAGGGCCTTGTTAATATCATGGTAATGTGTGGAGAGGTGGATATGTGTTAAAAATTCTTAGAAATAATAAAAAATTATTATGGTGCTGGATAAAAGCATATAAGTTTCATATGCATGGGGATTTTCCTATTGTTCATATCAAGTTCATTGTTGGTATACCAAAGCATCCACCTGCAAGAGGTTGAGTAGGGCACTAAAATGTTTTCATGGAGAGGAAGAGACAACTAGACACCTACTCAAGGTTATGGTATAATAATCAAGCCTTGACCGACTCATACAAAGTGGTAAATGATAAAATGAGTGTGAAATCATGTTGAAGAGACAAAGGACTGAGTTTAGAGAAGCTTTCCCTAAAATGGAAAAATAAAGCTCTAGAGGATTTTTTTAGACCCCTTATGACATAATTGCAAGAGGATTCAAGGCTTAAAATGAGGTGAATGTTATATCCCATAACATATAAAATACCTATGACAAGAATGAAGTTCAAACAATGAGGGATGGTATGTTCTTTGAGACCTAAAACATGGACTAAAACACACTAAAATACTTCAGTAATATCTAATGTAGGAGTAAATGACCTTTTGTCACTTTGAGGGAGAAACATTGAGCAAATGGTTTAACACTGATGGTTTTAAACTAATGATATGAGGTAAAATGAAATTCAAGTCATCAATAAATGGTTAAGACAAGTTCCTATGCACCCCTATAGCTACCTATAGGTACCTTTGAAGCATGGAGATTGACACCTATAAAGATCAGATAGGTAAGGTGAAGAAATAATGACAAAGGCATGTATTTGATAATGCTTAGCTATCTAGGGTGAGTTTAAGGTAATTAGGCAGGTTGTGTGACCTAAAATATAACTCAATAAGGTTTTTGACCATCACAATCACCTCAGTTAACCCCTATGTGCACCTACAGTAGGGTCTTAAGGGTAGGGATGTCCAAGTCCAATGAGGACATAGTTTGGGCCTCCATGGAAAATGTAAATGAAACCAAGATAAGTAAAATTACTATGAAATCCTAGAGAGGTTTCAAAGAGGTTCATAAAAATAATGATTATCTCATTTAGGGCCATATGCACTTGTAAATAGGGGTGTATCAGTCCAATAGGGTATGAGATAATAACCCCAATCTTGATCCCTTATTTATACTTTAAGATTATGAAAATGTGAATGAATTTGAAATATGCACTAATTAATGAATTTTTATACATACTCCAAGACCCCTTCAACATTTTTATCCACTCTTCCTTACTTATCCAAAGCTATCAGTCTGTATAATGAGTTAGGAAACCTCTTGGCCCAATAGATGAACATGAGAAATATAAGGAAAAAGTGTTTTTGGATTAATCCAAAGCTAAAATATCATGAATTTTATATGGGTAAGATTGTCTTGGAGAGGCCACTCTTAAGAAGGTTTGAGGAAAATATAGGAAAACATGCTTTTTAGAGGCCTTTCTAGGGCATTTGGAGTTGGTTGGACACCTAAACCATGGAATCAAGATAAACCCTATGGTATAAATCATCATAAATACTTGGAAAAACTATAAAAATAATAATTTTTCAATGGGGATGAGGGATATAACTCACTATTTTGTTTAAGAGGTCAATCAGTCTTGAAAAATCAAGCTTTGGTAAAGTGAGCTAGTGAGTGTAAAATGGACAATGAACTTGATATAAAGCTTTGTGAGCTTAAATAAACATTGAAGTATATTTAATGTTAATAGATTATATATAAACACTATATCAATCTCAGACCCCTCAAGGTGACTAAATTACCCATGCACATAGTCCAATTAGCAAACCTTCAATAAGCCTAGTTGGCGAATGAGAGAAGAAAGGAAAGAAGAGTTATTAGAGGGTTATGTGTTAAATTTTTAAGTTAAAATTTGATTTTAAAATTAATAATACACCAACCTACCTATGATATATCATTATTAGTAACCAGATCTAATAGGGTGCCTATTAGACTTATTAGGCCTTGAGGAGACCTAGAACCAATTGGGGGTCCAACTTCATTTCTCACTCTTGGTGGAATATTTATATGATTGATTCATGTTATGGAGGTGGATATAGACATTTTTGAACTCATATTATTATAATAACCTATAGGAAATACAATTCTAGCCCAAATTTTTCTAAGGTTTTGAATGGGAACAAAAGGAATTTGGAGGTGTTATTAGGGCCCATTTTCATCAATTTTATGGAATTTAGTGGTAGGTTAAATTTCAAATATTTATGAATAAATCTAAAGACCAAAAACTACCTAAAACCATACTAAACCCTTAGCCAAGTCCTAATGGATAAAATAATCTTGGAGAGATATCCAAATGACATATTTTGGAAATTTAATATATTGGAACTATTATAATAATCCCTCAATATATCTCCCATGAAGATGAGTTGTATGAAATTATATGAATAACAAGCAAAATAGGGTATTTTTTACCATTTTTTGTGTTTTATAGGTTTTAAAGGTTTCAAAAGGTGAAATAAATTTTTAAGGAATTTTTAATACTTTATCTAACCTCTTGTGTCCATTTAATGTCTGGGAAAATCCTTAAGGGTTCAAACAGTTACCTTCATCTCATCCAGTCAAAATTGGCATAGTGGACAAAAGGGTAAGAAGGGTGAAAAATCTAAGTGCGAGCCTTTTTGAATAAATATTGATGACTCTACATATATGGATAGTATTAATATGTGTCATTCACTACATTACATGTATTTTCATGGAAAAATGAAGAACATTTTGAGGCCAAGTGTGAGGTATAACTGAAAAAAGAGTTGTTTAGATTGTAAACAGTGATGGCTTCCTTCTAGAAGTTTTCAAATGAGTAAGAATGAAAAAAATGCATGGATAATAATTTTTGAATTCATTTCCTTTCATTACAATAATAATACATCTCCCTAGTTGGTTTTGGGATGTTAAAATAGGTCTAAATGATAAAGACAAGTTTTTGAGCCAAGAAAAGGAATTTTATGACACTTTTCATAGGTTTCATGACTTTTATGGACACCTTGACCTCATAATATTTCATGGTTAATACATACATCTTTATCATTAAATTTTAACCTATTTTCTTATATTTAAAATTGTCAAAGTGACTTTTGGACTTCTCTTGCCTTGTTCTTCTCTTAAAGGCTATAAATATTGACTCTTTTGTCTCTTTTAAGTAGTCTCCATTGGTTGATGGTGAAACCTTGGCAAATTTTATAATTTAATTAATCTTTAAGAAATAAAAAATTTATTTTTCATAATTACATGTTGTATAATTGAGTGCTATTAAATCTTGTTGGTCTTATCTAGTAGAAGATGATCTTTTCTAGCATCTTACCATTGATTGTTCACCAAGTGTGCAGAAGAGAAATTGTTACAAGTATTTGTTAGTGTTAATTTATAAGTGTATTTGAATTGTTTCATGAATTTATTCCAAAAATTAATCATTCATTACCCTCTTAAGTATCAAACTACCTTGTTGAACCTAGCTTATAAAACACTGATGTGATAATGCAACTTGAATTGTGAGTTTTGTGTGAAAGAAGCCTTGTTTAGCTCTAAGTAGTATAATTTCATTCCATAAGAAGAAATATAATATTAATTCATCAAATATTTTATCTTTCTTAGTTTTTTTATTAACCCTTTTGAATCAAATTATATATGCAATAAAGTAATTCAAAGAATGCATCAAGGGAACTAGCCCTTCTAGAGATTTTTCTCAACAAATTATTACTCACAACAAGAGAGATGTTTCCATTGTACCACTTGTATGAGGAGATATATTAATCTCTTTAAGGGGTGAAAATTCTAGTGAAAATAGTTTTTGGCACACTTGGTGGGACTCTAAGTCCTATAAGATTGTCCAAGATTGGTGTTGATCTTGGCATAGTTACAGCTACAATAACATCTACATTTAGTACCTGGTGACTCCACTAAATTTTTAAACTATTTTTTTCTTGATTAGTCCCTAATTTTAATTCTAAATGTGACCAATAAGTCTGATTCTAAAGGTATACCCTTTGAGTTTGTGCAATTTCCTTTATATTTTGTCAAAAGGTTTAGGTTTGTGAATACTCATCCTTATTCAAGGGAGTTAGTGTTTAAGAAGTAAAAAATATTACTAAGATCAACCTTTAATACCCATAGTCTACATTCCAATATGTTTATAAACCAACCTTTTGTACCTTTTACTAGATCATCTCATTTGAATCTTGCCTAATATGACTGAATTCTAGTGGCAACCCTTAAGAGTGTTCTATATTTTAGTGGAAAAGGTCCTATTACTATGATTGAACATATTATAAACATAGAAAACTTATGAAATATCCATGATATCACCTAAGAAAATGTGTAAATTATGTTATTAGAATTTTATTTCAAATGTAAATCTTTGGATTGGTATGGGACTCTACCTATAAATTTTATTGGTTTATTGGATGAACTAGGAGATTTATTGACTAAGAGGTTTGGATAGAAGAGTGATCATCTATCACTATCTAAGTATTTTACCACTATCAAGAGGGAACCATAAGATTTCATGCAATATTTTAACACTAGATTTCAAAAAACATGGGATAATATCCCAACCCTTGTGAGACCTACTCCAAATTATGTCTATTTGTACTATTTAAAGGCATTGAATAGTGATGTATCTATGATGATTCAATCCATGGGTGGGAATACACTACCTAATTCCTATGATATATCCATAAATTCTAATAATTGTCTTGTTCAAGTAGGTAATATTTCCCTTAGGCCACCAATGCCATTGTTCCTTGATTTATTGCCTCCTAGTCAAGTTACATTACCTACCTTGGCTCCTTTGCCTAGTCAAGAAAGGTCTATCATTTCCCCCACAAATGATATTTATGAAGTCAATAATTTATTCCAATGTGTCACTAATTAATTGGTTTCCATCAAAATTCAACAAGCTTAAATTTACAGATGTTATCATCCCTATAATTAGTTTGGACAAGGAAATAGACTTCCTTTTCAAGGTAACACTCAAGGACAAGGTCAAATCACTCAAGCTAGACCTTACAAAGTTAAAATCCTAATGATCCCTCATCTTATAAATATCTTATTCCCACTCAAAAAAAATCAATAACAACCATGCTATCCTTCTTATGTCCAAAATCAAGGCCAAATTACATATGCTAATGAAATGCCTAGTCAAGACATGACAATGCAAGGAAATCAAGCATCTCAAGTATCCACTTTTGAGATGCCAATGAAAAATATAATGCAAATTGGAATGGAGAGTGGAAAAACATAGTTTTATTCTACTCTCATAAATAATTTGGAGGGATATTTTTGTGCCATCAATCATTTGGGGAATTCAAGTAATGTGAATGCTAGTGTCTCCTCTAACACTAGGTCTAAGAAGAGGGATATTGAAGAGACATAAGGGGATAATCAAGGACCTATTTTTACTCTTACATCATCTCCAATAATGGGGGGATCTAATTCATCTCCTAAGGTGAAACAAAATTAGAATTTTCAAAATGTAGGGCATGTTCCAGCACATCCACCTCCACAAGATATATCATAAAGTACTAATGCTTCCAAAGATTCTTCAAAGGTAAGAAATCCTTATCTCAATGTTATGGACTAGATAAATAAGTTACATATAATATTATAATATGGGATTAATTAAAAATACCTAGACAAAATGACATGCTTCAAAAAAAATTACAAGGACTTGGTAAGCAAGTTGCATCAGCTAGGAATGAGAATGTTGTTATCTATATTATTTTTTATATCTCTTAGTATATTTTTAGAGTGTATATTTATTTCATTTCAATTGGTATCAGATCATGCTGTCAAAATTTAACCTTGCGGGTAGCAATTTCCACTTATCAGTTATCTCTAGAATGGAAAATAGTAGTAATTTTCTGTTCTAGCTTCTACTATTTATCAAAGATAAATACGAATATTGGAGTATAAATATGAAGACCCTACTATTATCTCAATATCTCTAAGAATTAGTAGAAGTGGGATACATATAACCTATATATTAGAATACTCTAAATTCTTTGACAATAAATCAATGAAATCAATTGAAAGAAGATAAGAAGGACAATCAATCTCTCTTTGCCATCTAATCTACATTGGATATGTCAATTTTTCCCCATATAGTTGGTATGACAAAGTCAAAGGATGCATGGGAGGCCCTAAAAACTGCATACCAAAGTTATGACAAATTTATATTAGTAATAATTCAAACCATAAGAAGATATTTTTAAAATTTAAGGATGAAAGAGGCTAAGTCTATTCAATATTTTATTACTAGGACTGAAGATGTGATTCAGATTAGAACACAAGGGGAAGCAATTATAGAAAAAAAAAATTAGAGAAGATATTGAGATATCTTCTTCCTAAATTTGATCCAATGGTGATAGCCATTTAATAAATAAAAAATATCCCCACCTTCAAAGTGGTAGAGTTGGTTGGTTCTTTACAATCTCATGAGGAGCATACGTAAGATTCTATAAAGAGTTTAGGACAAGATTTCTAGTCTACAATGAAGGTTGAAGACGAATCAATAACTCATTTTTCTAAGACAAATAAATCTCAAGGGGGCTTTATAATAATATAGGATGTGGTAGAGGAAAAATAATAATCTATAATAAAGGAAGAGGAAGAGGTAGAAGTTTTGTGGATAAGAGAAGCATCCAGTGCAAATATTGTGATCATTATAGAAATTATGAATCTGAGTGTAGAAAGATGAAATATGACTTAAACAAGTCAAGATATAAATATAATAAAGAGTTTTTTGAAGATCCAAATAACTCCACCTTCTTCACATGTAATTTGGTGAAAGAAAATCAAAAATATTTATGGTTCTTGGATAGTTGTTACTCTAATCATATGATAGGTAAATCTGATCTCTTTGTCAAATTAGATACATCTATAAAAAGTTAAGTAAAATTTGGTGATGATAAGGAGGTTGATGTGATGGGAAAAGGTACCCTTTCTATAAAAACTAAGAAATGATAAACCAATTATATTCATGATATACTGCATGTGCCCAAATTATAACATAATGTTTTAAGTATTAGGTAGCTTATAGAAAAAAATTATAAAATTGTGCTTGAAGATAACTACTATAAAATATTTGATAAATCAGCTAATTATCATCTTGTATCAAAGGTTTCTATGATAAATAATAGGTTATTTCCTCTCGCATTGTATTCCACTACTATTTTCACCTTAACTTTCACCCCTCAAGGATATGATAAGTTTTTCCTCATTCAAGTTGCACAATGGAACCACCTTATGGCTATGGGTGACCCAAATTTGAGGTGGATCTCTATATTAGGGATATTTTCCTTGATGTACCATTATAGATCAAACCTAATACTAAATTTTGGGGGGTGAAAAGGGATAAGAATAAATAAAGAAAATGTAATATAGGAGAGGTGATCAACCAAATATATGGTTTACTCACACCACTCACAATTCACTTGAAACCAAAGAGAATCCCACACATACACTTTATCCAATTTACAACTCCTCCTTTACATCAATGTTTCAAGCATGGGGTCTTGAAGAGATATTTAGCTAGGAGAACTTAGAAAATATGTCTTATAGAAACACTAATGAATGAGATAATCACTATACTTAAAATCCACATTATACACTTCTTGTTAACTTGTAAAAGAGAGCTTTTAATCCACACAAGGCACTAGGAAGAGTAACATGTGAAGGTAAGAAAAATACACTTACATAAGACTAAAAACCAAATCACGCACTTAGTGAAATCTTGAATGAGTTGAAATAGTATTCTTCATTAATTCAAGGGAAAAAATTGGTAGGGCTTCACCATACCTAGGTGGAGAGATAGATACAACAACCAAAAAGGCCAAAATTTATAGTAATTTTGAGAGAGATAGATAGAGAGAGAGAGAGAGAGAGAGAGAGAGAGAGAGAGAGAGGGAATCTCAATAGTCACTAAGACACTTTTCAAGCAAAGATAATGAGTTACAATAGTCATGGAATCTAAAATGAAATATAAACTCATTAAACTCCTCCATATGTGGCATAGATGCTCTTATGCTTGCATAAAAAACTATTTTCATGATTTTTCTTAACAAAACTACCTCATCACTGAGTAGGGTCAAGTATGATTATTGATCCAAAATGGATGGGCTACCAAGAAGCCTTCACATGCATTTTATTAGTCCTTAATTATTCTTATTCCTTTATCCATGAGGAATCATCTTAAACAATTACAAAATGACTCTTTTTCATGCACCTCTCACACTTGTCACCCAAAATCCTTCCAATTCTATAAGTTTATCTATGCACAAGGAGTAATAACACATGTCAAGAGTGTCCAGGTCAATAGTTTCATCAATAAAACCTTAAAATTCTTCCTAATTAGAGTTTTACCATTTTCACTAAGTGTTCACTGCTCATTCACTATGATAGGATGAGATGAGAAAGATGGTATGAAAACTTGGGATATTATATAATTCAATATATGAATATGAGGACTTAGAGAAAGTCCTAATATATCTCCCAAAGCTGGTTACATCTATTTAAGGTTCTCCATTCTTATAAAACACATAAATTTGTCAAAATAAGCCATGTTGTACCTCTTTTCTATAAGTTTAGTATATATTAGTTGCATGGAACAGGACCCTAGATATTCCTCTATAGCTCCAAGTTGGTTTCATGTCCTTTACACCCCCTTTGGATACTCCATCTACTATTTTTTCCTAATTGGGTCCTAGTTAAGTTTGTGAGGGTTTTAAAGAGGTTTTAGTTATTATCATTTGTTCATAAAGACAAAACATTGTAATTATGAAAATGTCACTTATGGATTCTTAGGGACCTTATCTAACTACCTTGATCATGCTAAGGTCCCATGCAATTCATTGGAGAAGATCCAATCATTCCAACCTAGCCACTTGACTCTTTTTTGAGAATTTTGTAGGACTATCTACACTTTAAGCTAGGAAATGGGATTTTGGTAGACTCCCCTACTTAATTAAATATTAAAAACTTCCATATACATCCTAAAAACATGTTTCAATCATCATAATATGTCATTAAGAGATATAAATGAAAGGACCCCCATTTTGAAATAGGTTGTGACCTTATTTAGTGTGTCTATCTACAACTTGGTGGTTAAAACCTATTTTTTGGCCTTAAATAACTTTTATATATCTCAATAAAATCATATTTACCTCCACTAAGATGATAAAAATCATTTTAATGCTTCACTAAGGCTAAAACTGAAAGTGGTCTCTCATTTGAGGTTAGGCTTACACCTTGCCTAATTATCTTGCCTAAAACTCTTATTGCTTGGAGCACCCTATTTGTATTCACACCTTATATATTGTTTTAACACGTTTTTACATATTTTTTTTAACTTCTCAAACCTTTTTTACAAGTTATTAGGCCTTCTAGTTCATGTTTTGATCTTCATTTCCAAGTTTGTAGGGTCTATACAAGGGGAAAGTGCCCCTTGTCTAAGACAAAATAAGGGGAACTTCCCCTATTTTATCCTCACAAAAATTAATTTAAAGGTGTTATAATATTTATATGTATGACTCATACGAAATTATATCTTCTAATTCCAATATTTTACCATCCAAAACCACAAATTTCCCAAGCAGATTTTTCCAAGGCAGACTGTGCAGGGTATTAGACCATAGACTATGTTTTTCTAATATGAGAAGTATCTGTAGGTGTACTATAATATTTTATGTCTGTAAAACAATCCCATAACCCTCAAATTAACTTCGTATGTTCACTTCACAATGATTTTGACTCATTTTTCCACTTTGGTAGCATTATCATCATTTTAGGACTCAAACCCTTGTTCACTAACCTAACACCATTTAGTTGACAATGACAGGATCCTTAAGGTCACGTGGGTGTTTTATTATTACTAAACCTATCCAATATACCTTATAAACTTCATTTGTCTTCTATTATCATTTGGATCTCTTCTTCCATTACCAATATGATGTCACTATGCTTGAATTCCATTCCATGGTTGAGCTTTATTAAGACAAACTGAGACAACCCTGTAGACATGCCTATAACTGAGGGTAGATGTGAGAAAATTTTCTATTATGTGTATGAATTCTCTCTAAATCTCTTGAGTTCATAATATTTTCACTTTATCTATTTCATACCTCAAATACTCTTCAAACACCATTAAGTCATCACCAAACTTACTTTTTCCTACCTGGCTAGATTGAGACACCTATATGTGTCTATTTTCCTCTCTCTAATTTATCTATGATGTTTAATAATTCTCATTGGACTTATTTATAATCTCTTGAGATTATAGATTACCATACATGGGCTAGTATCACCTATTAAATCCATAAATCTCCAAATTATCATCCAACTAAGGTCACTTCCTAAGACTAAGATAGTTTTTTCATTTAGACCCTATTGTAGGTGGAGATAGGGATCTACATGCATTATCATGGTACTTATTAAATATTGTATACACCCTTAGAGGTTTATTCACAAGTCTCAATGATTAAATTCATCCTCATTATCCTAAAATAAAGATAAAATTATGTCAAATCAACTTTTATACACCCACCCTGTTATAGATTGCAATATACCCTATGTACAGCTAGGGTATGAGCTTAGGGAGTCAAGATAGTGCTCTATCATCCTTAGAGGTTCATTAAGAGATGGAACCTTATTGGATACATCATGAATAATCTTTATGTATTTGAAAGGTCTCATTTACAACCTACTAGAGGAGACACTTTTAGGTTCAGGCCTGTATCCATCATTGAAACAATTCAATGTGTTTATGAGAATATTTGAAGCCCTTAAACATCATCCTCTACTACTCATCTTGATTCCATTCTTAGCATAGTTATTGTCCTATGATAGAGCTATAGGATTCACTCACTTAGACTACTTTAAGATCCTATCCACCATGTTATATGCCACATCCAAAAATATTATAGGCCTCTATTTAGTGTTTTTAGGGACAAAATCCCTAAAAATATAGTCTTCTAACTTTTCATCATGGTTTGTCTCTTTCATTATTCATGTTATTAAAATTAGGTCTGCCATGATAAAATTCAATGTATTAAGAATTTGAGGGTAGCTTTCTCACTTTTTTCACACTCTTCAAGGGCTCCTTGTTCCTTTTCAATGGCTTCCAAGGCCATTATCAAGTCATGGTGTCATCATGGAGATCCCTATAGGTGGACCTTTTTTGAATATGCAAACAAAGAAGGGGAAAGTGGATAAGGTGCATGATTTAGGCCTAATGGGAAGACCTATGGTCATAAAGTGCACCTTCATAGTTTTAAAACATATAAGACACATTCAATGACTTCATATTAATGTGGAAAACCTCCTTTTTGGCACCTGCAAGAGTATATTCTAGAGCAAAAGGTAGTGAGGATGATTAATGACCAAAAATAAGCCAAAAAGAGGATTTTTTATTTCTCCAAACTCCAAAACCAAGAATATAATGATAAAAATTGTATAAAAGCCTTGAGACACATATGAAATAATTAAATCCATCAAACCAAATTAAACTATTCTAAAACTAGCTCAAAAAGGACACCCCTCATGGATGAAGAAGCATAAAAAGCTACCTAGATTCTTAGTGATAGTTCATAAATGAGGAGAAATGAAATGGAAACTTCTTTACATGGATGTGAATCTAACTAATACTTCTCTCAATTCCCAATATCACTCCTCCCAACTTCACCTATATGGACTGTACTATGCATCCAAAGTTGACCCTTCTTAGCTTGTGAAGGCAAGAAAGAAGAAAAGGAAGCAAAAACTAATTTGTCTGATTAAATCTCTACACACCATTCATGGTAAAGGTCTTAAGGAGTTTTAGAGGCACTTTTTCCACTTTTTTAGTTGAAGGTGGACTTCCCAAGTCTGTATAAATACCATTAATGACCTATTTTCAAGGAGAAATTACCTCTTTCTACATGAAACTAATTATTAAATTTAATAAGAACACTTCTTGAAATATTTTGACCTCCTTCACATTAGAAACTTTCTTGGTGATAAATATTCCTTTTTGAAAAATTGTATAAGTCATTTATTGAGCTAAAAATGTGATCAAATGACACTTTTTACATATGAGATATGGTAAAGGACAAATTTATCATTTAGTAACACATTAAAACATCCAAACAAACACATTATGACATTTTTAAGATAACTTGGACCTTTGACCATGTTAGACTAGTGTTGAATTTGTTTGACTAGGTAAGAACAAGGAAGATGGACTTAGACCAAGGCTAGAGCAGGGATAGGTAAGGTATATAGGACAACATGAGACCCTATAATACATATGGAAACCTTATAAAAGTTTTAATATGTAAGGGTTGACCTAGTTTGACTAAAATTCAAATTTGGTCAACACTTTTGGTAATTCTTAGGGGTAACATGCTTGCCTATGTTAAGGACTGGTTGCCTTATCCCATCCATTGGGCAAAGGGACTCAAATGCACTTGGAAATAGCAGGATCAGATGTTGACTTGAATAAAAAGATATTTTATTGATCTCAAAACACACAAAGGAAAGACAACACATAATAAGACCAAATCAAACACAAAAAACAAAGGCACACCTGTGCTACTAAGCACTTAGGGAACACAAGACACAATAGAAAGAAAAATAATTATGTACATTTATCTTAAACATACCTCCCTTTTTTCATCAAAATGGAAGTACCTTTTATCTCCATCCTCATGAGATGAATGAGGGTGCCAAGCATGTTTCTTCTTGGATGGAGTATTATATGATTCATGCTCCCTTTTTGCTCCTTGTCTTGGCATGTCCTTTGATGGAGTCATCTCAAACAAGCCTCCAAAGTAGATGAAGTCTTTTTCACCTTTGAAACATGCTTCATATTACTGTCCCTTAATCTCATCATGGAAAATTTGCATCTCTATGCATGGGACAGCTTGTTAAAAGTCTACATCTTCTTGAAAGGCCTCATTGCCCTTCTCGTTTTTTACAACCTCTTTCAAAATTTTCAATAAATATTGTATCATGGAATCCCAAGAGTATTTATTTCTAAAACTCTTCCTTCATGTTTGTAGGAGTAGCTTCACATGAGGTTCTAGAATCCAACTTCAAACCTTATTCAAAATATTCATAGTCATCATGGATTATTCCATCATGCTTTAGATCCACTTGATGAGGATACCTATCAGTATATACTTGATCCTCAATATATTGAGTTTGTGTTCTTATAAGTATTATCTTCTTATTATTTTCATATTCTTTGAACATTTACATATATGTGTGCCACATGTCTTAATAAAACACATCATCTTGCTTACCATGTCTTATAGTCAGCTCTAAAGGTCTTGTAGGCCCCATTAAACCTTCAATTTAATTAAAAATGTCCTCAACTCTCTACCACAAGTCATCATCTTCTCTTTGACCAAAATCATGAAGGGGAAAAACAAGAGACACTTCTTCCTTTTTTTTCTTTGAAAACCAAAATAACTTCTTCCAAGGCATCTTCTTCAATGCAAGGAATGTCATCTTCATTACCATTACAAACTAAATTTTCTTCACAAGGAGTCAACTCTTCTTCATCATTAATCTAATATAAAATCTCCATCTCCTTATCCCTCTTAATGATGCCAATAATAAGAATCTCAAAACTCGGAAGTTTAGCCCAAAAAGGCTCACAAGGAGCAATGCAATCCTCACCATTAGAAGGCCAAAATAGATCAATTAGAGGAGTTATAAAGGTGGGTTCAATGGCTTCTTCAGGAGGGTTGAGAGGGATTTGAGTAGTTTCAATTTTCTGTTCACTTAAAACTTCTCCACTTAAACATGCTTTGGTCTTCTTTTCACAAGCTGCCACTACTTCTTTCCATCTTGGGAAGGTATGCTTAATGAGTTTTCCATGGGGATGAGATACAAATGGAAGGGTCAATGATAGGCTTAAGAAACTTGGGGTTTCTTTGGTCATGGAATATTATCTCGAAATTGGGAAGGTAGGTTTAGGAAACTCATTTTTTCTTGCCATAATGGATTGCCCTAAATGTTGGTTTACCAATTCAATTTCCTTGTCAATATGGGCCTCAAATTTTAATCTTCCTTTCTTAAAATCTTCTCTAAATAAAACAAACTACTCAACAGTGATGTCTTCCTTCCTTTGGTTTCTCTCTTGGATAGACTTACAGGAAGGGAAACTTTGGGGAATGCATGAAATACTTGGGGAATTTTGAAGCATGCTTGGATTAGAATTTTGAGTGGGAAAAATTTCCACACTTGAAGGTTCATGTGGGGTATATTGGAGCTACCAAACTTAGCTAGTTCATGATATTTCAACCTCTCCTCTATGTATAAAATTATACCATAAACATCAAGCATTTCACCAGTAAGACCTTATCAATTATCTCTCTCTATAGGCATCCATTCTTTCTTGAATTTCTCCAAATCATCCCTCACACTCTTGATATAATCACTAGGGATGACCTGACCACAATCAAGGTCTAACATATAGTCTTTGTATCTAAATAGAGTCTTATTGAAACTTACAATGGACTAAATTGGAGAATATCTAGGTGGATTAGGTGAAGCACAAGATTGATAGGGATAATTATAGGCAACATAGGATTGATAGGGATCATGAAAAGATTGGCCAAGGACTTGTTCATATTGAGATAGAATGGGTAAATATGGATATGTCTCCCCAACTTATGTTAAGATAAACTCAACATCAAAATAATCCATGAATAACTCATGAGGAGTGTATATAAGAAGAAAACAACATCAAATAGAGTACCTAGGTTCCTTGACTAGTATATTTCTTCATGGAGTCACCATCGGTACTTAGTAAAACTACTTCTAAAGGTTGATATCTTGAGAAGAACATAAAAACTCATCAAATTCCCAAAATAAGAGTCCTACTAGGCATGATAAAAACTATTATCACTTTAACTTTCACCACTTAAGGAGATAAAAAGTCTCTCCTCATTCAAGTTGTATAATGGAACCACCTCAGTGTTGTGGGTGACCCAAATTTGAGGTGGATCTCTAGATTAGGGCTAGTTCCCTTGATGTACAACTATATATCAAACCTACTACTAGCTTTTGGGGGGTGAAAAGGGATAAGGATAACTAAAAAAAATATAATCTAGGGGAGGTGATAAACCAAATAGATAGTCTACTCACACCATTTACAATGCACTTGAAACCAAAGATAATCCCAAACATACACTTTATCCAATTCAACACTTCTCTTCTACATAAATGTTTCAAGCATGGGGTCTTATAGAGAGCTTAGGCTAAGAGGAATTAGATAATAGGTCTTCTATAAACACTAATGAAGGAGTTACTCACTATACCTACAATCCACGTTAGACATTTCTTGATGACCTACAAAAGAGAGCTTTCAATTCACATAAGGCACTAGGAAGAGTAACATGTGAGGTAAGCAAATTACACTTGCATAAGCCAAACAATTAACACATGAACTTAGTGAAATATTCAATGAGGTAAAATAGCATTATTCATTAATTCAAGTCAAGATTTTTGTAGGGATTCACCATACCCAAGTGGAGAGATAGATACAACCAAAAAAGATAAAATTTATAGAAATTATGAGAGGAGAGAGAGAAAGGGAAGCTCAACAGTCACTAAGACACTTGTCAAGAAAAGATAATTAGTTACAATAGTCATGGAATCTATAATGAAATTTTTATTACAATAAAAATAAGGACAAATGTCCCTAAAAATCACTAAACTCCTCCATATGTGGCATAGATGCTCTTGTGCTTTCCTAAGAAACTATTATCATGATTTTCCTTCACACAACTACCTCATCACTAAATAGGGTCAGGTCTGATGATTGATATGAAGGGGATAGGCTACCAAAAATCCCTTACATGCATTGTATTAGTCCCTAATCATTCTTATTCCTCTATCCATGAGAAATCATCTCAAATAGTTACAAAATAACTCTTTCTCATGAACCTCTCACACTTGGCACCCAAAATGCTTCCAATTCTACAATATAATCCATCCATAAGGAGGAATGACACATTTTAGGAGTGTCCAAGTCATCAAGTTTATTAATTAGACCTTAAAAGGCCTCCCAATTTAAGTTTCACAATTTCCATGAAGTGTTCACTGTTCATTCACTATGATTGACTAGGATAAGGAACATGATAGGAATACTTGGGAGATTATATAACTCAATATATGAAAATGAGGAATTATAACAACTCATAATATCTCTCCCAAAGGTGGTTGCATCTTTTGAAAAAAATCCATACATGTAAAACACATAAATTTATCAAAATAATCCCTATTGTACCCCATTCATATAGGTGTAATACATCTCAATTACATGTAATATGACCCTATAGAGTCCTCTATATCTCCAAGTTGGTTTCATGGCCTTTACACCCATTTTGGATGCTCCATTTGCAATTTTTTCCCAATCGGGTCCTATTTAGGGTTTGTGAGGGTTTTAAAGAGGTTTTAGGTCTTATCATTTGTTTATAAAGACCAAACCTTGGAATTATAAAAATTTCACTTATGGATTCTTAGGGACCTTACCTAAATCCCTTGATCATGCTAAGGTCCCATGCAAATCATTTGAGAAGATCCAATCATTCCAACCTAGCCACTTGAGTCTTTGTTGAGAATTCTATAAAACCATGTGCACTTTAAGCTATGAAATGGGATATTTGTGGACTCCCCTACATAATGAAAGCTTAAAAACTTCCAAATACATCCTAAAAACATGTTTCAATCATCATAATATGTCATTAAGAGATAGAAATGAAAGGACCCCCCTTTTGAAATAGGTTGTGACCTTATTTAGTGTGTCTATCTAAAACTTGGTGGTTAAAACCTATTTTTTGGCCTTACATACCTTTTATATATCTCAATAACATCATATTTACCTCCACTAAGATGATAATAATCATTTTAATGCTTCACAAAGGCTAAAACTGAAAGTGGTCTCTCATTTAAGGCTAGGCTTGTACCTTGCCTAGTTATCCTACTTAAAACTCTTATTGCTTGGATCACCCTATTTGTATTCACACCTTATATATAGGTTTAACATGTTTTTAAATATTTTTTTTAACTTCTCAAACCTTTTTTTACAAGTTATTAGGCCTTCTAGTTCATGTTTTGATCTTCATTTTCAAGTTTGTAGGGTCTATGCAAGGGGAAAGTGCCCCCTGTCTAAGAAAAAATAAGGGGAGCTTCCCCTATTTTATCCTCACAAAAATTAATTTTTTATAAAATTTATATTTATGATCCATACAAAATTATTTCCTCTAATTCAAATATTTGACCATCCAAAACCACAAATTTCCCAAGCAGATTTTTCCAAGGCAGACTGTGTAGGGTATTAGACCATGGACTATGTTTTTCTCATATGAGAAGTATCTGTAGGTGTAATATAATATTTTATGTTTGGAAAAAAATACCATAACCCTCAAATAAATTTATTATGTTCACTTCACAATGATTTTGACTCATGTTTCCACTTTGGTAGCATTATCATCATTTTAAGACTCAAACCCTTGTTCATTATCCTAACACCATTTAGTTGATTGTGAGGGGATCCTTAAGGTCATGTGGGTGTTTTTTATTATTAAAACTATCCTATATACCTTATAAACTTCCTTTTTCTTCTATTTTCATTTTGATCTCTTCTTCCATTACCAATATGATGTCACTGTGCTTGAATTCCATTCCATGGCTGAGCTTTATTAAAACTAACTGAGACAATCCTGTAGACATGCCTATAACTTATGGTGGATGTGATAAAATTTTATTTTGTGTGTATGCATTCTCTCTAAATCTTTTGAGGTCATAATATTTTCACCTGATCTATTTCATACCTCAAATACTCTTCAAACACCATTAAGTCATCACCAAACTTACTTTTTCCTACCTGGCTAGATTGAGACACCTATAGGTGTCTATTTTCCTCTCTCTAATTTATCTATGATGTTAAATAATTCTCTTTGGACTTATTTATAATCTCTTTAGATTATATATTACCATACATGGGCTAGTATCACCTATTAGATCTATAAATCTCCAAATTATCATCCAACTAAGGTCACTTCCTAATATTAAGATAGTTTTCTCATTTAGACCCTATTGTAGGTGGAGATAGGGATATATGCATTATCATGGTACTTATAAACTATTTTATACACCCTCAGAGGTTTATTCACATGTCTCCATGATTAAATTCATCCTCATTATCTTAAAAGAAAGATAAAATTATGTCAAATCAATTTTTATACACCCACCCTATTGTAGGTTGTAATATACCCTATGTATGGCTAGGGTATGAGCTTGGGGAGTAAAGATAGCTCTATATCCTCCTTAAAGGTTCATTGAGAGATGGAAACTTATTGGAGACATCATGAATAATCTCTATGCATTTTAAAAGTATCATTTACAACCTACTTGAGAAGGAGACACTTTTAGGTTCAGGTTTGTAGCCATCATTGAAACAATTTAATGTGTTTATGAGAATATTTTAAGCCCTTAAACATCATCCTCTACTACTCATCTTGACTCCATTCTTGGCATAGTTACTATCCTATGATAGAGCTATAGGATTCACTCACTTAGAGTACTTTAAGATCCTATCCACCATGTTATATGCCACATCCAAAAATATTATAGGCCTCTATTTAGTGTTTTTAGGGACAAAATCCCTGAAAATATAGTCCTCTACCTTTTAATCATGGTTTGTCTCTTTCATTGTTCATGTTATTAAAATTAGGTCTGCAATGATAAAATTCAATGTATTAAGAATTTTAGGGTATCTTTCTCACTTTTTTCACATTCTTCAAGGTTTCCTTATTCCTTGTCAATGGCTTCCAAGGCCATTTTCAAATCATGGAGACCCCTATAGGTGGACCTTTTTTGAATATGAAAACAAAGAAGGGGAAAGTGGATAAGGTGCATGGTTTAGGCCTAATGGGAAGACCTATGGTCATCAAGTGCAGCTTCATAGTTTCAAAACATATAAGACACATTCAATGGCTTCATATTAATGTGGAAAACCTCCTTTGTGGCACCTACAGGTGTATATTCCTGAGCAAAAGGTAGTGAGGATGATCAATGACCAAAAACAAGCCTAAAAGAGGACTTTTTAGTTCTCTAAACTCCAAAACCAAGAATATAATGATAAAAATTATAGAGAGGCCTTGAGACACATATGAAATAATTAAATCCTTCAAACCAAATAAAACTATTTGAAAACTAGCTCAAAAAGGAGACCCCTCATGGATGAAGAAGCATTAAAAGATACCTAGATTCTTAGTGATAGTTCATAAAGGAGGAGAAATTAAATAGAAAATTCTTGACATGGATTTCAATCTAAATAAGACTTCTCTCAATTCCCAATATCACTCCTCCCAACTCCACCTATATGGACTGTACTATGCATCCAAAGTTGACCCTTCTTGGCTTGTGAAGGAAATAAATAAGAAAAGGAAGAAAAAACTAATTTATCTAATGAAATTTCTACTCACCATTCATGGTAAAGGTCTTAGGGAGTTGAAGAGACACTTTTCCCACTTTTTTAGTTGAATGTGGACTTCCCAAGTCTGTATAAGTACCATTAATGACCTATTTTCAAGGAGAAACTACCTCTTTATACATGAAACTACTTATTAAATTGAATAAGACCACTTATTGACATCTTCTAACCTCCTTCATATTATAAGTTTTCTTGGTGATAAATATTCCTTTTTGAAAAATTGTATAAGTCATTTATTGAGCTAGAAATGTGATAAAATGACACTTTTTGCATATGAGATATGGTAAAGGACAAATTTATCATTTAGTAACACCTTAAAACATCTAAACAACCACATTAGGACATTTTAAAGATAATTTGGACATTTGACCATGTTAGACTAGTGTTGAATTTGGTTGACTAGGCAAGAACAAGGAAGATGGACTTAGACCAAGGCTAGAGCAGGGATAGGTAAGGTATATAGGACAACATGAGACCCTATAATACATATGGAAACCTTATAAAATTTTTAAAATGTATGGTTTGACCCAATTTGACTAAAATTCAAATTTGGTCAACACTTTTAGTAATTCTTAGGGGTAACATGCTTGCCTATGTTAAGGACCGGTTGCCTTATCCCATCCATTGGTAAAAGGGACTCAAATGCATTTTGAAATAGCAAGATCAGATGTTGAATTGAATAAAAATATATATGATTGACCTAAAAAAACAAAAAATAAAGACAACACATAATAAGACCAAAACAAACACAAAAAACAAAGGCACACTTGTGCTACTAAGCACTTAGGGAACACAAGACACAATAGAAAGAGAAATAATTATGTACATTTATATTAAACATACCTCCCTTTTTTTATCAAAATGTAAGTACATTTTATCTCCATCCTCATGAGATGAATGAGGGTTACAAGCATGTTTCTTCTTGGATGGAGTATTATATGACTCATGCTCCCTTTTTGCTCCTTGTCTTGGCATGTCCTTTGATGGTTTCATCTCAAACAAGCCTCCAAGGTAGATGAAGTCTTTTTGACCTTAGAAACATTCTTCATATTACTTTCCCTTTTATCTCTTCATGGAAAATTTGCATCTCTATGCATGGGACAACATGTTAAAAGTCTACATCTTCTTGAAATGCCTCATTGTCCTTCTCATTTTTTACATCCTCTTCAAACTTTTCAAGAAATATTGTATCATGGAATCCCAAGAGTATTTATTTCTCAAACTCTTCCTTCATGTTTGTAGGAGTAGCTTCACATGAGGTTCTAGAATCCAACTCCAAACCTTATTCACAATATTCATAGTCATCATGGATTATTCCATCATGGTTTAGATCCTCTTGATGATGATACCTATCAACATATACTTGATCCTCAATAGATTGAGTTTGTGTTCATATAAGTATTATTTTCTCATTATCTTCATATTCTTTGAACATTTGCTTATATGTGTGCCACATGTCTTCTTAAAACACATCATCTTGCTTACCATGTCTTATAGTCAGCTCCAAAGGACTTGTAGGCCCCATGAAACCTTTAATTTAATTAAAAATGTCCTCAAATCTCTACCACAAGTCATCATCTTCTCTTTGATCAAAATCATGAATGGGAACAACAAGAGACACTTCTTCCTTTTTTTCTTTGGAAACCAAAATAACTTCTTCCAAGGCATCTTCTTTAATGCAATGAATGTCATCTTCATTACCATTACAAACTAAATTTTCTTCACAAGGAGTCATGTCTTATTTAGCATTAATCTAATACAAAATCTCCATCTCCTTATCCCTCTTAGTGATGCCAATAATAGGAATCTCAAAACTAGGAAGTTTAGCCCAAAAAGGCTCCCAAGGAGCAATGCAATGCTCACTATTAAAAGGTCAAATTAGATCAATTAGAGGATTTAGAAAGATGGGTTCAATGGGTTCTTGAGGAGGGGTGAGAGGGATTTGAGTAGTTTCAATTTTCTCTTCACTTAGAACTTCTCCACTTAAACATGCTTTGGTCTTCTTTTCAGAAGCTACCACTACTTCTTTCCATCTTTGGAAGGTATGCTTAAAGAGTTTTCCATGGGGATGAGATGCAAATGGAAGGGTAAATGATGAGCTTAAGAAACTTGGAGTTTCTTTGGTCATGGAATATTATCTCTAAATTGGGAAGGTAGGCTTAGGAAACTCATTTTTTGCTGCCATAATGGATTGCCTTAAATGTTGATTTACCAATTCAATTTCCTTGTCAATATGGGCCTCAAATTTTAATCTTCCTTTCTCAAATCTTCTCTAAATAAATCAAACTATTCAACAGTGATGTCCTCCTTCTTTGGCTTCTCTCTTGGATAGACTTACAAGAAGGAAAGTTTTGGGAATGCATGAAATACTTGGGGAATTTTGAAGCATGCTTGGATTATAATTTTTAGTGGGAAAAGTTAACACACTTGAAGGTTAGTGTGGGGTATATTGGAGCTACAAAATTGAGATAGTTAATGATCTTTCAACCTCTCCTCTATATATAAAATTATACCACAAACATCAAGCATTTCACTAGTAAGACCTTCTCAATTAGCTCTTTCTATAGGCATCCATTCTTTCTTGAATTTCTCCAAATCATCCCTCACACTCTTGATATAATCACTAGGGATGACTTGACCACAATAAAGGTCTAACATATAGTCTTTGTATCTAATGAGAGTCTTATTGAAACTTACAAAGGACTAAATTGGAGAATAACTAGGTGGATTAGGTGAAGAACAAGATTGATAAGGATAATTATAGGTAACATAAGATTGATATGGATCATGAAATTATTGGCCAAGGACTTGTTCATATTGAGATGGAATGGGTAATGATGGATATGTCTCCTCAACTTATGTTGAGACAAACTCAACATCAAAATAACCCATGAATAACTCATGAGAAGTGTATAGAAGAAGAAAACAACATCAAATAGATTACCTAGGTTTTTTGACTAGTAGATTTCTTCTTGGAGTCACCATCGGTACTTAGTAAAATTACTTCTAAATGTTGATATCTTGAGGAGAACATAAAAACTCATCAGATTCCTAGAATAAGAGTCCTACTAGTAATGCCAAAAACTAATGTCACTTTAACTTTCACCCCTTGAGGAGATGAAAAGTCTCTCCTCATTCAAGTTGTATAATAGAACCACCTCAGGGTTGTGGGTGACCCAAATTTGAGGTGGATCTCTAGATTAGGGCTAGTTCCCTTGATGCACAACTATATATCAAACCTACTACTAGCTTTTAGGGGGTGAAAATGGATAAGGATAACTAAAAAATATATAATCTAGGGGAGGTGATAAACCAAATAGATAGTCTACTCACACCATTTACAATGCACTTGAAACCAAAGATAATCCCAAACATACACTTTATCCAATTCAACACTTCTCTTCTACATAAATGTTTCAATCATGGGGTTTTATAGAGAGCTTAGGCTAGGCAGACTTAGATAATAGGTCTTCTATAAAAACTAATGAAGGAGCTGCTCACTATACATGTAATCCACATTAGACATTTCTTGATGACCTACAAAAGAGATCTTTCAATTCACATAAGGCACTAGGAAGAGTAACATGTGAGGTAAGCAAATTACACTTGCATAAGCCAAACAATTAACACATGAACTTAGTGAAATATTAAATGAGGTAAAATAGCATTATTCATTAATTCAAGTCAAGATTTTTGTAGGGCTTCACCATACCCAAGTGGAGAGATAGATACAACCAAAAAAGAAAAAATTTATAGCAATTATGAGAGGAGAGAGAGAAAAGGAAGCTCAATAATCACTAAGACACTTGTCACGAAAAGATAATGAGTTATAATAGTCATGGAATCTATAATTAAATATTTCTTATTATAAAAATAAGGACAAATTTTGCTAATAATCACTAAATTCCTCCATATGTGACAAAGATGCTCTTGTGCTTGCATAAGAAACTATTTTCATGATTTGTCTTCATAAAACTACCTCATCACTAAATAGGGTCAGGTCTTATTATTGATATGAAGGGGATGGGATACAAAAAATCCCTTACATGCATTGGATTAGTCCCTAATCATTCTTATTCCTCTATCCATGAGAAATCATCTCAAATAGTTACAAAATAACTCTTTCTCATGAACCTCTCACACTTGGCACCCAAAATTCTTCAAATTCTACAATTTGATCCATCCACAAGGAGGAATGACACATTTCAGGAGTGTCCAAATCATCAGGTTTATTAATTAGACCTTATAAGGCTTCCCAATTTGAGTTTCACAATTTCCATGAAGTGTTCACTATTCATTCACTATGACTAGCTAGGATAAGGAAGATAATATGCATACTTGGGAGAGTATATAACTCAATATTTAAAAATGAGGAATTATAACAAGTCATAATATCTCTCCCAAATGTGGTTACTTCCTTTGAAAATTTTCCATGCATGCAAAACACATAAATTTATCAAAATAATCCCTATTGTACCTCTTTCATATAGGTGTAATACATCTCAATTTCATGTAATAGGACCCTATAGAGTCATCTATAGCTCCAAGTTGGTTTCATGGCCTTTACACACCCTTTGGGTACTCCATTTGCAATTTTTTCCCAATAGGTTCCTAGTTAGGGTTTGTGAGGGTTTTAAAGACGTTTTAGGTCTTATCATTTGTTCATAAAGACCAAACATTGGAATTATAAAATTTTCATTTATGGATTCTTAGGGACCTTACCTAACTCCCTTGATCATGCTAAGGTCCCATACAAATCATTGGAGAAGATCCAATCATTCCAACCTAGCCACTTGAGTCTTTGTTGAGAATTTTGTAAGACTATGTGCACTTTAAGCTAGGAAATGGGATTTTGGTGGACTCCCATACATAATGAAAGCTTAAAAACTTCAAAATACATCCTAAAAACATGTTTCAATCATCATAATATGTCATTAAGAGATATAAATGAAAGGACCCCCTTTTGAAATAGGTCGTGACCTTATTTAGTGTGTCTATCTATAACTTGGTGGTTAAAACCTATTTTTTGGCCTTACATACCTTTTATATATCTCAATAACATCATATTTACCTCCACTAAGATCTTATTTGAGGCTAGGCTTGCACCTTGCCTAGTTATCCTGCCTAAAAATCTTATTGCTTTAATCACCCTATTTGTATTCACACCTTATATATAGGTTTAACATGTTTTTACATAATTTTTTTAACTTCTCAAACCTTTTTTACAAGTTAGTAGGCCTTCTAGTTCATATTTTGATCTTCATTTCCAAGTTTGTAGGGTCTATGCAAGGGGAACGTGGCCCCTATCTAAGATAAAATAAGGGGAACTTCCCCTATTTTATCCTAGAAAAATTAATTTAAGGATGTTATAAAATTTATATGTATGATCCATACGAAATTATATCCTCTAATTCTAATATTTGACCATCCAAAACCACAAATTTCCCAAGCAGATTTTTCCAAGGCAGATTGTGTAGGATATTAGACCATGGACTATGTTTTTCTCATATGAGAAGTATCTGTAGGTGTACTAGAATATTTTATGTTTAGAAAACAATACCATAACCCTAAAATAAACTTATTATGTTCACTTCACAATGATTTTGAATCATTTTTTCACTTTGGTAGCATTATCATCATTTTAGGACTCAAACCCATGTTCACTATCTTAACACCATTTAGTTGACTGTGAGGGGATCCTTAAGGTCATGTGGGTGTTTTTTTCTTATTAAACCTATCCTATATACCTTATAAACTTCCTTTGTCTTCTATTATCATTTTTATCTCTTCTTCCATTACCAATATGATGTCACTATGTTTGAATTCCATTCCATGGCTGAGCTTTATTAAGACTAACTAAGACAACCCTGTAGACATGCCTATAACTAAGGGTGAATGTGAGAAATTTTTATATTTTGTGTATGCACTATCTTTAAATCTCCTAAGGTAATAATATTTTCAATTTATCTATTTCATACCTCAAATACAATTCAAACACCATTAAGTCATCACCAAACTTACTTTTTCCTACTTGGTTAGATTAAGACACCTATAGGTGGCTATTTTCCTCTCTCTAATTTATCTATGATGTTCAATAATTCTCCTTGGACTTATTTATAATCTCTTGAGATTATATATTACCATACATGGGCTAGTATCACCTATTAGATCCATAAATCTCCAAATTATCATCCAACTAAGGTCACTTCCTAAGACTAAGATACTTTTCTCATTTAGACACTATTGTAGGTGGAGATAGGGATCTATATGCATTATCATGGTACTTATAAAGTATTTTATATACCCTTAGAGGTTTATTCACATGTCTCCATGATTAAATTCATCCTCATTATCCTAAAATATAAATAAAATTATGTCAAATCAACTTTTATACACCCTACCTATTGTAGGTTGCAATATAGCCTATGTACGACTAGGGTATGATCTTGGGGAGTCAAGATAGTTCTCTATCCTCCTTAGAGGTTCATTGAGAGATGGAAACTTATTGTAGACATCATGAATAATCTCTATGCATTTGAAAGGTATCATTTTTAACCTACTAGAGAAGGAGACACTTTTAGGTTCAGGCCTGTAGCCATCATTGAAACAATTCAATGTGTTTATGAGAATATTTTAAGCCCTTAAACATAATCCTCTACTATTCATCTTGACTCCATTTTTGTCATAGTTACTATCCTATGATAGAGCTATAGGATTCACTAACTTAGACTACTTTTAGATCCTATACACCATGTTATATGCCACATCCAAAAATATTATAGGCCTCTATTTAGTGTTTTTAGGGACAAAATCCCTAAAAATATAGTCCTCTACCTTTTAATCATGGTTTTTCTCTTTCATTGTTCATGTTATTAAAATTAGGTTTGACATGATAAAATTTAATGTATTAAGAATTTAAGGGTGCCTTTCTCACTTTTTTCACATTCTTCAATGGTTCCTTATTCCTTGTCAATGGCTTCCAAGGCCATTATCAAATCATGGTGTCATCATGGAGACCCCTATAGGTGGACCTTTTTTGAATATAGAAACAAATAAGGGGAAAGTGGATAAGGTGCATGGTTTAGGCCTAATAAGAAGACCTATGGTCATCAAGTTCACCTTCATAGCCTCAAAACATATAAGACACATTTAATGACTTCATATTAATGTGGAAAACCTCCTTTGTGCCAGCTATAGGTGTATATTCCTGAGCAAAATGTAGTGAGGATGATCAATGACCAAAAACAAGCCTAAAAGAGGAATTTTTAGTTCTCCAAACTCCAAACCCAAGAATATAATGATAAAAAATTTAGAGATGCCTTGAGACACATATGAAATAATTAAATCCATCCAACCAAATCAAACTATTCTAAAACTAGCTCAAAAAGGAGACCCCTCATGGATGAAGAAGCATAAAAAACTACCTAGATTCTTAGTGATAGTTCATAAATGATGAGAAATGAAATAGAAACTTCTTGACATGGATGTGAATCTAACTAATACTTCTCTCAATTCCTAATATTAGTCCTCCCAACTCCACGTATATGGATTGTACTATGCATCCAAAGTTGACCCTTCTTGGCTAGTGAAGGCAAGAAAGAAGAAAAGGAAGCAAAAACTAATTTATCCAATGAAATCTCTACAAAAAAATCATGGTAAAGGTCTTAGAGACTTGAAGAGACACTTTTCCCACTTTTTTAGTTGAAGGTGGACTTCCCAATTCTGTATAAGTACCATTAATGACCTATTTTCAAGGAGAAATTACCTCTTTCTACATGAAACTAATTATTAAATTGAATAACACCACTTCTTGAAATCTTATCACCTGCTTCACATTAGAAACTTTTTTGGTGATAAAAATTCCTTTTTGAAAAAATTTATAAGTCATTTATTGAGCTAGAAATGTGATAAAATGATAATTTTTGCATATGAGATATGGTAAAGGACCAAGTTATCATTTAGTAACACCTTAAAACATCTAAAAAACCACATTAGGACATTTTTAAGATAATTTGGACCTTTTGCCATGTTAGACTAGTGTTGAATTTGGTTGACTAGGCAAGAACAAGGAAGATGGACTTAGACCAAGGCTAGAGCAGGGATAGGTAAGGTATATAGGACAACATGAGACCCTATAAGACATATGGAAACCTTATAAAAGTTTTAAAATGTAAGTGTTGACCCAATTTGACTAAAAGTCAAATTTGGTCAACACTTTTGGTAATTCTTAGGGGTAACATGCTTGCCTATGTTAAGGACCAGTTGCCTTATCCCATCCATTAGGCAAAGGGACTCAAACGCACTTTGAAATATCAAGATCAGATTTTGAATTGAATAAAAAGATAGTTTATTTACCTAAAAACACACAAAATAAAGGCAACACATAATAAGACCAAAACAAACACAAAAAACAAAGGCACACTTGTGCTACTAAGCACTTAGGGAACACAAGACACAATAGAAAGAGAAATAATTATGTACATTTATCTTAAACATACCTCCCTTTTTTATCAAAATGGAAGTACATTTTATCTCCATCCTCATGAGATGAATGAGGGTGCCAAGCATCTTTCTTCTTGGATGGAGTATTAGATGACTCATGCTCCCTTTTTGCTCCTTGTCTTGGCATGTCCTTCAATGGAGTCATCTCAAACAAGCCTCCAAGGCATATGAATTATTTTTGACCTTAGAAACATGCTTCATATTACTTTCCCTTTTATCTCATCATGGAAAATTTGCATCTCTATGCATGGGACAGCTTGTTAAAAGTTTACATATTCTTGGAAGGCCTCATTGTCCTTCTCATTTTTTACATCCTCTTCAAAATTTTCAAGAAATATTGTATCATATAATCCCAAGATTCTTTATTTCTAAAACTCTTCCTTCATGTTTGTAGGAGTAGCTTCACATGAGGTTCTAGAATTCAACTTCAAACCTTATTCAAAATATTCATAGTCATCATGGGTTATTCCATCATGGTTTAGATCCTCTTGATGATGATACCTATCAACATATACTTGATCCTAAATAGATTGAGTTTGTGTTATTATAAGTATTATATTATCATTATCTTCATATTATTTGAAAATTTGCATATATGTGTGCCACATGTCTTCTTAAAACACATCATCTTGCTTACCATGTCTTATAGTCAGCTCCAAAGGACTTGTAGTCCCCATGAAACCTTCAATTTATTTGAAAATGTCCTCAAATCTCTACCACAATTCATCATAATATATTATATCTTTATTAAATCTCTACCTACAAAAGAGAGCTTTCAATTCAAATAAGGCACTAGGAAGAGTAACATGTGAGGTAAGAAAAATTCACTTGCATAAGACCAAAAACCAAAACATGAACTTAGTGAAATATTGAATTAGGTAAAATAGCATTATTCATTCATTCAAGTCAAGATTTTGGTATAGCTTCACCATACCCAAGTGGAGAGATAGATACAACTAGAAAAGACAAAATTTATAGTAATTATGAGAGGAGAGAGAGAAAGGGAAGCTCAACAGTCACTAAGACACTTGTCAAGAAAATATAATGAGTTAAAATAGTCATGGAATATATAATGAAATATGTCTTACAATAAAAAAAAGGACAAATGTCCCTAAAAATCACTAAACTCCTCCATATGTGGCATAGATGCTCTTGTGATTGCATAAAAAACTATTTTCATGATTTGCTTTCACCAAACTACCTCATCACTAAATAGGGTCAGGTCTAATGATTGATATGAAGGGTAGGGGCTACAAAAAAATCCATTACATGTGTTGGAATAATCCCTAATCATTCTTATTCCTCTATCCATGAGATATCATCTCAAATAGTTACGAAATAACTCTTTCTCATGAACCTCTCACACTTGGCACCCAAAATGCTTCCAATTATACAATCTGATCCATCCACAAGGAGGAATGACACATTTTAGGAGTGTATAAGTCATTAGGTTTATTAATTAGACCTTAAAAGGCTTCCCAATTTTAGTTTCACAATTTCCATGAAGTATTCATTGTTTATTCACTATGACTGGCTAGGATAAGGAAGATGATAGTCATACTTGGGAGATCATATAACTCAATATATGAAAATGAGGAATTATAACAAGTCATAATATCTCTCCCAAAGGTGGTTGCTCCTTTTGAAAATTTTCCATGCATGTAAAACATATAAATTTATCAAAATAATCCCTATTTTACCTCTTTCATATAGGTGTAATACATCTAAATTTAATTTAATATGACCCTATATATTCCTCTATATCTCCAAGTTCATTTCATGGCCTTTACACCCCTTCTGGATACTCCATTTGCAATATTTTCCCAATCAGGTGCTAGTTGGAGTTTGTGAGTGTTTTAGAGAGGTTTTAGGTCTTAGCCTTTTTTAATAAATACTAGACATTGGAATTTTAATTAAATCCACTTATTTATTATTTGGTACCCTCCCTAACTCCCCTAATCATGCTGAGGTCCCATGCAAAGCATTGGAGAAGTTCAAAGAATTCCAAGCTAGAACCTCAAGTCATTTTTTAGCATTCTATAGGCCTGTGTGCACTCTAAGCCAATAAATGGATTTTTTATGGACTCCCCTACATAATAAAATATGAAAAACTTCCATAAACATCCTAAAAACATGTTAAAATCATCATAATATCTCATTAATATCTATAAATGATAATACCCCCTTCTAAAATAGGCTTAGACCTTATTCAGTGTGTCTACCTATAAATTGGTGGGTCAAACCTATTTATTGCCACTCCATACCTCTGATATAACTCAAAAACATCATATTTTACTCTATTCAAATTATAAAAATCATTATAACACTTAAATTAGGCTAAAACTGAAAGTGGTCTCTCATTTGAGGCTAGGCTTGTACCTTTCCTAGCTACCCTGCCTATAACTCTTGTTGCTTAGATCAATATATTTTACTTAAAGACTTACATATTGGTTTAACTTGTTTATACATATGTTTTTCAACTTTTAAAACCTTTTTGGAAAGTTATTAGCCCCTTTGGATCATGTTTTAATCTTCTTTTCTAAGTTTTTAGGGTCTATGCAAAGGGAAAAGTGCCACCTATCTGAGACAAAATAGGGGGAACTTCCCATATTTTCTCATATAAAAATTATTTAAAGTTATTCCACATGTTTTATTTATTATCCATACCAAATTATATCCTATAACTCTAATATTTTGCCATCCAAAACCACAAGTTTCCCAAGCAAACTTTTCTAAGGCAGCCTATGTAGGGTATTAAACCATGGACTATGTTTTGCTCATATGAGGAGTATCTATATGTGTAATATAATATTTTAGGTTTTTAAAACAATACCATAACCCTAAAATAAATTTAATATGTTTAATTAATAATTATTTGGACTCATTTTTCCACTTTGGTAACATTATCATCATTTTAAGACTCAAACCCTTGTTCACTATCCTAAAACCATTTAGTTGACTCTGAGGGGATCCTTAAGGTCATGTGGGTGTTGTTTTATTATTAAACATGTGATATATACATTTTACACTCCCTTGGAATTATATTATCATTTGTAATTCTTCTTCCATTACTAGGTTGATGTCATTATGCTTGAATTCTATTCCATGGTTGAGCTTTATCAAGACTGACTAAGACAACCCTGTAGATATGCTTGTAGGTGAGGGTGGTTGTGATAAATTTGTATATGATGTTTATGAATTATATATAAGTCTCTTTAGGTCATAATATTTTCACTTGATCTATTTTATACCTCAAATACTCTTCAAACACCATCAAGTCATCAGAAAACTTACATTTTCCTACCTAGCAGGACTGAAACCCCTGTAGGTGTATATTTGCCTCTATCTGATTTTTCTATGATGTTTAATAATTATCCTTTCACTTATTTATAATCTATTGAGATGAGATATTACCATACATGGTCTAACATCACCTATTAGATCCATAAATATCCAAATTGTTATCCAACTAAGGTCACTGCTTAAAACTAAGATAATTTTATAATTTTGACCCTACTGTAGGTAGAGATAGGGATATATATGTATTATCATGAATATGAACTATTTTCTACACCCTTATAGGTTGAGTCACATGTTTCCATATATACACTCATCTTGAATATCTTACAAGATAAATAAACTCATGTCAACTCAACTTTTATACACCCTACCTACTATAGGTTACAGTCTGTCCTATGTACAGATAGGGTATGAGCTTGGGGAGTCAATATAGTGATATATAATCCTTAGAGGGTCATTGGAAGTTAAAAACTTATTGGAGTCATCATGAATCATATCTATACATTGGCAAGGTCTCATTTAGAACCTAGTGGAGAAGGATGCACTTTTAGGTTGAGGCCTGTAGACATCATTGAAATAATTAAATGTGTTTATGAGCATATTTGAGGCCCTTAAACATCATCATCTACTACTCATCTTGAATCCATTATTGGCATATTTTTTATCCTATGATAGAGCTATAGGATTCACTCACTTAGATTGCTTTAAGATCCTATCCACCATGTTATATGCCACCTCCAAAAATCTTATAGCCCTCTATTTAGTGTTTTTAGGGATAAAGGCCTTAAATATATATTCCTCTACCTTTTGATCATTATTTATCTCTTTCATTTTTCATGCTATTGAAACTAGGTCTACCATGTTAAAATTCAATCCATTAAGACATTGAGGGTAGCTTTTTTTTCTTTTTTCACATTCTTTAAGGGTTCTTTATTCCTTGTCAATGGCTTTGAAGGTCATTATCAAATCATGGTGTCATCATGGAGACCCCTATAGATGGACCTTTTATGAATATACAGATAAAGAAGGGGAAAGTGGATAAGGTGCATGGTTTAGGCCTCATGGGGAAACCTATGGTCATCAAGTGCACCTTCATAGTTTCAAAGCATCTAAGACAAATTCAATGCCTTCATATTAATGTGGAAAACCTCCTTTATGGCACCTATAGGTGTATATTTCTAAGCAAAAAGTAGTGAGGATGATCCAAGAACAAACCTAAAAGTGATTTTTTTAGTTCTCCAAACTCCAAAACCAAGAATATAATGATAAAACCTATATAGAGGCCCTGAGACACATATGAAACAATGAAATTCATCAAACCAAATCAAACTATTCTGAAGCTATCTCAAAAAGGAGACCCCTCATGGATGAAGAAGCATAAAAAGATACCTATATTATTAGTGATGGTTCATAAAGGAGGATGCATGAAACTAAAACTTCTTACCATGGATTTTAAGCTAAATAATACTTCTTAAAACCCCCAAGATCACTCCTCCCAACTCCACTTGTACAGACTGTACTATGTATCTAAAGTTGACCCTTCTTAGATTGTGAAGGCAAGAGAGAAGAAAAGGAAGGAAGAACTGATTTATTTTATGAAATATCTTCACACCATAAATCTTAAATGTCTTAGGGAGTTTAATATAAACTTTTCCCATATTTTTAGTTGAAGGTGGACTTCCCAAGTTTGTAAAAGTGTCATTAATGGCCTATTTTCAAGGATAAACTACCTCTTCCTACATGAAACTACTTCTTGAACTAAATATGACCACTTCTTAACATATTTTGACCTCCTTCATGTTAAAAACTTTCTTGGTGATAAATATACCTTTTTGACAAACCATACAAGTCATTTATTGAGCAAGAATTGTGACAAAATGATACTTTTTACATATGAGATATGGTAAAGGATCAATTTATGACTTAGTAACACCTTAAAAAATATAAATTACCATATTAAGACATTTTAAAGATAATTTAGACCTTTTACCATGTTTAACTAGAGTTGACTTTGGTTAACTTTGGTTGACTAGGGAAGCACAAGGAAGATGGACTTAGACCTAGGCTAGAACGGGGATAGGTAAGGTATATAGGACAACATGAGACCCCATAAGACATATAGGAACCTTATAAATTATTAAAAATGTAGGGGTTGACCCAATTTGACTGAAATTCAAAATTGGTCAATGACTACTATGCATGCTTTCAAAGCAACCACAAATAATTTGTGGTTATGGCATCAACATTATAGTCATATAAATTTTGAAGGATTAAATTTAATTATCAAGAAGCATATGGTGAGCGGACTTTGAGCAATTCAAAAAAAGAAGTCTTTTCAAGGTGTGCACTTGGTAAGTAGCATCGAGATAGTTTTCTGGTGAACAAATATTGGAGGGCAAAATCTCCTCTAGACTTTGTGCATATTGACATTTATGGTGCTATGCAAGAAGAATATTTGGGTAAGAATCATTATTTTTTGACATTAATTGATGATTTTTCTTTCCACACATCAATTTATTTTATTAATCTAAAATCCAAAGATTTTAAATGATTCAAAAACTTTAAAGCTATGGATGAAAAATAAAGTGGGTATTATCTCAAAATACTTAGAATAGATAGAAGGGGAGAATTCACTTCCAAAGAGTTTTCTAATTTTGTAACAACAATGGCATCATGAGATAGCTTATTAAAGCCTATACCCCCAAAAAAAATGGTATTGTAGAAAGAAAAAACTGTACCATTATAGAAATGGCATGAAGTTGGCTATAATCAAAAAATCTTCTAAATTTTTATTAAGGAGAAGTAATGAAAACAATAGTATACCTCTTGAATTGAAGCCCCACAAAAGTACTTTACAACATCACTACAAATGAAGCTTAAAGTGATCACAAGCCTTTAGTGCTCATCTTCATGTATTTCATTATTTTACATATGTTCATATTTTAGTTCAGAAATGGAAGAAGTTGGATGCAAAATCCTAACACGATATCTTTGTTGGATATTCTGATGCAGCTAAATGATACATATTCTATAATCCTGACACAAAGAAATAGCTTATTAGTCAGGATGTGATTTTGGATGAAGGGGGAGAATGGTAATGGCAAAATGGTGCACAACCAAAAACACCACCAATAATGTTGGATATATAAGTTGTAAGTGTTCCTCCTCTCCCCATAAGATCAAGTGGAAGCTCAAGCCCCAATAGTATCTCAAGTTCAAGCTCTCCAAGCTCAGGTTCACTAGGTTCATTTACTAGCACACCTTCAGATGATAGTTTGATTCCAGCATCAAGTCCAAGATCTTCAATAAAGGTATGAAGTTTAACTAAAATTTATTAGAGTAATGTGAATCTAATTGCTAATTTTTATTTGCTTAGTAAAATTCAAGTTGAACCATCTGCATATGAAGAATTAGTAAAATAAATGGTATGGATTAATGCTATGAATGATGAGATGCAAGAAATTGATGAAAATAGTACATGGGAATTAGTGTAACTTCCAAAAGATAAACAAGTGATTAGTGTCAACTGGATTTATAAGGTGAAATATCATGTTGATGATTTTGTGAAAATACACAAAGCAAGACTAGTTACTAGGGGATTTGCATAAACGCTCGGAGTAGATTATTCAAAGACTGTCACTCTAGTTGAAAGACTTGATACAATCAAGGTTTTATTAACTATTTTTGCACAACACAAGTGGTTAGTATATCAAATGGATGTAAAATCAACTTTCTTGAATGGTTATATTGATGAGTAAGTCCACGTGGAATAGCCTATTGGTTATAAAATTCTAAGAAAAGAACATTTGGTCTACAAGTTGAAAAAAGAACTTTATGGGTTGAAGCAAGCTCTTCGTTCCTAGTATGCAAGGATTAGTAGTTATTTCATGAAGAAGGGCTTCATTAGAATTCATTCATAGCTACACCTTTATATCCAACATCTTGGTAATGATATTCTCATTGTTTTCCATTATGTTGATGATCCCATTTATATAGGTAATAGCCCATATCTCATGGAGAAATTTCAAGCAAATAAAACAAGAATTTGAGATGTTAGATTTGGGACTCATGTATTATTTTATTGGAGTGGAGGTGAAACAACCTAAAGGTATATCCATTTCTCAAACCATGTATGTGGTTGATTTATTGAAACAGTTTAGAATGATGTCATGTACAATAGTTACAACCCCTATAGCCCTTGGTGAAAAATTAACCAAGGAGGATGCAAGTTCCAAATTGGATGATAATTTATACATAAGTTTGGTAGGGAGTCTCATGTACCTCACTAAAATAAGACCTGATATTATGTATGTTGTGAGCCTCATCTCTTAGTTCATGCAAGATCCACATGAGTCTCATTGGTGTGCTGCAAAAATAATCTTAAGGTATGTGAGTGATACATAAAATTTTGGCATTCATTACTCTTCCACTAATAAAACTCACTCTTTTTACCTATCCTTAATCATTGGTGATTTCTTAGTTCATAATTGCATCATAGATAGTAGGGCTAGTACTTCAATTATGCCCAAGTGTATAGCAAAAAAACTAGGCCTCAAGTATGAACCAATGGCTAAAGGAATTTTACAATTGGATGGATCACCAGTAAAGACCTTGGGAGTAGTCAAGGATTTAAACTTGATTTTACATGCTTGTCCTAATTTTCACATTCCTCATGATGTGGTTGTGGTAGATTTAACTCCATACTTTGCTCTTTGTTTGTCAATAGAGTTTATAGCTAAGATAGGTGGATACTTGGTAACCAATTGGTCTTATATGGTTTTTAGGAAAAAGTATGGTACTAAGGTGAAGATTGAATCATATCCTATCCATCACACCCACATAGAGCCTTACATACCTAAAGTGGTAAATGTAAATTAAGCCATTACTGATGAGGAGGAACTTCACATAGATCAATCTCCAACATCTTCTCTTGAAAGAGTTTCTAATTTGTACTTAGATGAATGGGGAGAAGAACATTATGAGCATGATCCTTAAAAATTCATAGAAGAAGCTAGTCCTGGAGTATATTACATGTATGAGGAGGACTCTTTCATATCAAATTTGATGAATCCAAGTGAAGACATGGATGGTTTATGGAAGTTATTCTTTGATGGATCTAGAAGCAAAGTTGGGGTAGGTGGTGGAGCAATGTTAGCTTCACCATCTAATGAAAGGTACTATTCCACTTTCATATTTCAATTCTCTTGTACTTGTAATTTGGCAGAATATGAGGCCCTCATTCATGGCCTTGAATGGGCTAGAAAAAGAGGTGTGAAAGAATTACAAGTGTATGTTTATAGTGAGTTGATTGTGAATCAAGTAAGAGGCCAAAATGTAACTAAAAACTCTTTGATTAAGTCCTATAAGCATAGAGTGTGGGATCTTTTGGAATATTTCTAAGCTTTCAACATCTAATCCATCCTAAGAGAGGATAATAAACATGTTGATAGGTTGGTAGTAATTGGATCTCAATTTGATGTTCCAAAAGGGATAAAAGAGGATAAGAACCAACTACATCTCAAGGTGATTTTAAGGCCCTCTTTACTAGATAATGTCACTAATTGGCAAGTGTTTGATAGTGAAAAAAAAATAACACTTTTTATACAAGAGGAGGCTGAGTTTTCTTCCAAGAATTAGTCCAAACTATAACAATAATATGAAGGGTAGATTCTACAATTGAAGTCAAACAAACTCCCTAGAGGCCTAGTCACACTTGAGAGTATCTTCAATGATGATGACCAGTTGAAGAAAGAGAAGGTAAGAATGTCTAACAAATAAGAGAGCTATGAGAAAATACAAATATTCAAGGATAAGTTGCTTTCACTTGGGAAGGTATGTACTAGTGAAACTAGGATAAGTAAATGAACATACATAGTTTGGGCCTCCATGGAACATTTAAATGAAACTGAGATAAGTACAAGTACTATGAAATATCAAATAGGTTTCAAAAGAGGTTTTTAAACACAATGTCTCCTCAGTTAGGACCATATATATCTATAGGTAGGGGTGTCTCAGTCTAATCTTCCATATAAAATTTGGGCCTCCATGGAATATGAAAATGAAACTAGGATAAGTATAAGTACTATGAAATATCATAGAGGTTTAAAATAGGTTAATAAACATAATAATCATCTTATTTAGGTACGTATGTACCTATAGGTAGCAATATCTCAATCCAATAAGGTATGAGATAGTAACCTCAATGGTGACACCTTGTTGATGCTTTAAGATTATTAAAAGGTGAATGCAAGTGTAAATATGCACTCTTTGACCAATATGGGCTAAATTGATATTATCAAACATCATAATCAAGGTCTCATGAAGCAGTTTACACCTATAGGTAGGTCAAAAAATAAGATGTCTTAGTCAACATATAGTGACCTAGAAAGTTGATGCTAGTATGGTATCTTAAGACTTGAAAATGGGAATACTAGTTATATTACATACATGTCCACCTATTGAGGTTAAATTAGGATATTATCACATATTTTTTGATCTCATTACAATCCATTATACACCTATAGAAGAGTGTCTCAATCAGGACCTAGAGAGGCTCAGTGTTGAAGATCAAGGTACATAAGTAGGGTTAGAAAGAGTTTACACCTGATGAAATAGCATGTAAAACCTAAATAAAATTCATGGTAAATTCATGAACTATAAACATGAATAAAAAAACCTAAAAAGGACCTCTTTTACCCCTACATGCACCTATAGCCACCATGTTGTAGTCTTGGACATGAATGTGAGAGGAAGACATGAAAGTGTTTAGGTGAAAAGCTAATTTTTTCATCAACTTAATCTGGACCATGATTAATGAATTAATTATTATAAATACTCTAATACCATTTAAACATTTTTATCCACTCTTCCTTAATTAGCCAAAGTTATTAGTCCATACAATGAGTCAAGAAACCTCTTGGCCTAATACATGAACATGAGGAATCCAAGGAAAAGAGTGTTTTTGGATGAATCCAAAGTTTGAGTAGCATTAATTGGATATGTGAAACATGTTAAAGAAATATAGAGGCATTTTATTGTCTTGAAGAGGCCACTCTTAGGAAGGTTTGAGGAAAATGTAGGAAAATAGGCTTTTTAGAGGCCTTTTTTGGGCATTTGGAGCTAATTAGACACCTAAACCATGGAATAAAGCTAAAAAATATAGTAAAAATCATCATCAATACTTATAAAAACTCAAAATATACTAATTTTTCATTGGGGATGAGGGATATACCTCACTATTATGTCTCAGAGGTTACCCAGTCTAGAAAAATTAGGCTTTGGCAAAGTGAGCTAGTGAGAATAAAATGGACAAAGAACCTGATATAAAGCTTTGGTAACTTAAATAAATATGTTTTTAAGTATATTTAAGGTTAATATATGTTATATAAACACAATATCAATATAAAACCCCTTAAGGTCACTAAATTACCCATTCACACAGCCTAATTAGGCAAACCTTCAATAAGCCTAGTTGGTGAATGAGAGAAGAAGGGAAAGAAGAGTGATTGGAGGGTTATTTAGTGGATTTTTAAGCTCAAATGGGATGTGAAAATTCATAATACACCAACCTACCTATGATATATTAGTCCTAGTAGACAAATCTAGTAGGGTGCTTATTAGACCTATTGGGCCTTTAGGAGACCTAGAACCAATTAGGGGTCCATCTTCATTTCTAGATGTTTATGGACTATCAAGATGATTGAGCACATTAGGGAGGCTGATATAGACATGTTTAAACTAATATTATGTATAATAACCTACAATAAACCCAATTCTATCATAGAGAAAGTACAAGCATGCAAGAAAAGCAAGGACAAACTCAATGAGGTGTTTTCAAATACTCATATCTTTTCTAAGTCTTTGCATGGGAACCATAGTAATTTAGAGGTGTTATCAGTGCCACTTGGAATAAATTTTGTGTAATTTAGTGGTAGGTTAAATGTAAAATCTTGATGAATAAATATTAATACCAAAAACTACATAAAACCCTATTAAACCCTCAGCTAGGACCCGATGGAGAAAATAAGCTTGGAGAGCTATCCAAATGACATAGTTTGGTCATGAAAGCTATTTTAAATTTAATAATACTCCCTCAAAATATCTCCTACTAAGATGAACTATATGGAATTGTATGAACATCATGCAAGCTAGGGTAGTTTTTATCATTTTTTGTGTTTTTAAAGTTCTACAACATTTTAAAAGGTGAAATCAAGTTTGAAAGAAGGTTTTATAATTTATATAACCCATAATGGTCATTAATTATTTTAAAATCCTATAATTATTTTTAAAATTACCTTCATTTTAGCTAATCAAAACTGGCATAGTGGACACATGGATGAGAAGGGTGAAAAATCCAAGTGTGAGCCTTTTTAAAGCATGCCTAATGACTCTAAGGATATTAAGGGTATTTTTAAGTGTCATTAACTCCCTCCCATGTATTTTAATGTAAAATTAAATAAAATTTTGAGGCCAAATGTGATGGGTGATTGAAAAAAGAGTTTTTTAGATTGCAAACAGTGATGGCTTCCTTCTAGGAGTTTCCAAATGAGTAAGAATATAACCAATGCTTAGAGAAGAATGTTTTAAGTAATTCCCTCTCATTAAAATCATCATATTGATCCATATTTAGTTTTTGGATGTTCAAATAGATCCAAATAATGAAGGTAGTTTTTTGAGCTAAGATATAGAATTTTGTTACACTTTTCATAGGTTTCATGACTTGTATGGACACTTGGACCTCTTGAAATTGAATGGCTCATCCATACATATTTATCATGAAATTTTAACTTCTTTTATAATATTTAAAAGTGTCCAAGTGACTTTTGGACTTCCCTTGCCTTGATCTTCTCTCAAAGGCTATAAATATTGACTCTTTTATCTCTTTTGAGTATCCTATGTTGGTTGATGGTGAAACCTATCCAATTTTGTACTTGAATGACTCTTGAATAGATAAAATAGTTATTTTTCCTACTTACATGTTGTAAAATTGAGTGTTATTAAACCTTGTTGGTCTTATCTAGTAAAAGATGATCTTTTCTAGCATGTTACCCTTAATTTTTCACCAAGTGTGCTAAAAAGCAATTATTACAGGTATTTTTTAGTGTTATTTTCTAATTTTATAAGTGTCTTAGAAGTGTTTCATGACTATATTACATAAATTAATCATTCATTACCCTCTTAAGTATAAAAATACCTTCTTGAACCTAGCTTATGAAACATTGATGTGATAATGCAACTTGAATTATGAGTTTTGTGTGAAAGAATCCTTGTTTAGCTCTAAGTAGTACAATTTTAGACCATAGGAGGAAATAAAATATTGTTGCATCACCTTTTTTAGTTTTTTTCTTAACCCTTTTCATCCAAATTTGATAGGCAAGAAAATACTTCAAAGAATGCATCAAGGGAACTATCCCTTCAAGAGATTCATCTCAATAAATTGTTAACCGTAGAAAGAGAGATGTTTTTTTTGTGCCACTTGGATGAGGAGAGATAGGCATCTCCTCACGGGGTGTAAATTTGAGTGACAATAATTAGTAAGATAAAATCAAATCCAAATAAACACACTAAACACTAACACCTCTAGCTTAGACACTAGGGAGAGAATAGGTAACATGCATGCATATGAAACAAAACCAAAACATAAAACAAAAGCTTCTTATATCTTCTATAGAGCTCCAAATGGCATGCATAAATGGATTTCTCATATTTTTCATAAATAGTGTTTTTTGGCTTCACATTTCCTTGACACCTTGGTTTAGCTGCTTGGAACATTAATTTGGCATGGTAACGTTACATACAAGCCTTATTTGCATATATTTGTGCATTATAAAATTACACCAAGATATCTTAAAAATAAATGTGTATGTATTTGTATTTATATCCTCAATAATTAACTCTCACCCAAGGTGAGTTAAAAATTGTCATGTAATTATGATTTTTAGTTACTAATCATAGTTCTTGTCGACCAATTCTCCTTCAAGCCAAAATGGGTCAACCTCCTATAGTCATAATATTGAATAAGAGAATTTTATAATTTCATCGTGCATGATTTTAGTCCAATTAATTTAATTTCATATGCCACTCTAGTCTTGGTCATGGTCTGGTTCAATCCTTATGCCATTTGATATCTCAGGGGTTATTTTAGGGTCATATATGCAAGTGGTAGGTATTCATGGTGAGAAATGTAATTAGAGAATGGAATAGGTTTTTTTATGCCTCAAATAATTCATCCAATATTTCAAAGATAAATAAGTAGCTTAAGAACAAGATTTATGAAGCCAGACCATCATCAGGACATCACATGGAAGTCAAAATGGAGCAACTTGCTTGTGAAATTTTTAAACATGCTCAAAGAGCCTCGCATGACCAGAAAACCATGTGAGATCATTTTTATACATACTAATATCATGATCTATAAGTTTAATATCTTTATGAGTCTTCCATATTTACATCTAATCCCTTAAATTTTAACTTATCGAGTCTAAGGGGCCAGGCCATCAAGGACATCATCTAGGAATGAATAAACTAACTCTTTATGAATTTTTATCTTCACTTATGAAACCACCATGAGCCAAATTACTATACTTCTATGTAGTTCTTCATGTTTTTAATATGCTTTGAAAGTTTCAAGTTTGCATAAGCTTTTTGGCTCAAGTTATAAGCTTTTAAAGATAGACCTGCAACATACGACCTTCATGCTAAAATCATGTTTGAGATTGAGCAAAACAAATCATTTTCATATTAAATTTGATGGTTGTATCAACATTAATTATGATCACATCTCATGAAATATCAATTATTTTTCATTAAATGGGTCTCAACAAATCTAATAGTCTATGTTGTATCATACATCTTGATCTAATGGTGCAAGATGAGTCAAATAGTCAAGGAGCTCAAGAGATTGACACATGGCATAAGCATTGAAGCTGATAGACTGATATTGGATCCTAAAATCAAACATGGGGCTATCATGTGGTGTAATATTAGATAGATTCGATAAGTTAAGGGTAAGATCAATAACTTACGATCATTCATATTAAGTAGGATCAATAGTGCAAGTAAAGGTCAATATGTCAATAAGTTGAGTCAGATATCGATATCTAGTTAAAATAAAAGGGATCTTAGGACTTTCAATGGTATTCAAGAAATCATTTTTTACCAAGGCAAATGGGTATTACAATTTCATCGATATACCATTGAAGCTCAATCTAATGCCATGAAAATAATATAATGATGTAGTCAGATGTTCAAGAACATATAGGGATATTATTGAAGATCATTATGGACCTCTAGTACATATATTTAGAACATACATGGTCCCTATTTTAAATATTATAACATTGTCTTATGATTTTGTTTTACATTATCAAAGGGACATATGAACATGGTGAACCCTTGATTCATGTAATGACCTAATGGATATGTGTGGACCTAATAGGAACTAGGCATCGAGTAGAGTGTCATAATATAATGACTATAGGAAAACCAATAGTCTGAGATTGGTTTTCCTTTTATAGTGGACCTATGAACATGGGGAAAGTTTGAGCATGGTCCAATTATAACAAGATCTAGCATTGAAAAGGATGACATGAAGGCATACATGTAGACCTCAATGGTTTCATTTTTAGGACCAATTACATGAAAGGGACACCTTTTCTCCATTGTGCATGCCATGATAAATTTATTTAGAGTAGTTAACACTAGGAAAAATTTATAACAAATTGATCTAATTGTTCTAACTATATTGATGTCATAACTTAGCTCAAAACCACTTGATACCATCATTGTAACCATATGAAACATGAGTGAAGGAATAATGAATGGTTGTAACTAATTGAGATGACCTGAATCAATCAAGAAGTTCCAAATAATCATATTGGTAGAGATAGTTTTAACTATGGTTTAAAATAGGTTGAACTCATTTGATTTCCCTTAGGACTTCCCTTTTCCCACTTATCTCTCTCAAATGCTATTAGTAGCTGCCATTTTGGCCCTTTTAGAGGGACCACACCATTTATGGTGAATCCCTACTAGACTGATGTCATATTTTGCCTTTGAACATTAATGCAAGTTTTTTTTTAGTTTTGAATAATTATCTAATTTTGTGAATGATATATAGTGATGAGAAGTGATAATTCTCTATCCTTCCTTCCCTTATCCTTTCATGTTTGAGTAAGAGTTCCTAGTCTAAAAATTCATATAGAGTGTAGTCTAGTGTGTAAATATTTTTCAAGTATAAAATTTTCCTTGGAGTGTGAAATATACCCTCTAGTTCAATTTCCTTTTGTTTCTACTCACATCTCACCTCTATATTCAAAGAATCATGCTATAACCCATTAAGACTTAGAGACTAGTGTTTGTGCCTTGTTTCATCATGGTATAAATATGATGGTCATGTGGAAGACATTTTGGGGCATCACCTCATTTATATTAGGTTCAATTCATGCATTCTCTAACTCTTTTCCCCATAAGTAAATAGTAGTTTAAGTGATAAGCATTGCATAATACATTCAGGGAGCTAGCCCTTAAATCTAGAGGCTCATTTCTAATATATGTACACCCACATACCTATAAATGTTCCCATGTTTCCCAAATCTAGAAGAAGCCTGAACAAATTCTTCTAGGGTGCAATATTTTGTGACAATAGTTCTCAAATTATATATTTTGAGTATTTTGACAACTCATAACTTGTAATGATAAAAGGCTTGATATTTTGTTTTTTGGAATTTACATTTTTAGATATTCATTAATTGTAAATGGATAATTTAACTAATCATTTAATATTGTTTAATTAATTAAATGGTTTTGATTAACCTTTTTCCTCTTTTAAGATTTGATTAAGTGCCCCATTTAATGGGTCTATAAGCCAAATTGATAGTTGTTATGATGCAAGGTGATTTGGGATGAATTAATGAGAGGTTATTATTGCATACATACTAGTATCCCAAATAGGGATGCCTCAACATAATTATGAGATTTTATGAATGATGCACTACAAAAATTAGGATGTTTAGTGATTTTTAGGCTTAATTTGTAATGTTTGGTAGGAATCAATTTGAAGTCTAGCTGGAAGCTAAGTTATGGCTAGAATTCTACATAAGAGAAATAAAAGATGAAAATACAACCCAATACAAGAAGAGGTTATGATAAAAGAGTGTTGAAGGCCCATATAATCTATCCAATAAGAAATATGGGAAATCTATAGATACAATTCTAATTAAAAACACTTTGGTAAAGAAGAGTGAGGTAGAAGTATCAACTAAAGGATCAAACAAGCGAACTATGGCATACTCCAAAAAATAAAGAAGTAGAAAGATTAAATACATCACCAAGCCTACAACTCTAATTGACTACTCATAATATAATGACTTTTACACTTGTCCTCATATTAGTTACTTTATTTTGTTTCTAAATTAGGTCAGATCTTTGTTCAAGTTTGGTGAAATGTTTTTGATGGTTTAGTGTATTTTTTGTATAAGTACACCTTGTTTTGGTAGCCCCCATGGATTTAGTCCCTTGTATATTTTGTTTGATATTTTATTAAAAATCATTCATTTATGTCATGGTTATGGGACATTTTCAAACATATTTATTAAACTTATCAAATTAGCAAAGAGACTGTTAGGTTATTTAAAGTATGACACTTCATGTCATTTTATATAAAAACATTTTGAATATTTATGATAACTAACCTATTTATATGTGTAAGAAAGCCATTATAAATCACGTCATTTTAAAAATATAGTTAATAGAGTGTAGGAGACAAGTTTGCACTACTGGACATGTGTACAATGTGATTTTATCTACATAGTGAAAATTTGTCTTAAAAGTATAGAGGCTTCTAAAACAAGAGTGAAATTAAAGTCTCTAATGAATAAGGATGAATAGGAATGAAATAGGGAAATATGGAATATGTTCTTAATAATTTTAATATTTTGAAGGATTTGTTAGAGATTGTAGGTTATCATAATGGCAAATTGTCCAAGCAAGGTAAATATGTCAAGTAAAATCATTGTCGATGATTTATTAAATAAATTTCAATGTCTAATTCTAGTGATGCATAAAATTACTAGAGTAAAGTAAATACAAAAGTTGAGTTTATATACACACTTTGTGTTTATCAAGGAGATGTGTATGCCCCTTTATTGAGGCATGTGTAGAAGTGTTGAGCATGTGGAAACTTAAGAGTGCTCAAGCCTTGATTTTAAGAATCAATGAATATGATTGTGTTTAAAATATTTTATGCTAAAACCCTCATAGAGTAAAAAACAAGAGTGACACTAAATTATTTTTTGAATAGGTATGAATAGGAATGAAATATGGAAGTATAAAAAGTGTTATTAATGGTTTCAAATTTTTGAAGGCTTTCTTAGATAATGCAAGTTATCAAAATGTTGAATTGGTCAAACAAGATAAATATGTCAAGGACAAGAATTTCAAGCATTTATTGATTAAATTTTAATTTCTAAATTTATCTCCCTTTATTATATTGATGCATAAAATTACTAGAGTATAAGAAATGCAAAACCTAATTGTGTATACACACTTTGTCTTTGCCATGGAGATGTGCATGCCCCCTTGTTGAGGCATGTGGAGAAATGTTGAAGATATGGAAAATTGAGAGTGATCAAGTTTCAATTTGAATAATTAGTGCATATGTTTGAATTTGAAATATTGTATACTCTAATGCTCATAAAGTACTCTAAAGTATTTGAAGAGATGGGAACCAACAAAGTGGTTCACTAAAGTGAAAATGTTGAGCATAACTAAGTTCTTATGTGGCTCACTTGTTAAACTAAAAAAAAGAGGTGGGATATAATACATGGATCACTAAAGCACAACCAAGATATGGAATATCACTCAGCTCAAAAGTGGTTCACTTGAAAAATACTAATCACACCACTGGAAAGGAATTTAGATCCAAACTATAAATTCTTAAAAACTTTAAATAAGAAAATCTAACATTTGAGAACTATTATCTCGGTCATGAATGCATATTATGCCCATTTTACTATATAGAGTGCCAATTTGATATTTTTAAAACTATTTGAGATATTGTAACTATATTTGCACAAGTGTATCTGTGCTTGAGTAGCTTTAAGAGTGGAGTGCATAAGAAGCTGAATTCCCACATAATCTAAAAATTCTAATTTTTGCATAGTGTAAACTATAAAATATAAAAATGTATTGCTTTTAAAATATTGGAGATAATACCATTATGATTCCCCATTTGATATGAGATAAATTTCATGCAAATCACTTGTCTCAAAATAAAAAGTGGGATATTTTGTGAAAGATATAATCATGTAAAAATATTTTTCATACTTGAATAGTATTGTAATATCTAAGATGTAACATTGAAACATGTTAAGAGCTTACATATTTTATTACATCATGTAATTTTAATATAATTGAACTAGTGTATGATGAATGTAAAGAACTTGAAAGTGTTTAATATGTATTATAAACATAGTATTTCATAAAAATGAAGCATTGAAGCACATAAATAGTATGTAAATGTTATATATGATGGATACATAGATATATGTAATAGATAAAGAGTAGTTCATGATAATAATCATGGAAACATAATATCTAATAATGAAATTTTAATAAAATTCACATAATGTCATGTAATGAGGCTCAATTCCACATATAAGGGACATGTAAAATGTCACATAGAGTTTTTGCATAAATGTCACACATAAGGCCCAAAGGTTGAATACTAGGGACATTTAAATGCCAAAAAAACATAGAATGCCAAAGGACAAACACACATTGCATGGTGGTGGCATACAAGATATTGGGTGTATGTTGAACATACACAAGGCCAAGGGCCACATTCAATAATCAATCAAGTTGAATCATGTTATGTAATGAAGCAAGCATATAGAGAAACTTAATATAACATATTCATATCATATGTATTTATGTTTATGTTAGAAAAAATCATATTCATGTGACATATGTAAATTATGAATAAATAATACATTTTTATATAGCTCAACATGGAAAAGAGGTTGTGGATAAATAAAACATGTAAAGTGTTCATACAAAATGATGAAATGCCCAAAAATGAGTAAGGTTATTGGGTAAAAGGCTAGCCTATCATTTAAACCATGTAAATTTATTTTAGCATGAAATTTAATTAGTATCTAACTATCATTTATGTTATGTGATCAAAACCTATATAATAGGTCCTCCTGACTATGTTGCATTTAGAAGTAGAGATTTAAGATACATATGGATAGGTATATAGTAGGAAGATAAGTGAATAATGACACTTTATAGATTGTATGTATATATATATATATATATATATATATATACATACACACACACACATATACATATATATATATATATATACATACATATATACACACACACACATATATATACATATAGATATATATATACACACACACACATATATACACATATATATATATATACTTTTTTGATTAGGAAAACTTAATCTATGTATGATTTTTGTTTGATTGTGATGTAACCTTTTACAGTTTAACTATGTAGAACCCATGTTTCGATTCAAGGGTGGAGATGTCTAAATTGGTTAAATAATATGAAATAATTAAGTAATAATTTGTTATATATTTTGAATTATTTTGGCTTTCAAAAAATAATAATAAATAGGCATAAATATAGACTTATCTATAAAGTGGCTATCACAGATGATTTAGGTTTTAAAAATTGAGTTCCAAATAGTTTTGAGTGTCATCAATATGATTATGGAATTTGTTTTCTCAATGGGAAAAAGTGCCCTATATGGATAGTAGTGTCATTTTATTGTAGTGTCCTCAAATTGGTGATAGTTTCACCTCTATAGGATTGTTCCTATTTTCTAGGAGTACCTACATTTATGTTTTTAGGTCCTATTCCTATGCACATGAAATTTAGAACTATGTTTATGCTTAGAAAATTTGATTTATTGTGTAAACCCTAATCTTCCTTGAAAGTATGGAATAAGTAATAATTATGTGTTCATTATTAGGATAGGTTGGACATCCTTAACACCCCACTATGAAGAGATTTTCCTACATACCAATACTTTGAAGAGGGATCAAGGCCGATGTAGTTCTCCCACCTAGTGTTTAATGTAAGTGAAAATGAATACTATAATGAGAGTGGAATTGGATGATTTGAATGTGATTAAGATTTGAAATCTTTGAAAATTAGGCTTAGGTATGTTGTAGATGGTAGTAAGTATAAGTAGGGTAGAATAGGGATCAAATACATTAATTTTGCTCAACTTGCCTTTTATTTGAATAGGTTTTTGTATTTATTTTATATCTAGTGAATAGAGGTCAATTAGACTTGTATTTATAGAGATATATAGCTTGTGTAGATAAGAAAATGTTCTTAGGTTGACCTTAGGAGAGGCAAAAATTGTAAAAAGTATCCATTTAGGATACTTAGGGATAAGGATAGTAGAACCCAATTGGGAGACACTAGCACCATGTGGTTGTAGTATTCCAAATGTGGCACTAATGTCCACATGGAAAACTACTAGGCAAGCTGGGTTAGGATCTAAGAAATTTGTCCTGGGACTATATTTGAGATAAATATAGGTATTTTTGGTCTACATAATAGATATAAAAGTATATTTAAGGATATATGATAGGTCTAGGCCTAAGATAGGAACATGTTAACTTAAAAAAAAATCTTAGCATCTAATTACCACTTTTATGTGATTACATTTCCCCCACCTTTATGCCAGTAATAAAACAAAGTGAAATGACTAGTATAAAGGAAAAAGAAGCATACCTAGACTTACATTGGAAGTGAAGCCCATGTAGCTAAGTTTGAGTATGTGAATTTGGGTATGTGTATGTTAAAATTGATCTAAAGTAATGAATTGAAATTAAACATGCAAAAATTAGTCCTTATTTAAGAGATGATCAAAATCAAAAGACTATGTTGAATAAATTAATTGAGTAACACTGAGTAAAGAGATAGGAATACACCTCATTGAGTCCATAAACTAATGCATGAACCTAATGAGAACCTATGTGTGTTTATAAATTAATTATATCATTGAATAGCTTGGATTGAGATGATGGCTTACTCAATCCTCATATGGGTGGCTTAATAACTCAATCTAGTTTTGACTTCATCATCACCCACCACTACTTAGTGGATCCTAATATGTGAATAGCTTGGATAAGATTATGTGTCTAACCCTCTCATGTAGGTGCATTAAGAACTTAATTAGGCCATGAGTCCATCATTTCCCACCTATGTGAATTATATGAATCTATGACTAAACTTTGAAAAGTACTAAAAGTATTTAAATGAGTAAATATAACTATGTATGTTGATTCAGTAGCCACTCAAGTATATTAGGTGAATTTAGGACACTTAACAATGCCAACCACTATAGATGGAATAAGGCATGAATTTGGTGAAAAACTTTAATATGATATCAATTATATACAACAAATAAAATGACATGTAATTGTCCATTCCATCTGATCAACTTATGTGTAGCTAAGTATATGAAAACTATGTGTCACACACATGCCCTCATTCTAGTATCTGAGTATATTGAATCTAAACTGAGTATGTAATAACTAAATCTATGTAACTAAACTGAATGTGGAAGTGATCATGTTATGCATGATCTCCCCAATTTTGAGTAACTAGTATGAAGATAAGCTATAGTGAATGTATTTGAGAAAAATCTAAACATAACTATCAAACATGTGACTATATCTATGTAAATTTGTATTATACTTCGTGTACTATTCTTAATGATCTAGACTATCCTAAATATGGGGCTACTAGACAGTAGCACCTTATAGTGGACAGTGGTGTTCTATGGTTCTAGTATCCCAATTTAGGTGATAATGTCTACTTGGTCTGAAATCTATTTGATTTGAATTGTTGTCTGAGTCTTTATTTTTTCCTATGTCTTCTTTATGTCTGATTTTTGAAACAAATCCTATGTGCTAATTTTTTCTATGAATATCAAATTAGAATCTTGATCTATGTGAAAAAACCTTATGAATTCACCCTCTTTTGAGGGTAGTTGTGAAATATATGTAAGAACTATACTCAAAATAAGTAGCTCTACAAAATGTGTTAGCTAGAGCATGTGCATGATACTCTAATATAATGTACAAACATAACATCAAAATGTAAATGAATTTGGGCATAATTAGGTAATGTATGATGTATGTTATAATATATCATTTCAAAAGGGTGTCAAGATATATGTAATAAATATGTATAGTAACAAACCTAAGAAACTATCTAGGGGAATGGGGCATGATGTTTATCACTATTCCCAAGTAGGAAGGATAGATGCATAGGTCCTTCATGGCATCGAAAACTAGTATGAGTGTAAAAATAAAATAAAAGTGTCATGGTGTAGAAGAAAATAAGTAATCATACATACAAGCACATGAGGCATGTAAAAGTAGGATAACGGGCCAAAATACAATAGACATGGTCACATGTCACTAAATCTAAGAATGAAAACATATAAGGACATGTTCAAATGTCCACATACATAAATAAAAAGCAATTTGTCTTAGAGACACATAGAAGCACATAATCAAATATTTGTATATATAATCAATAAATCACACAAAAGGGACATGGTCACATGTCCAAGGAATATAATCAAAGAAGTGGCATAGAGATAAAGAAAATTGGCTTATTCAAATTCCCTCAAATAGAAGTATAGGAAACATAATCAAGTATAATCTAGGAAAACTACAAATGAAATCATGTATAACTATGTGGTATAAATCTATGTAAATGTGAGAATGTAAATATGTTGAGTATAACTAGTGATAGTCAGAAAAAATATGAGAATTGAGTGGTAATGATCAACATCAAGATATATCAATGCATAAACTAGAAAGTATAGACTATAAGCATAAAACCTAGTAATAACAACTATGTATGAGATGCCCCCAAGTGGGTAGATGTATCAAACGAATAAACCTAGATTGGTGTATATACCCCCAATGGGTATATGATACCAAGTATAAATTAGTGTAGTGAACTAAAGTCTTGTATATAATTTGTGAGCACTCAAAAAGAATAAGTGAAGCATATGTGTATGATAAAATTGACTATACTAGGATAGCTAACAATATGTAATATTTGTAACGTAGTATAAATGTAAACATATCAATGCATGTAATCTATAAATTTTGTATTTTTTAATTAATATTTGAATGTTTTTTTATTTTGACATTTTATATTATTTTTATGTTTTTTGGATAAAAGTTATGTATAAGCAAATGAAAATAAACTATGTACAAGGAGAAAGAGAGAGAAGGAATTATGTACAAGAGTAGGAACCATACTAACCAGTGAGTCTCATGGGAGACTCACTATCACTTTGCCTTGTGTCAAAAATAAGAATGATAATATCTCCTGTAGTGTGATTTATATGTTGTAGTTGAATGTTGTTTCAGTGGTAATCTCAAGATTATTAATCATCAGAATCATAATATCTTGGTGTGATGGATAGAATTATCTGATACTATGGAGTTAACCATTCTAAATTATGATTTTGCATATTGATTATAATTTTTCCTTTTGAAATTGTGATTATTATAGACATATGATGTTGTGGATGCTCTTTTTATAGAAAGCCTAACTTGAGAATGCTTATTGGTTGAGCATGATTTTTAATCTACAACTTAAGATCTTGCCCTTTATGTAACATATCTTATGTATCTAGATGTGTTTCCTTGATAAAATATATATATGTCTGATGTGCCTTAGGATTTTAAATAAATTTTAAACCTTATTGACCAATATTATTAACTGCTAGAATAAGATAAGTGATGCCTTGTGCTTATTTGCCTAAACCTTGACCATGATAATCATACTATTGTATATACTTTGACCAAACCCATGCTATATTGAGAATTTAGCCTCATTTTATAGAGGTATATTTTCTTGATTATTATGTGCTTATTATACTAATTCTTGTTTTGATTGTGTTTTTTAAACCTTTTATTAGTCTGAGTTATGATTTGATAACCATTTTGTACTATTTTTAAATTTGACCCTTTTTGAATTGGTAGATATGCCAATGTATGTTATTTTGATGAAGTGTCACTATGTGAGTCATTTGTATCCATTATCTATTGTATTTTCCTTTTCAATGTTAAACATGAATTAGTGTGTTGCCCATGCATTATATGATATGCATAAACATATTTGGATCTCCTAATTGGATGTAGAGGAGGTAGGTTGATTTTAATGATTTCCCTTAGTGTCTCACTTGAATTCTTATTTGACCTTTGAATGATATTTGAATCACTAGTTGTATATGTACTTTGTTATGATTTTGTGTTTTGATATGTAACATTATTTGCCACAAATTGACTAGTTGAAGGTGTATAAACATGATTTACACTATTATGCCTTGGAGGCCTTTGTCTTGTAAATTAGTTTTTTAATGTTGTAATATTTTCATGTAGTAGTTTATTTTGATTTTTTAAACCTGTAATTATCTTTTTCATATTGATAATTTGATCACATAGAGTTTCACAAGTACAAACCCCAGTTGTTTATGTTTGAACATGTAGGCACATACCCTATAGAGAAGAGGTTTGAATAGGATGAGTATGGGGATTAGTGATAGTTTATAGTTTATAGAATGATAACATGGACCTAGTTAGAGGTAAATTAAATATCACCCTCATGGAGATGAGGAAGAGAAGGATCCTTTTTCTTGTGCATAAGATATGACATTAGATTTGGAAACATGGTTGTTAGCTTAGGTGCTAAATAGTATATGTGTGTATAGGTTTTATTGTTAATAAAATTACATATAGGAAAAAGTTAACATGCTATGAGATATGACATATATTTTAATTGATATAAATCATCATCTATTCATGTGTTTATGTCTTTTTTGAGATCATTCTGAATTAAAAAGAACATGCATGTAAATGAAAGTATTAACTTTGTAACAAATAGTGATTGATTTATTATATAATTATGATCATGATTATGTGAATTAGAATATATATGAATCTAACATTTGAGTTTTGGTAATAAAGTATTATTATAAAGAGAAAAATATACAAATTCTAAATGTGTCTAGGGTTAGGGTTTTTTGAATCTAGGGTTTCCTTATAATAAATTTAAATTATATTCAAATAAATTTAAAACCTAATATGAAATTTATTTAATTAACTAGGTTGTCTAAAAAATTTATAAAATTAAAATTATTAAATTCTAATTTATTTCACAAAAATTTGGATTAATGTAAACTAGGTTTGAAGAAATATTTTAATTAAGTCAGGTTCACCAAATGATTTAACCTTTTAGAGTTTAACTATGTAAAACCTATGTTTAGATTAAGGGATGAGATGTCTAAATTAGTTAAATAATATGAAATAATTAAGTAATGATTTGTTATGTTTTTGACACCTTTTTAATTTCTAAAAATAGTAATAAATAGGCATAAATATAGGCTTATCTACAAAGTGACTATCACAAATGATCTAGGTTCTAAAAATTGAGTTATGGAGAGTTCTAAGTGTCATCGATAGGATTATGGAATCTATTTTCTTAGTATACAGTAGTGACCCATATGGGTAGTAATGCCATGTTATTATAGTGTCCTTAAAGTGGTGTTAATTTACCCTTTATAAAAATATTCCTATTTTATGGGAGCACATGTGCCTATGTTTTTAGGTCCTATTCATGTGTACATAAAATCTAGAATCTGTGTTGTGCTTAGAAAACTTGATTTAGTGTGAATGCCCTAATCCTCCTTGCAAATATGGAATGAGAAATAAATATTTTTTTATAAGTAAGATAGGTTAGATATCCTCAACACCCTGCTATGAATAGAGTTGCCTACATACCAATACTTCAAAGAGGGATCAAGCATGATGGAGTTCTCCCACCTAGTGTTTGATGCAAGTATAAGTGAATGATAGAATGAGAGTAGAATTGGATGCCTTGAATGTGCTTGATCTTTTAAATCTTTGAAAACTAGGCTTAGGGATATTTTAGATGATAGTACGTATTAGTATGATAAAATAGGGATCAAATATCTTAATTTTTCTCAACTTTTATTTTGTTTGAATAGGCTTTTGCATCTATTTTCCATCTAGTGAATAACAGTTAATTAGAATCATATTTATAGATATTTGTATCTTTTGAAGATAATAAAATATGCTTAAAAGTATATATTCGAGAGAGTTAGGACTAAGGATAGTAGCACCTAGTTAGGGGACACTAGCACCATGTGGTTTTAGTGTCCCAAATGTGGTGTTAATGTCCACTTAGTATACTACTAGGCAAGTTGGGTTTGGATTTGATAAATCTATCCTAGGACTATGTTTGAGTTGATTATAGGTGTATGTGATCTATAAAATGGATAAAAAAGTATGTCTAAGTCTCTAGGATAGGTATAGGTCTAATCTAGTAATAGGTTAACTCAAACAACACTCTTAGCATCTAATTACCACTTTTAGGTGATTATAGATCCTTCATAAATATGTCTTTTTTCACACTCAAAAACCTTTTGAGAAGTATTGTGTATTGAAAAGTTAATGAAATATGATATTTACTAAACATAAAGATAAGTGACATGAAAATATGCAATACAACAACATGAAAATATTCTTAAAGTTCATAATTTTAGTTTTTTTTCATATATTTTGATTTTTTCTACTTTTTAGAATATATGAATGTTTTTGTATTTTTTCCATATTTGTAATGGAAAATATGCATAAGTGAAGGTTGAAAAATCTTCTTAAAACATGGTAAGAATAATTTTTTTTAAAGTGGAATGAGGGAAATATTTGAATAACCCTCAATGGGATGTTTAGGAATATTTTGACAAGAAAAAAGGCAAATGAAATGCCCCAATGGAGATGTATATGTAATAAAGATCACAAGCATAACAATGTAACCTCATGTAAAATTAAATAGATGTAACCATGAAATTATAGTTGTGAAATTATGATAAAATGAGCTTCCATGAATAATGTGCATTCAAATCTTAGTAAGATAATTGTTTTGGGTTGTTTCAATTGGGGTGAAGCAAACAAGGGAACAAGTCCCCCTAAAATAAAAGATAAATCCAATGAATAGAAGAAAAGTTGGAAAAAGTATAGAATAATGAAAAATCAAGGAAACCATAAATAATTTATGTACTAATAAAGTGATTTAATCAAGAGTAATGGTCTAATGAATAGGTTGGAATTATATTCTCAGAATGAAATAAGGAGCATATGATGTAATATACTCATGTGAGTCATTTCTAGCAGTTAAGGGCTGATTATTTATTAATGATTTGAGAATATGTTATGGATATAGTATTTATGTGAATGTAACATTTTAATTATGTTATTCTATTGACTTGATACATTTTTAGATTTTTTAGTTTATTCAAATTGCTAGCTAGTGAATATATGAATGCAAAATATGAATTTTGGATTTTAGTCGTGTGTTTGTACTATATGATTTATCATGTGTATGTAGATTAATGTGCTCAACTTGTAATTGTGTTATTATATGAAACCAAAATTTTGTTGTTGATTTATTAGATATGTCATTATAATCTTCTTGTGTGATGTGTTTATTTCTAATATTGATATGATCATTATTATCTTGAACATGATTTAGAGACTTTAGTGAATTTGGTTGAATATTTTGAGATTTAAGAGGTTTGTTGACTTAGTTATGAAAATTTTAAAATTAAATGATTATTTTATTTTGAATTTCATTTTAATTTTATCTTAGTGAATAATAGTGATAATCATGGTGCCTGTTAATCGCATGGTAAATACAAAATAGTTGGATTTTGATTTTTTCCAAGTGATGTGGAGGATGATAGTAATTAAGGTGAAATTTGATTAGATTTTTATCTAATAACTTAGGAAAAATATCATGTGGACATTAAATTTAATAAATTATTAGTGGTTTTACATTTATTTAAGTGAAATTATAATAATGACTAGTAACTATAGGAATATGTTGTTTTCCTTTATGTAAAAATTTGATTTGTTTCATTTTAGATTCAACATTATGAACCAACTTATTGAAGTATATTGGTTGATTAATGTGTGTATTAAGATGTTTTAAGTTTTTTATGTTATGAGAAGTATTTGAATTAATTTTAGGTGATTTTCCTTCATTTAGATTAGTTTCTTGAAGTATCTCAATGTCTTCTTGCATATAATTTAAAACAATAACAAAACCCAATTCTTATTCTAATATTAAGGTCATAAAAAAGAGATAAAAATGATTCACAAGTATGATAGAGTGGGTTTTATTTTAAATTATAGATAAGACCTCAAAAAAAAAAATATTGGACTTCTACATTAGTGGGATGGTAGATTAGTTGTTGCATACAAGTTTTAAACTATAATATGTAATCACAAACTTGTAAAATTTACCTTGATGCAAATAGGGTAAGTTTTCATAAATAACCCTTGGTCCCTTATTGTGAACATATTGGATTATAAAGACTTATTTTAGCTTAAGATAAGTAGAGAAGGACCCAATAGTAAGGGAATGAAACTAAGAAAGTACACATCCCACTAGAGTTTTGGGGAATAATTATAATAATAAATTAATACCATTGTATCCACTCATGGTTTCATGAAAAATTATAAGATGCAAGTAAGGTTATCCATTTCCATTAAATGTGGAAAATTTAAGGATTTTAAAATATGGATATAACGGTGTATGTATATAATATTATACATAATAATATTACCATGGACGTCATTAAAATTAACCCAAACATGATATTATTTGATCTTTAAGGAGAAGTGGTGTTATTTATCTTGAAAATAGCATATAGCATACATTAGGGATATTAATTATTTAGAAGGTATGTTAATATTTTAAATAGGTTAATTTAAAGGTTGAATTATAATATTAATTTTAGCCATTGGCACACTATTTTTAATAGGATTGGTAGGATTGGAAAGAAATATTTCCCTAGAGATAGTTGGCTTTGGAGATTCATTGGCCTTTAATATGGTGTTAGTGTGTAAAGGTATAGTATTTTTACCTAAAATAGTAGATTTACTATTATGAGTATTATAATCCTCTTGTTCACATGTTTTATTTTGTAAAGGAGAATGAGAAATATCATTTCAATATGTATGCATTTTCTCATCATCAATAGAGGAATAATCACCATCATACCAACCCTGATTATATTCACTATAGTTGTCATGTTGATCATTTATACAAGGAGAGGAAATAAAAATTCTTGTGTTTTCCATTGTAGGTAAAAAGATGGTAATATGAAGACTAAGAGATATATGTGCACTATCTATGGGATTTAAATAAGAGAGATGGTGTCATCACTAATAGGGTAATATTGAGCCTCCTTAAAAGAAGAGAGAGGAGGTTGTTCATAAATAGCATCATCCTTTTGGATACATGGTTTATGGGAATTTCTTTTATAAGAGTGAATGGAATGAATTATATTAGAATACATATGAAATAAGTGAGGTGCACAAGGATAAGGATCCTCTTCCTTATTAATAGGTGGAAAACTAATATAAAGTAGATAATGAGGTGAATTGTGACATAAAGTGGATTATAAGGAATGAGGTAATGAAAATTCATGAATATAATCCATGTGTGTATCCATATTGGGTAAAAAATGGAAAGATATATAGGACACTATAGGTGTGACTAAGGAAGAATCCAAAGATGGATCTAAAATGGAAATTGAAGTTAAATAAAGAGATGAAACCAAGGAAGACTCTAATGGGGAATCCAAAGAGGAGGTTATAGTTGTGATCAAAGGGGAATCTAGGTTGTAATCTAAAAGAGAATCCAAAGAATAATATATAGGTGTCTTGAAATAGGAGGCTAAAAAATAAATCAAAGGGGAACTTTTTGGTATCATCATAGGTAAATCCAAATGAGAATATGAAGAGGTTTCTAGAGGAGGCTCTAAATAGGGTTAAATAGGTGTGCCTATGGGAGGATCCAAAGGAGGGTTAAAATGTTTCTAAGGGTCACTATAGTCACCTTGAACATTATATGCTAATTGAAACTCAAAATCATGATCATCAATAAGATTTTATTTCTAAGGTATTTTAGGACAACTTGAGTTTAAAAAGAATTGTCAATAGGGTGAATACTACCAATACATCTACTTTGACTATCTATGATAAATGTAATGAATTTGAAGATAATAGGTGAAATGATAGTAATTATACAAACTAATAATTAATCTATCATGTATAGAGAAACTAATGATTAAAAAAATAATGCAAATAAAAATCTAGGTATAATAGGTAAGCTAGGAAAAGTTCTTGAATGATTTATAAGCTCTTAGATATAATTTCTCATTCGTTGATTAGTGTTATCCCAAAGTTTTATATCACTAACTATAGATTTAAAACCAAAATTGTAGACCATTAACCCTAGTTTTGAGGTTAAGTTGAGAGCAACTTCCATGTGTGATATGCTCCTCTTAGGAGCACCTAATTCATATGGATAAAAAAGACTCATGATTAGTGTAAACAAAGGTTTTATAGGCATTTTTTATATATTATGAGGTATGGGTAAACTAAATTTTATTATTCGTATTATACTATGGCTAAGATTATTGTAGTAAAACCATTCATGTTGTAATTTATGTAATAAAAACACTACATATTCCTTCATTACAATCAATAAATAGTGTTAAAATTATCTAAACATAGTTTATAAAAAAAGTGAAGGCAAACAAAAATAAATTAAAATAAAGGAAAAATAATTTTGAATATGAAAACATTAAAATTTAAAATAAATTCAAAAGAAATATCCTCAATGTTGGTATCTATCCAAAGTGACAAGACAAACTTTTTTAGTTTAGTATTACTCTAAATTCAAAAAAAATTAATCGTTATGCTATGAATACTATCCAAAGTTAAGGACTATATTATTTTAGTGCTAGGAATTTACAAAATTAAATTGAAATCCTAAGCCAAGAATCACCAAACAATAAGTAGTGTTTTAACTATAGCGGGTTCACCAAAATATTTACATTAGAGTTAATTATGAATTACAATTAACTCTAAATATAAATGTAAACTATTGAAATATGATCTAGGATGATATATAAAATATACTACACTAAAATATAGAGATCCACAAAATTTATAAAATTTATAAATTTGATAAAAATAGAAACTAGAGTAAGGGTTAGAGAATTATCCTTTAAAATGATTTATTTTAGACTATATTGACTTTATCCAAACTATAATGGTCTAAAAATACCTTAAAACATATATTTATTAGAAAAAAGTAGCTCATTGTCTACTAGGGAAAGTCGACATGAGGCAAATAATAGTGTAGTGCATTGTTATCTATCTACTGTGACTTTATCTTATTAGGTTTAATGTTGATCTAAAAATATAGGTTTGTTCACCTGCATCTATTTGCAATCTATCTTTGTACAGTACCTTAATTAATGAATGGAATATCTACAAAATTGAATCACTAGTCTTGCATAAATGCACAAAATGAGATCAAATGTAAAAGGGCGGAAATGGGGGAAGTGGGAATCGCCAAACTATCCTTAGAAAACCATGTGTTGACTGGGTGATACTTTCATAACCCAAAGGGCCTTAGGTCAGTGTAGTTATCCCTTTAGGGGAGATCATATGAATGAAACAAGAAAAATTGATTAGAACTCTTTTCAAGGGATTCCCTCAGCCTACAATAAAATAATGTTAGACTTGGCTAAGGACTATAAAATTATAGAAAAACTAAAATTAGGATATTTATTCATAAAATAGATGTTTTTAAAATTAAAAATATACATGCCTTGTAAGATAATGTTGTGTCCTTTCAATTTTGACCCTTGATGTGATTATATATAGAAATATTTTAATTTTTTAAAATAAGCAACCTATATATATGCATGGGTAAGTCATTACGAAGCGTGCCATTTTGAAAATATAGTTGTTAGAGTGTAAGAGACAAGTTTACACTACTAAATAGGTGTATAATTTGCCTATGTCTAATTAGTGTAAACTTGTCCTAAAAGGACAGAATATTTTGAAACAAGAGTGAAAATAAAGTATCTATTTAATAGGTATTAAATAGGGATTTTCTTAATAATTACAAAAATTTAAAGGCTTTCTTAGAGATTGTGGGTTATCAAAATGGAAAATTGACCAAGAAATTTAATGATGTCAAGGAAAAGAATTGTAAAGCCTTTATTGATTATATTTTAGTGTCTATAGTAGTATACCTTATAATATTTGAAATGTACAATTATTCTTGTTCTCAAGTTATACTTAATTTTACACAATATCATTTAATGGTGATGGAATTTTAGGATCATTATTGCAATAATGTGAGATGAGTAAGCCTTGGGATTGTAAATTAATAATTTTAGACTTTTTAACATATATTTTTATTTTATTATCTCAAAATAAAATATTATGAGAGAAGAGAAAATATAAATCATGAATACTGTTAAGGGTTATATTTTGAGAATTCATTTTATATTTGTCGACATAAAATAAATAAAATATGACCAACATCAAGTTTACTTCTAGTAAAAAATGGATCATACTACAGAAGAGAGGATGTCATGGGATATAAATAGGTAAGGTGTGTTTTCTTTGTTGGATCTCAGATATATAGATCATAGTTGTAAAATAGTGAACACTACCCAAAAGGCAATAAATAAGGAGGATTACAACATCCCATAGTTGTAATATTCAATATTTAAGTTACATTGAGAGTAATTTATCGGGGATAACTACTTAATGGTGAAATATATAAAAAATATTTGAATGCTTCTTATGGATCAAAAATAAAACCTAGGTATTTATGATATACCATGAGGTACGTGGAAACTAAAATAGGTATTTATTATTGTCTAATGTCTTGATTATAAGGGCAACTTTCATCACATCATAGCTGAGGTAAACTAGAAAACCAATTTGATAAAATGATTGCTCCTATGAGTTTTTAAAATAATTTAACATAATTTCTATGAAAAAAGAAAATAGGAAACCAAATTAGAAATCAATATTTATGTAAATAAATCAGAAATGATTCTGAAACCCTAGAATAAAAATAAAAAAAGTAATACTCAAAAAAATTAGAGGTTCACCAATATGTTTTATCCTATTTTTTATAAAAAAATAAATGTTAAGTGTGATAATAAGTATAAAACTATAATATATAATAATTCTAAAGATGTACAATGATCAATATTTATGATTTTGACAATTGAAGATAGAAAATTATTATTTTTTGGAAAACACTAAGAAGAAATATACTTAATTGAAACTAGGATTTCAATTGATTATTATGAACATTTGACAGTGGAAATAATCAAAAAAAGTGAGTGTACATGCTAAAGATCATAGATATAATCTAAAACTACCTCTAAATAGGGTCATTATAAGTGGATAATAATATAGGTTATTCACGTCTAATGACTATGGATTTGTCCTAATTGACTATAATAGTTGACTAACAAAGAATGATAAAGAAAATAGTATTTTTATAGATCATGAATATATTTATGGGATATTCCTAGATAAGAAAACTATATGTAGATAGAAGTGCAGGTTGATTGAGTTTGTTGTATTTGGACTTATCCTAATTGATTGTGATGAAAAATTACTTGTTGTGGTTTCTATGCCTATGATTGTATAATTCATTATTTATCTTATTTTGTGTTTAAAACCTTAAGATCACCTTGAGATCTTGAAAAACTACACAAAATATGGGAGTGTAATTGGCTAATCTAACCTAAATCACCACATTGATGATTGAATGATGTCTATGTATGAAATACTCCAAAGGACGAAAACAAAACCCACTTAGTTCTTCCACATAGAGTGATTTTGAAATTATGCTCATTGACTATATGTATGAAGATAAAAATATGGATTTGATTCTTGAAAATGATAAATCTTGACTTAATTTGGGATGATTTATATTTGGATTATGGCTGAAATTTGTGAATTATCTTGAATTTAAAAAGATTAGGGTAGATTTGTTCAATGTGAAATAATGAATAATCTTGAACTGAGTGAATAACCATGTGGATAATGAATGAAATTTAATGTGTATTTCTAGGTGAACATTTTGGTAATTTCCTTTAGCTAACCTTAAAAAATGTGTGGGAAGATAAAAATTAGTGATTTGAATTTCATAAAATATTCATTATTTAACATGGGACATAGTCAACCTACGCACCTATCTTCCTAGGGTGGACTTATCCTAAAATATTAGGGACACCTATCTTGAGCTAGAGATGATTTGAGGGTGTTTTGAAGCATCTTGAGCATTTAAAATTGAATTTTTTCTTGTATTAGTAATGGAAAACAAAGTGTGGAACCTACATATTGATAAAAGGATTAGAGGATTAACAAATAAGGGTCATTTAATTAGTCATAAATCATATGGTTTAGTATGTGTCAATAACTAACACTGTCAAGTACGTGTGACCATATTTATGTGTATACAAATATAAGGGTGTGAAAGAGACATATGTGTATGAAAACATCATGTAATGTGAATATAGGTCAAGACTAACATTTTCAAGTTTTAAATACAATATTTTAGTGTCTACATGGATAAGGAAAATCTTCCCCTATTACTATTTGATCAATATTTTATTCAACTTATTCTACATGTATTAATTAATGAGCTTGAAGATATATCATTCATTCTTTTTTTAACTTTATTACTTTTTTTTATTTTTCCATCATATTTCTTCTCTTTTTCAATATCTCTTTTATGATCAAACTTCTTCCCCTTATTACATTTTCAATCCATCATACCAATTTGTAAAAAAAAAGACTTATGAGATAAGTTGATGAATCACAACTAATGTTCATTGAGGTTTACAAAATTTATGATCTAGAAGAGAACATATAGAACTAATTAATTAATTAATGGTCTAAAAAATAACATGTATAAAGAAGAAATTTTGTCATCTCATTTTTCCAAAATGTAGTTCAACCATGAAAAGTTAAAGGCAAAATAATTTCATTGATAGAATTATTAAATGAAATAAATTAATTTATGAGCAATTGGTAAAAATGGATAAGGTGATAAAACACATGAACTAAAATTAAATTAAAGACCTAAAAGATACTAATAAATAAATTATTGTGTACATTATTATATTGAAGAAGAAAAATAAAAAATTTATTTATCAATGAATTCAAATTGATGATGTTACTATTATCATTGTTTATAAGTCTATATTACGTGTGTTACAAGTCCTCAACAAGTCTTTTAAATCATTATTCTATTGAAACAAAATATAATTTTTATTTTTTTTAATTTAATTTTTTGAAAGAACTTATTGTGTTTGTTAATATTCCTTCATGGGGTTCATATTTAGTGATGGATAATCCCATTACCCATCAAATTTACCCAAAACATGGAAAATTTGGAGTTAATGTATTCATACATTTTTGGATTTATGGATTTTATCCATTAAATTTCATAAAAGAATTAAAAGACTATAGATTATGCATATATTATTTAATTATTTTTTTTTTTAATTTCATGTTTTATTAAGGTGGGGAATAGAAAGGGGAGTGAGTGTGTTACCCAAGAGCTAAAATAAAAGTAGGATAATTGAAAATATTCAAAAATATAATTAGTATTTAAATCCCTATGATCTAGACAAGATTTTCATGTTTCAAAAATATAATATAACCCATGGGGAGAGGTTTATTAACTCTAAAACCAACCCAAAAAAATATCTATATGGTCTCCATATGATCAAATTAACAATCATGTAATCTAATATATGTATGTAATGTATTATTCTTTGATCTTGTATTTGCCTTGTACTAGTCCACCTATTTACATACAATTGTGGATATGCCCACTCAAGACCTAACATCCCCACTGGTTGCATAACATCTATGTACTCATATGCCTCACAATTTAATAATGTCACTAAACCAATTCCACCACTAAATGACTCACACATAAACTTGTATAAATCATGATACAAGTATGCAAAGATGGTCCTATCCTATGAATACATGCTCTTTTGCTCTTATAGATCCTGAATGAACTTACCCATTATGTATGATATCGACACACCACTAGCATCCAAAACTATAAATGATGTTAGTAACACATCTAAGAACTTTCATAATCATGGAACATCTGATAGAATAATCATAGATAATAACACATCCAACTCACTAGAAATGAAATTTTGGTCATATAAACTCCCAATCAGGTATATACAAATAGGATCCATGACCCTAAACCCTATAACATCTTGTAGCACCACTCTCCTACCATTCACTATCAACCATAATATTCTCCATATATCCTCTATTATAATGGTCATCTCTCTTATTGGTAACCAAAACATACATGTATATGTATCCCAATACTCAGCCAATGTGGTCATCATATGAGAATAAAATGACGTAATCTCTAACCAACCTACATATCCAAACCCTCTTAATCACCTATTTTTCACCATATTAGAAAGGCATCCCACACATAGTCTCCACCATCAAAACTCATATAAAATATTTGATACGTATATCTTCTTACAAATAATGAATAATAAAAATTAAGAATTAAGAATCACTCCATAAACAAAATACATAATTCACATGCATTTCTCATTGACCATGTCTTAAGTCCTAAAATGTCATATACAAGACCATAACAATGGACATAAGCAATGTAACATAGACAACAACATTATGACCCTAACAACAGTGCCCCAACATGGATAGTATCACTCTAAAGATAAAAAACACTCTATAGTAAATAAAATCACTCAAAAACTAACATAGATACATTGTTATCAGTAATTACTCAAGTTTATTTTAGTTACCAGTTTAACCTCATCCTTAATTTGGATTATTACCTCTACCTCCTTAAACCATATAAATAAGATTGATCTCATTCACAACATATTAGAAACACTCATATCTCAATTTCCAAATCTCCAAATATCAAAATGAATCCAAATTCTTCAAATCCTAAATCACATGTATTTCAGTGAATTTTAGCTTATTATTTTGGAAAGAAAAAAGAAACTAATTATGAGTATGGTTTAAAAACTTGTTTGATTTTGTGTGCATTGAATCAAAAGATTATGAAGAAATCCTCTTTGGCTTGGGAGGATGACCTGTAGATAAGAAAGCACTAAAGCAATTTGTTTTAGATAGATAGTATGGTGGATTTCTCAATGATTGCTAGATCCCAAAAGCAAGAGCTTCTTCGAGGCTATCAATACACACATTTTGAATAATTAAATTAATAAATAGAATATAGAATACTTTCATTAATAATAAAAAGATAATGAAATTGAACAAATGGGATACTTGCTAATAAATAGATTAGAAATGATTAAAATAATGATAAACTAATTAATATTAGTGCTAGATGATTGGGGTCTACTTCATAAAATTAGGTAGGGGTCTATAAATAAGTAAGGACATAAAAAATTTAATTTAATTGGGGGTAGGTAGGTGAGAACAACTTAAAATAATTTTCTTCCATAGTGACCATCAATGGTTTGGTTGACCATCAATATTTAAGGTGACTATCAATGGTCAGGGTGACCATTGGTAGTTGGATATACCATCATTAGTTGAGACAACTATAAAAAATTACTATGTGTATATCCATGTTGATAAATAGCTAATTGACAAGATCAAAAATTGAGATTCTAGGAGATGGGTTGGTGTTGGGTTGAATGTGAATGGTAAAAAAAGTAAATGAATATCAAAAAATAGATACTTATCTTACAAAAGGATGATCAAGTGATTGTTTGAGGTATTTGACTCATTGGTGGAGTCTAGAATGATTCAAATAGAGTAATGGATTTGGTGCTTTAGCAGAGCTAAGGTGGTAAGTTGGCTCTCTGATGTAGTAACTAGTTCATTAGATTGTTGATGATGATTGACCTGGAAAAATAGAATTCTAGATGCACAAGCTCTTGATGATAATTATAGATTATCTTCACCTCTCTATTCTTCTCTTTTTATAGGCAAGGAAAGAGAGTTGTAATAAGATGTGAATTGGGCTTCCTAATTTTAACTCATCCATGCAATGGCTCATAACTAGATTAAAACAAACTATTTTTAGAAAATTAATGTAGATGGTTTATATGCTAGTGGTTAAGGAGGTACACCATAACTATTGACAATCAATGTGACCATTGATGTTCATCCTGACTGTCAGTGATTGAGGGTGAAGGGTCAAATTGGGTAGAAGGTTGGTTAAGCCAATTTGGTCAAATTGACTATGGGTTAGGTTTGATTAGGGTTCAAAGGGTCAGATTGGTCCCAAGGGGGTCCTAAGGTGGTTAAGGGGAATTATAAAATTTAGAATTATAGTGTGCATATTTATGGTGTTTACATTTTTCCCTTTTTGTTATGCAACTTGAATCAACAAGTTATAAATCAAAAATGGATTGCTAGTCAAAGGTCTGATTGCCTTAAGTATGAGAGGAGGTGTTCCCACTCAATCTAGGATTTGATGAGGTAGAAAAGAATTAGGTGCAAGTTTGATAAGGTGGGTTAAGGTGATGACAAAGGTAGACATCATGAGAGTGGGTGATAGGTTGGGCACTAAAGTACACACAAGCACACAAAGTATGACAAAAAGGTGAGAAAAAAAAGATCATGCATTGATGAAGTTGCCATAATTGGTAAAAATAAGGGTCAGTGTTATAAGAACTAATGATAAGGTAATTAGGCCACAAAATTAGGCATAACTGATCAATTTATTCCTATCAAGTCTTCTATATGATGTCTATGTTTTAGTGGGTATCCAAAGTAGGAAGTGTTCTTGATGAAAACACAAATAGGTCAAGTATCATGGGTAACCAAAGTAGGAAGTGTTCTTGATGAAAACACAAATAGGTCAAGTATCATGGGTATCTAAGGTATAAATTCATCCTAGTGAAAACACAAGTGGGTTTGGTAATCAAAAGGTAGCACAAGTGCAAAAATGGTCAACATGGAAATGTTATCACTATGATCAAAGGACCAAGGAAAAAGTATCACAAAATGTGCACTAGTTGTGCCAAAATAGACCAACAATGAGGTGATGAGGTGGTTAGGGTGGGTGGGGAAGGTATTCTCCATGGGTGGGTGAGTTGATGTGATTTTTATAAAGGAAGGATAATCAAGATAAGAGTAAAAAAGTAGGGATACCTAATTATCAATGGTCAGTTCCCCAAGTGCAACTATAGATGATCACCTTGATCATCGATGGTCAAGGTGGAAACCTTAAAAATACATGGGGAAAAAGGGAAATTTGAATCATTTTCACTCACTTTTACTTTTTCTAGTGTTGACTTAGAGCTCTAGTGCTTATCATGTTAAAATGAAAGTGAGTGTTGATGGATTGATTGTTAGTGGGTGAGAGGTTATTGAGGTGAACCAAGGTGACTAGTCTTGATGTAGGGAGCATACAAATGTAGATGAGGATAATTAGGCCTATAATTGACTCCATATAAATGGTCATGAAATGAAGTAAGGGTGTCTTTAATTTGATAGATTTGCTTGATTTTATGTATTTACATTAGGTTGGGAGGTCAGGGCAAGTTGAAATGCTTGGGTATGGTTAATTATACCCTAGTTATGGTTTTTTGGGTAAATTTATGGGTAAAATTAGAAAATTGATTGGGTGGGTAGTTTAATAGGGGTGGGTAGGTAATAATGGTATAAAAATTAAGCAAGTTTAACTATGTTTTTGTTGGTTTGGTGTAGGGTAGGGTTTGGATGTTTTCTCATAGAATACCCACAGTGATCGTCAATGATCAGGACCAACCATTGATGGTCGACATCCCTAGAAAAATGGATAGTTGACTATTGGTGGTCACCATGACCATCGATGGTCACCTATGAAAAAAAGGTTTTAATAAGTGTTTAAAAATTTTAAGGTAAATTAAGTGGTAACTACTAGGTATAGGCTAGCATTTGTAGCTTTAGAGAGCAAATTTAGGGGAAATTAGGTAGATGGGTAGGAGGTGTTAAAGAAATAGGTCAATTTGCTTTAAATGTTAAGGTAGAGTAGGGTAGGTACTAATGGTGTAGGTGACTAAGTAGTTTTTATAAATTAGTGTAAGCCAAGGATTAGTTATAGATGCATGACTGAGTGTCATGCATCTTCATAAAGATCTAGTAGGGGATGACTCTAGCCAACTAGGCCCATATAAAAGAGGTTGGGTTGGGGGAGATGATGCATTATCAATATGTACCTCATGATGCATCCATGGTCATAGCACTCATTGAGAGATGGGATCATGCTATGAACACCTTCCTATTGCCAATTGGAAAGATGATTGTCTTTCTTGATGATGTTCATAGGATCAAATGGCTTCTACTTCAGGGTGACCTAATTTATCATATAGAGTAAGAGGAAAGAGAGGAACTCATGGATATTTTATATAGATATGACAGTGATCAGGTCTGATGACATGCTGATGGGTTTAGTTAAAAAATGCTATATAAGATGGATCTAGGTGATAGGAGACTCATGATAATGCTAATGATAGACATCTCCGACTTTGTTCTTCTTGACTTGAGTAGTAGGCTATTCCCATATTTGCTATTGAGTGTGTTGGTGGATCTATTACTAGGGTAGACTATGTTCAATTGGGTACCTATTTTATTGGTCTAGATATATAGGGAGTTGTGGGGGTTTATGGCCCATACGAGTTATGATATCAATATTAGCTTGGTTCTATATTATTGGGCCTATAAGCATAGTTGTGTGTTGAGGCTAGTGGGGCTATCATGGGTAAGATTCACACATATGAGTTCTTAGTTAGCTTTATGTGGTAGAGGGCTGACTTTATTGAATCAGGTATAGGGGAAGACACCATGATGTTGATTAGTTTAGGGGTGTATTCTGTGCACTAGTGATTGGTAATATCACCTAGAGACCTTATGTTTAGTTTATAGCATGGCCTGGGTATAGTAGGGAGACACTCTCCCTATAGAGCTAAAAATGGATATTTAGATGGAGGGTTGGAAAGGTGGAGCTCATCCCATTTGAGTTGGTGAAGAGGAAATTTATCCTTGTAAAGGGTATTCTAGGTGCATTCCCTAGGTACAAGTGTGAGGACTCTAAGATTTTGTTGATAGAACCACATCCTTTTCTAACTTTGATAGATTATAATGAGCTACCATCTAGGGCATAGATAAATGATGAAAACTTTGTAGACGGGTACATGGAATGGTAATAACCTTTCTATATAGTGTTAGATATTGATGGGGATGATGGAGGTGTGAGGTTGATGGTTATGGACCTAGCTAGGAGAGGGGGCTAGAGGGCATAGGTGTAAGGGGCTAAACCTGATGGGAAGGTAGGAGTGGTGTTAGCCACTACATAAGTATAGGTTATAAAATTATAGGGGTATGTGTCCACCTTATAAGGTTAATTTATTGCCTTATAGGGTTACATTTCTACTCTCATAGGTGATAGGGACTAAGCATGGTCTTCACTCACCCTGGTTACATAGGAAAAGGACTCTCTGAGGTAGAGAGGAGGAGGAGGATCAACAACACAGATAGGAGTACCAAGCACCATCCCCATAACATAATACCTAGCTACATTTGAGTATTTATAGTATTATGAGGTCATAGTTTTGACATAGTGTCCACAAGAGCCTTGTTGGGATGAGTATATAGCCATTTTGGTAGGTGGTACAAGTGCAACAACACTAGGTTAGTGGGTAGTGTATGTAGCTAGATAGATAGGTACATATGGGGGATCGATAGGTATAATAGGTGGGTAGGCACCAAGATCTACTGATTCTCTAGGAGATGGTGGTGCCTTTAGGGCATGACATAGTTCATAAACTTTATATATTATTATATATCATTTTAATTCTAGCCTATGAGCTAATGTAGTGAGATGTAAATGTTGAGAGAGAGACATGTCCATATATTATTTATACACATTATTCTATTTGACTCATGATGTGTGTGTGTGTGTGTGTGTGTGTGTGTGTGTGTGTGTGTGTGTGTGTGTGTGTGTGTGTGTGTGTGTGTGTGTGTGTGTGTGTGTGTGTGTGTGTGTGTGTGTGTGTGTGTGTGTGTGATCTTTCTTAATGCTAATGTTCATGGTTTATGGTTTGTGTTGATGTTTAATTTCTTATGAAGTGATGTTTATATTACTTATGGATGATGATTATGTTATGAATGTTAGACACTAATATAGGCTTAGCTAAGCATGAGATGGTTTTGATATATGGTTATGCTTCCTAGTTGCTTATGACATGATAAATCTTAATGAGTATTTCAGATTTCATTATTTAGATTTTAGACATGTGGTGGAAAGTGGTTGATTTTTTTAATGCTCATAGATGTTATGGTTTTATTATGCTTGTTATGGTTGTGATTATGATTATGATGTTGCTTATGACACACATGGATATGCATGTTATGATTATGGATATTGTTATCTTGATTAAGGTAAAGAACATGAGGTAAGGTAACTACCAACACTAGATGGGAGAATAGAGAATATAATCAAGAAACAAATGTCATAATGAAAATATCAACTAGTCACGATAGAATAAGAAGAGGTCACGATGATTCTTCTTTGACAAGTACTAAATATTAGAACCAAATTTATATTGGCTTAATGAACACGAGCCATTAAAATGCTTTACATTAGCATTTTTTAGTTGGTTAAAGAGGTGTCTTGGCCACATAATGTTAAGTAAGATCCAAAATACCTCACTTATAGTGAGTGAAGGGGAGATGGGTGTAAATATAACCTTGTGGTGAGACTAGTATGCCTCTTTTATAGGTGTCTAAAGAGTTAGTATAAACAAGTCTGTGTCATGAAAAGTGTAGACTGATCAATGTGGGAAGTCTACTTATGAGAGTGGATTATGGTTTCCACCTTATTATGATGCTTGAGATTTGATTACAGCTTTCAAGGTTAGTTTACTTTTATTGTGATTTTTATAATGGGTCTTTTCTTCATTACTGTATATAAGAAGTTAATCGATGCAGGAAGCTTCCAAATAATTGGTATGCTTTTGACAAATGTTTTACTTGTACATCCTTTAAGGGAGTGGTCTAAGTTTGCTTGCTTTGTTCAAGTGTTTTTTTAAGTTGTCCTTTAAGGGAGTAGGCTACCTTATATTTGTGTAATTTTAGATATGTTTATGTAGTTATCCTTCGAGGGAGTAGTATGTAAATGCTAAGAATGACCCATGATTTCTATTAGTGTGGATTTTTATTTTTAATTTTTTGATTTTTCTAGACATAGACTTAATTATATAGGCTTAGGGGTTCACCTTTGTTATGGAAAAACCAAAATCATAATAAGGTTGATTAGGTCTGAAGAGGTTAAGGTGACAACAATCATGGGAATCCATCCTTGGAGGGGTGGAAAGTACCATGAGAATCATTCCATGAATAGAGATGTAGTACCCATTGTTCAATATTAGGTTAATACTATGATGGATAATCACATGATTTAGTTTTAATCAATTTCCCCTAAAATAAGGAGATGAATGTGGTTTAAAGCAAAAGATGAGCTTAAGTTAAACAAAAGGTGAACTTGATCCTTATTAACAAAAGAATGGATGTAGATGCAAAGCATTGAGGGGCTCAGGCTCTAGGTTGCCTTCAATAGAGAATAACTAGTAAGCTCTTGATCTATACTTTTGGGTTATGATATAGGGTCCAAACCAATTGAAGGAAAAATTTCCTCACTTTATTTTCTCCATATTGGTGACATGTTGATTTTCCTTTAGGACAAGGTATCTAATATTAAATTCTCAAACTTTGAGGTGTTTGTTGTAGGAAAGATTGGCATACTCTTAGTAGACATGAAGGTGTGTAAGGGTGTCTAAATTATACTCATCAAGTAGCTCAATCTGAGCTAAATAGTGCTAATGATAATCATCCTTAGAAATTAGATCTTGAAAAGATATGTAAAGAAAGGGTATTTAGACTTTGAGGGGTAGGATGGCCTCTATTATAAACACAAGACAAAAATTTATATCACATGTAGTGGTTCTAGTGGTAGTACCATATGCCCATAAGGTGAAGGGGATGTGTAAATTATAATCTTGACCATATGCATTAACCATTTTAGTTAGCATGTTGTTAAGAGTTTTGTTAGAGGCCTCAACCTATCCATTCACTTGAGGGTGATAGGGTAAGGAGAAGCTTAACTTAATTTTTAATGAATCATATATATCTCAGACTTACTTATTCTTGAAGGATTTGCCATTATCAATGATAATCTTGTGAGGAACATCGAAGCAGTAGATGATATGATGGTTGATAAAGTCAATAATATTTTCTACTTTGGTCAAGACTAGAGGAATATTCTCTATCCACTTGTTAAAATATTTAGTCATAGTGATGATAAAATGGTGTTGATGTGAAGAATGGGGATTAATTTCACTAATAAGGTCTAGACCCCATTGTGAAAAGGGCTAGAAATTGGTAGAAATGTGAAAATTATGGCTAGGTGCATGATCTAAATTAGCATGTTGTTGACACTTAACACACTTATTTACATAATCATAGTAGTCTTAATTAAGGGTAGGTTAGTAATAGCCAAGTTAAAGGATACATTTAGCTATAACAAGGTTACTAAAGTGTCTTCCATAGATACCATCATGCATTTCTTTGATAGCAGAAAGGCTTCATGACTACATAAGAAATGAAAGAGAAGACCATCAAAGCCATGTTTATAAATAATTCCCCCCATAATGGTATAATGAGAGTTAATCTCAATAAATAATCTTATATAATTACTATAAAGTTCAGATGGAATGATGGCAAGCTTGAAGTAGTCAAAGGTCTATTGATACTAAAGGTCAGGTTGGGTTTCTTCCACATTGAAAATGGTGGGAGAATCTAGTTTGACATAAGAAGGTTGGGTGGGTATATGGATAATTATAGATATCTTAGATTCAAAAGGTGAAGATGGTATATGAGAGGCAAGGGAAGCAATGGTGTTAGAAAATTTATTCATAGATCATGGGTTTGATTGGATATGGTATCATTCAAATGATGATAAGAATTCATCAACTAGTTATTTGTACTATTTCAAAACATCTTTCATATATTGGTAAGAGATATTGATTTGGTTGACCACAAGTTGGGAGTGACCAAAGATATTTAATTTTTTGAAGCCTATGGCTAAGGTAGTTTTAAGGCCTATTATTAGGGCTTCATACTCAGCCATATTATTAGTATATTTAAAATCAATCTCAAAGGACAAAGGGAGAGGTTCACTATCAGACAAGATAAGGATAATATTAGCTCCCCAACCATGTTGACACTTTGACCCATCAAAGAACATGGTGAATTGATAGTTGAAGTTTGCCTAGGAAAGGGTCATGATGGACTCATCAATAAAATCAAGAGGAGGAGGTTGATTATCTACTAAAGGTGCCTCATCCAATTAGTTGGTAAGGACTTGCCCCTTAATATACTTTTGATGGAGGAACTCAAGGTCAAAATCTATTAAGAGGATGAGCCACTTGGCTATATGTTGGTTTTGGTATCACTTGGAGTGCATGTACTTGAGTGATTCAGTGTTGGTTGTGACATAGCTTTTATGGTTAAGAAGGTAGTGTTGAAGTTTGGTATCCATAAAGAGTAAAGCTAAGTAAAGCTTTTCAGTATGGGTATATCAGTCTTGTATTCTTCAAGCATATCGATAATGTAGTAGATGGCTTCCTCTTTGTGTTTTTCATCTCTGTGAGGTAGCATTACCCCTAGGGAGTGGTTAGTGATGGAGATATATAGGTAGAAATATTGTTCATCCTTGGGATGGGTAAGGATAATTTGAGACAAAAGGTACTTTTTGAGTGAATCAAAGGCATTTTAATAGTCATCATTCCACTTAAAAGAGACATTATTCTTCATAAGGTGGTGAAAGGGTTGGCATTGGTCTAAAAGTTGGGAGATAAATCAAGGAATGGATTTAAGTTTCCCTTGAAAGCTATGAAGTTGCTTAAGGTTGATGAGAGGAAGCATATCAAGGATGGATTTGATGTTGGTAGGATCAACTTTGATTCCATAAAGGGAGACAATAAAACCAAGAAGCTTTCCTAACCAGACCCCAAAAATGCACTTTTGAGGGTTAAGGTGGATATGATAGTGGATGAATCATAAAAAAATAATCTTAAGAACAGCCAAGTGATCCTTTTAGAGTTTGGATTTTTTGAGAAGGTCATCCACATAGTCCTTGACAATCTTATGGATAAGGTCATGAAAGATATAGGTCATGGCATATTGGTAGGTTTCACCATTGTTATATCATCTAGAAGGCATGAATATATAATAAAAGGTTCTTAATGGGGTGGTGAAGGTGGTTTTATGCTAATCTTCAGGGGAAATTAATATTTGATTGTAACCTAAGATTCCATCCATGAGAGATAACATCTTGTGGATGGCTATAAGATCAACTAGCTGGTTGATGCTCAATAGGGGAAAGTTATCTTTAGGGAAAGTTAGGTTAAGGTCATAAAATTCCACATAAATATGTAGTCCCCATGTGGCTTTGGTGATAGGTATGAAATTTGAGTCCCATTAGGGATAGTCAATAGGTTGAATAAAAGTGATAAATAGAAGACATTGAAGCTCTTTTTTAATGAGAAGGGTTATGTAAGGGTGCATGTATCAAAGTTTTTGATTGATGAGCTTGGCATCATGATGGGTGGATATGTTAGGGGTAGTAATTGTGAGGTCAATTCCAATCATGTCGTTATAATACCAAATGAATGCTATGTTACAGTCTTGGAGGAAGGAGGGAAAATCTTGAAGTTCATCGGCATTCAGTGATTGACCAAATTTTACATTATGGGGCTTATCTAGAGTGCCCAAATTAATATCTATGATGGATTTTTTCAACATGGTTGATGTTTTAGGAAGAATGTATTTGTGGATGGAAGAATAAAGAACACTAAGATAGGTGAGAATGGAGTCATCATCTTGATACTGAATGGTGTTAATGGTAGGAGAGTCATTTCCTATCATCTCAAGATGGGTAAAAGGTATAGTTTTAATCACCCCATTTTTTTGATAATTTAGGGTCCAACACTAATCATGTTAATGAAAAAAAAATTAGGTGGGATGATGTCATCATATTCACATGTAAATGGAAGAGAGGTTGGTTAGGGAGGGGTATCTTCCTTAATAATGGTGGTGGGAGGAAATTTGGATTGCTTCTTGTTGGGTAGGATGAAACTGAGGCCATAATTCTCATGAGGCTTTTTGGGTTTCAATGGTGACCAATTCATGTGGGTCATGTTAATATCACCTAAGACCAAAGCCTTTCCAAACACATTGATGGATATATGTCATGGCAAAACTTAGTTTATCTAGGTAAGATAAACCAAAAGTGAATGGTTAGGGTGAAAGCTATGTGGTAGAAGTTCCAAGGGGTTTATTTATTCCCCCATAGACTAAACATATCTGATAGAAGGGAGGTCCAAAAGGAGCAACAATTTTAATGTTGGGGTCATATCTTGATTGGTTAGTAAGTTGCCCATACTCATGAGGAGTAGGGAAAGCATCAAGGGCTAAAAGGTGATATTCCCCCAATGAAAGGTGATATAACATTGATTCCAAATGGTACATGGTGGGGATTTAGTCCAAAGGGATAGAGGAACTGGTGGATTCTTCATTGGTGGAAGGGGATATGACATCCACTTTCATGGTTAAAGGTTAATTTTTGGTTGATAAGGGTGTGTTGGATGGGTCTATGAGGACATAATTAGGGTAATAAGTCATGTTGTATACTGAGAAAGGACTTGGGTCACTTGGATGTTGATGACTTGGCCTTCATGTTCAAACTTGATGAAATGGTGAAGGGTAGAGGCGATGTAACCCATGGAATGGATCTAAGGTCACCCTAACAAAATGATGTATTAGAATTCACCTTCTAATACATAAAATATTTTGGGGAGTGTGTGGGTTCCTAGATGGATATGAAGGACAATAATTACAAAATTAATGGCCATGGTATCATTAAATGACTGAAGGATGGCTAAGGTTTCAGACATGAAATTGTCTAACATGTTGAGTTGGTTATAGGCATGGGAGGAGATGATGTTAATAATGGTGCCCCCATAAATCATTACCCATTTTATGTAGGTTTGGTTGATGTAAGAAGTAATAAATAGAGGGGGATTTTGTCATCAAAATAGATGGAAGGTATTTCTAAATCCTTGAAGGTAGCAAGGTTATAAATTTGAAGGGTGCCAACAAAGGCTTTTAGAGGTTAGGGATCTTTGGGTTGGACCTCTATGGATTAAAATTCCTCTTTTAGTGCTTAGTGGTGGTGATTATAGGTAGAGATCAACTCATACAAGCTCATGTTCACTAGGGTCTAGTGAAGTTTCTTGAGGATAACTCTTCTGATGGATTTTGAGGGGTTAGATTGGGAGGCACCTAAAATAGACACCTTGGGTTTCGTAAAATATGGGGATGGATGGGTTTGAGTTAGTTTGGAGGTTGAATATGGATAAATCTAAGGAATGGACATCTTAGCCTTCCCCTTATCCTTTTTCTACAAACTAATGACCACATTGATAGTATGGACAAGAGGGGGAGTTAGGGTATAAGATTAGTTAGACTCATCTTCACTTTGAGGTGAGAATGGAGGAGTGCTTAAGTATTTCATAGGTATGGTTTTTGGTGGTATTAGTAGAGTTATCATAGGATTTTCATCTATTAATAGATCATCTTCATCATAAATCTAGTGGATAATGGTTTAGAGAGCTTTGTAGTTATTTGTGTCATGGCTGGGTGTCTTATGGTAAGAGCACACTGTTGGTCATTATACCAGATGGGTTTTGAAGAAAGAGTGTCAAAGGGCCTGATGGGAGGTAAGGTTAAATAATATTTTTTTAATAACCTATGGAAAATGGTCAAGTAAGATTTAGCTAAAGGTGGTAAAGGTTTAGTGGTCTTGGCTTTGGTTGTTGAGGTGGAAGGTTGTTAGAAGCAAGTTTGGTGATAGGTGCCTTGGGTAAGGTAGTGCTCTTGTTTGATGGATTTGGCTTAGATAAGGAGGCTAATAAGATATATAAGGAATATTTCAAGGTAGGTAGACTAGGTATTAGTGATGCAGTGAAGAGAGGTATATCTGAAAGCAATTATGAAGGTGTAACCAAAAGAGGTGGTGGGGTTTTGGTAGAGATAATGGGATTCCTTATCAAGGTATAGGGATGAGGTCCAAAAATGGAGGGAAAGGTTGAGGGAGGTAAGATTTAGGTCTTTGGGCCTTTATGTGGTTTTACCTCTTTGGTTGCTTTGGTTTGGCATTTGGTTGTTCATTTCGGTGAGGCAAGCTCTACCTTCATAGATGGGTGGTTAAGACTCTATGTAGGGAAAGTGACAAAGTTCTTGATCAATTTAGTCAGTTTGGTTTGAGAAAGTGATTTATTAATTTTGGGTTTAGATACATTGGATGACTGAGGAATTATTAGATTGGTAAAAGTTGCAATTGGTTTGGTTGATAGGGTAGGAGTTTAGATAGCAGAAGTGGTGGGTTGGTCTACTAATGTTATGGTTAGAGGTTCTTACTTGGTGATATAAGGTATCCCTAATTGATGCTAGAAGGTGGCTAAATCCAAGTTATGGTTGGAGATAAATTATAATTTTTTCATTAAACTAGAGAATGGTTTGTAGGTTGATTTTATTCCCTAGATAGTGGACCTAAAAGATAAGCCCGTAGGTTGAGAAAAAGGAATGGTAACTTCATCCTCTTCCTCAATAAAAAGATAGAAGGTTTTAATAGGTGACTTATTTATGGGAGATACAAACATTTGGGCTTACTCTTTGGGAATGATTTCCAAAGGGGGATTAGGTTACTCAATGGTTGATGAGAAAGGTGAAATGGGTGCTTGGTCTAGTATGTCAGCCAAGGGAGGAGTTTATGGCTCCACTATCTCAATAAGTGGAGGAGGAGAAAGGGGTGTTCCTCAGTTTGGGTTTCTAAAATAGGAGAAGGTAATGGTAAACTCATCCTCTTCCTTAATCAAAGGATGTGAGGTTTGAATAGGGTACTTCTTTATGGAAGATATAGACATTTTGGCTTCTTATTTGGGATTGGTTTCTAAAGGGGGAGTAGGTTGCTCAGTGGTTGATGAGAAAGGTAAAATGTGTGCTTGTTCTAGTATGTCATCCAAGGGAGGGTTTTATGGATCCACTACCTCAATAAGTAGAGGATGAGAAAGGGAGGTTTACTCAATTTGGGTTTCCAAAAGAGGAGAAGGTAATTCCACTACCTTAATAAGTAAAGAGGGTGAGTGTGTCAAGAACCATGTTAAAAATATGAGCATCATGGGAACATTTAATTTTATTTATCTCATTATTAATAGGTAGATGGTTTGGAAAAGGTTTCTTAAAGATGTCAAGGGCTTGGTTTGATGGTGCATTTGGGTTTTCTAATACAAGCTTCCCCTTGTCAATGAGGGATTGGACAAGGCTCTTGAAGGTATCACACTTAATAACATCATGCCCTATCACTCAATAGAAGGAACAAAGGTCATTTTCATTGTGCCAACTAGGAATGAGATAAGAAGAGTCAAATAGTTTGGGTGGTTTTATAGGAGGAATTTGGATGATATTGGATTTCAATAACTTCTCAAAGATTGAAGCATAAGATTATCCAAGTAGAGTAGATTGCTTATGGTTTCTATAGTTTTGGTTCCTCATGTTTTTCCTTGAGTAATTAGATGAATTTGGTTGGTTGATGGATGGTGGAAAATATGATTTAAGGATAACAACATTCATGGTTCTCTTTCCCCTGATATTGGTATTGGATTGGTTGTTTGGTTTGGAAGAAGAGGCCTCATTAGTTTCGTATGTGGAGTTCTTGTTCTTAAATTTTAGCTTTCCTTCATTAATATCCCTATTCTATAACTTATGTGCCATGGTAAAATCTTTATCAAAGGTGCATAATCTTTGGAAATGTAGTGTAGATGAGATATGCTTAACACATGCCCAGGCAAATATCTCTATGAGATCATGTTAAGGCAAGGAAAAGGAAATTTGGTTAATTAAACTCCTCCAATGACCTAAAAAATTGGTAATGGATTCATCCTCAAACTATCAGATAGAGTAGAGGTTGGTGATAGAAACTTTCTTGGAGATATTGATAAAAAAAATGGTCCAAGAAAGTTTGAGCTAGTTGGGTGAAGGAGAAGAGAGAGTGTTTGTGTATGGCACTATACCAATCCAATGTTAGATCAGCTAGGGACATGGGGAAGATGTAAAGAAGGAGACAATCATCATAAGTAATCAAATAACAAGCATTCTTAAATGCCCTAAGGTGTTATTAGGGATCCTCCTTACTTTGGAATTTAGAGAACTTGGGGAGTTCTCATTAGGGAGGATATGGATTAATACATATGGATTGATGGATAAGTTCATTATAAATTTGATCACATGATAAGATGTTGTGAGCACCCAAGATAAATGACTCTAATTTGGTCATATTATCCATAAACATCTTCATTAGGTCTGCTTGGGGTTGCACACCTGAAGGGTTGTAAGGTGCATATTATGGTTGGGGTTGAGTGACATATTGGTAATTTTCTAAAGGTTGAGAAGTTACCACATATGGGTAAGTTGTTACAAGTTATTGGGTTGAATCCATATACAAATATGTGGTCATTGGTGGTTGGGTAGAGGGTATATTTTGATGAGTGGGCATGGTTGGTTGAGTCAAAGGTAAGGGATAAGTGGTAACCTTGGTGGTGACAAGCAGTAAGGTAGAAGGTATGGGTGCCACTATGTTTGGAAATGGAGTGGAGGTAACTATAAGAATGGTATTGGAGATGGTAGTAGGTACTCCAATATTAATTAGAGTATGGTTAGGTAAAGGTTGGGTGGTGCCTATGTTAGAAGAAGTTTTAGTCAAACTAGGAGGTGTTTGGGTGTTAAAAAATTGAATAGGTTAGTAGTGCAGGTTGTTTTGGATGGGTTTCTAACTAAGGTATATGCTTGAGTATCTAATGGTTGGGTGGTGATGGTGGAAATAGAAGATTTGCCTAAAATCCCCAATGGCATGCTATAAGTTAGATCGGTAAGTGGTACTAAAATAGGTGTACAATGAGCTACTATATTAAGATAATGTTGCAAGGCTATCAAGTTATTATCCAAAAAGGTATAAAAGTCTAGGTCACCTTGGGAAAATACTCAAGGCACATTAAAAGCATCAAAATGATAAGGAGAACTCTCAACATTTGAGATATACTCCATGGATGAAGAGGTAGAGGAGATTGGATAATCTTTAGATGGGTCTTGAATTGCTAAGTCCCTTCATTATTGATGAGTAAGAACCATGAAATTAGGATGAGAAGAAAACACAAAGAACATAACAATTCAAACAAATATAAAACAAGAAAATGATCAAGGAAATACAACACACACTAAAGTATGTTAAAATATTGTGGTTAATTTTAATCTTGCTTTTGGCTTATGCCTTAAGTTATGATAATTTGTGATAGAAGTTGGCTTTTAGATTAGGTACTAAGAAGGAAGTCTAAGGTTGGTTTCAGATTGTTTATGTTATAAAAAATAATATGTATTGTAATCAATATGTGTCTTGGTATTGGGGCCTAGCCCCTCACTTCACATATCATAGTGATAAGGGTGTTAAGTGATTATCCAAAATATATTATTATCTAGAGTTTATACTCAACCAGAGAGCTAAGTTGGTTCTCCCCTTGGTAATGACCTCCAAGTAGGATTGTCAAGAAAGTGTAAGGTTACCACTAGGTCATGAAATCCTAATCAGGCTTTGTCTCAAGTTTGTTTGATGTTTAATTTATTAAGGTGGATTGGTTTAATGTGTGTAAAAAAGAGTGAAGTTATGATAGAATTATTATGCTTTAATTCAAAGTGAGTTAGAATTATAAGAAATCAATGGATGCAGTTGATTTTAAGCCAAAAAGAAATTTCAGCTTTGCTAATTATCACAGATAGAGAGAAGAGCATATAGATGCAAAGAAAAAAAAACCAAATTAAAGAATTGATGTCTCATTAGGTGTGCCATAATGTTTCAATGAATTTTAGCTTATTATTTTAGAAAGGAAAACTTAACTAAGTATGGGTATGGTTGAAAAACCTATTTGATTTTATGTGTGTTGAATCAAAATATTGTGAAGAACTCTTCTTTGGCTTAGGAGGATGACATATAGATAAAAAATCACTAAATAAAATATTCAAGAGGATTACCTAGAAATATCTATATCCTAGAAGTAAGAGCTTCCTTGGGGATATCAATCCACATTTTTTAAACAATTAAGTTTATAAACATAGTAAATAGTACTTGTATTGATAATCAAATGGTAGTAAAATTGAACACAAGGGATACTTGTTAAGAAATAAAGTAGAAATGATTAAAATAGATATAAGATAATTAATACTAGTGATAGATGATTGCTGTTTGCTTTAGAAAATCAAGTAAAGGTTTGTGAATAGGCAAGGACACAAAAAATAAGATTTGATTGGGGGTAGGTAGGTGAAAATAGCTTGCTATAATTTTTTACCATAGTGATCATCAGTGATCAGGATAACCATTGGTGATTAAGGTGATCATTGGTGGTTAAGGTGACTATTAGTGGCTGGACAAACCACTGATGGTTGAGAAAATAATAAATGGTTATTGTGTGTATATATGGGTTGATAAATGACTAATTGATAGGATCATAAAGTGAGATTTTGGGAGATGGGTTGGTGTTGGGCTGAATGAGAAAGGGAAATGAAGTAAATGAATATCAAAAAATAGATACCTATATTGATAAAAGTTGATCAAGTGATTTATTGAGACAATTGACTCATTGGTGTAGTCTAGTGTGATTCCAACAAAGTAATAGTACTTAGTGCTTTAGTAGAGTTGTGGCAGCAATTTGGCTCTCTAACATAGTCGCTAGTTCACTAGATTTTTATGATGATTGACATATAAAAAGATAATTCTAGATGCATACACTCTTGATAATAATTATAGATGATCTTCACTTCCCTATTCCTCTTTTATTATAGGCAAGGCAAAAGAGTTACAACAAGACATGAACTAGGCTTCCTAATTTTAACTCATCCATGTAATGGCTCATAACTAGATTAAGATAAGCTATTTTTAGAAAATCAAGGGAGATGGTTTACATGTTGGTGGTTGAGGAAGTACACCCTAACCATCGATGATCAAAGTGACTATTGATGATCATCCTAACTATTGACGATCAAGGGTGAAGAATAAAATGTGGTAAAAGGTTATTTAAGCATGTTTGGTCAAACTAACTATGGGTTAGGTTTGGTTAGGGGTCAAAGGGTTGAATTGGTCCCAAGGGGGTCCTAAGGTGGTTTAAGGGAATTAATACATTTAGAATCATGGTGTGCATATTTTTGGTGTCTAAAAATGTACACTTTTTGTCTATGCCACACTTGTAAGGTGTTGGCCCCACTTTATTAAAGTTAAATTGCATAAAAATTAAAACTTTGTGATCTTAAAAACCATAGCTCTAATTTTAGAACCATTTCCTCTATGTAAAATAAAATAAAGACACTTTTCATATTGTATATGTTTTTCCCCTATACCAGTATTATCATCTCTTTGATGAAACATAATTTATTTCCCTTAGTAATTCTTTTATTACTATGAAAGCCTATTAAGTATAAATACATGTTCAATATATTTATAATCATCATAAATCAATTTTAATCATCTTGTAACATTTAAATTGACTACTAAATCATGTTTTGTTGGTCATTAATTTTGGCTCGACCTCCTTACAATAGCTTCATACCTCTCACCAAAATGGGGGCATACATTGACACTATTTATACTCACTCAGAGACATAGAGGATAGTATAATCAATACACACTTGTTACTCACCATGTCTTGACTAAGATCATACCAAATAAACTGCTAGTTATGGTGCATTATGCATTATAACATTGTCTTTTATACATAATATTTTAGTTCACATAGATTTTACATTCTATGACATAGTGATTTAGATTGGTTCAGTTCATTTTATTAAATTTTCTAAGTTACTAACATTTTTGTTTTCATTAAATAGTTTACTTAGTCACATAGATTTGGCTCAAATTCTAATATATACACAAGAAAATGGTTTCATTTTATCATAGGTTACTATGGTATTTGGCATGTTTCTAAAAATACTTTTACAAATTTTTTATAGATGGTGGAGAGAAATAGGGTATGTACAAGGTACACACTAAGACATTTTATGAAATTTGGATCATTTCTGACATAGATTATGGAAATAGGGGCATGCACATAATACAAATTTGTATAGACATAATTATTATTACTTGAACTATATGACTTAGTTTATTTAGTTATCAAATTGGAGGCATGTTGTATGGTTCATGATCTTCATAACTTAGTTTTTACACTAGATTCTACCAAAAGCAATGGAAAATAATGTCATTCCTTATGTTACTTATTACTCTAAATATATATTACTTGCTCAAATTACATGATTTAGTTGCTCAATTATCATATTGTGGGCATGCTTCATGGAGCATGATCCTCACCTCCCAATTTTGGCACCAAAATTTATAGTTGGAATAACAAATCTGTTTCATTCTCTATGTTATTACACCCAAGTCAGTTCATAATAATATTTAAACTAGCTTTTACACTAGTTTGGAACTATTTTTTGCACCATAATTAATCTTATAGTCATCTTAAATGGTTGATTAGGAATTTTTTCACTAATACCTAATTTATTTGAGTTTTGTGGAGTTTAATTTAAAATAAAGTTTGAATTATAGGCACATCTATATCTAGATATCAAAGTGGAGGAAATCATATCTTGGTTCTTCATATCATAATTGTTTACTTAAATTCAATACATGGACATCCAAATTATGGATCCATCTTCATAGGCAACACTCAAACTCTTGTTCAATTCTCTTTCCAAGAAGAGATCAATATTATAGATCATCTTCTCTCCATGTGGGTTAATTACATCAAACCCATGGCACCTACAATTGAATTAAATCACATGTTATACATGTAAGTATATGTAAACACTTTTCCTTTTACTCTTGTACTTTCATTTTATTACTTTACTAGATTAAATGGGGGAAAATGTATACACCCAAATTTGATCAAGAAACACAAGTACTATTTATTTGGTGGATTTTATATTTAGAATATACTAACATTAAATAAAACTCTTATTCTCACATGTCATCTTAGTCCCATGTATATTTTGGCACTCTTTCATACATATTTCACTCTTTTTTATCTATAGTCTCAATCCTCCATGTTAGTCCTTGTCAAAGTAACAAGGATCCTTGGTCATTATTTAGATTTTTTTTTTCTTAGTTTTTTACAAGATCACCCCATTAGATAAGAGTTCCCTCACTATTCTCCAATCACCTATTGTTTTCCAACACATGTTTCAAAGAGTTTTAAGGGTCCCATTTTCTTTTGGTCTCTTTTTATGCCTATTTTACCTTTGTTTTAGTTTTTAAACACTTAAATAGGTTTTTAAAATTCAAATTTAGGATTTATCTACTTAAAGGGTTCCCTAAGACATTTTACAAATGGCACTTATCTTTTGGCACTTGATAATAAAAGAATATCAACACATAATAAGCCTAATCTCTACATATTTTTGGAGTATTTACATACCACACCTAGATTGCATGTTTGGACCAAGAGGAGGTCCTAAGAAAAGATAATTTTATATATGCATTATGTTTGGTTTAATTATGCACATTCATTAATGGATAACAATTTCAACCTCTGTTTCCTATCATTGAGGCCATGTAGGTTATGCTTAGTAAATTAAGGGTTCTGAGGAAAACTTGGCCACTTCCCACTTTCTCATTCCCCATCACCCACCATTTTACATTTGATCATTGTTTGATTCTTGTGTGCAAGAATCCATTAGGATTTTATAGAGAAGAAAGACAAAATATAGGTTGAAGCTCATGAGTAAAATTCTATGACAAAATAAGTCACACTTATAGAAAGTGTTTTTAGATTTTTAAGTTTCAATTTTATTCCAAAAGGGTTTTGGACAAGAGTGCCCTATTGCATAGGAGCACTTGGCTCTCCTGTCTAAGCCCCCATTCTTGTCAAAATTTAAAATAATAGTTAAATAGTTGATTATAACAGTTGTGAAGTCATCCTTTAGGTCAAAAATAGTCAAATATAGCTCCTGAAGCCTAGAAAAGTTAAGTGTCTCATCATTTTTCATGATTTTAATAAAATCCCTAGTTCTACAATATCATTTTTTATGCAAACAATATATTATATTGAATGTTGATTTAATTAGATATGTTTCTCTACTTGTGTGTTTAATTAGATTAATATGTATAATTATAAAATCAATAAAACATATTGGTGAACCCATTTTATTAATTGAATATATCCAACCCCAACTTATTACCCTAGGTCTTTATTTCAAAAAAAATGTCCCCTAGGGTTTGTAATTAATTTATATTTTTATCTCATATAGGGCTATGTGGTAGAATAAATTTTGATTCCCATTTCATGTTGAATTATTTATTAACATTCATTTTTATTTCTCCTCTAGTTCTCATTCTAGTTTTTGGAAGGTTTAAATTGACTACTAAGGAAACTCTTCCTCCCATTTTGGTTGATAAATTCATAGGCATTCCTTAAAATTACAATAAAAATGGATAAATTAACAAGATTGTGCATTAGATAACAATGATAAACATGATTTTATATATAATTATTATGATAGTTTTTATTATTACCATGATGGTTATGATGAATATTATGAATGTGATTGTCAAAATGAAAATTAAAGTAGTGCCGTTGCATGTTATTCTCTTACTCATTATCATTATATCCCCATCCAAGAAAAAAATTAACAATATAAGTCCAAAAGAACCTCTCATTGGTGATTCATTGTTTGATAATACTCCTAGGTTTTCAAAAAAATTTGCTACATCTCTTTTTAAAATTGCAAAATATAAAGCAAAAAAAGTCAAATTTTCATTACATAACAAAAATGACAATGTTTCATCTCAAAAAGTCCATTCTAGTTACAATAATGTTCCTTTATCATATTATAAAGATGTATCTAAAAAATATAATGATAATTCATCTTCTATTCCATTCTTTTTCAAAATCAAAAAAGAAAGTGAAAATTGCATTCTTCCTTCATATGATGATGCTTCAAACAAAGTAGGAAATATTCCTCTTTCTCCATTCCTCACCTTTTCTACTAAAAATAATATTTTAGTTTCAAACAAAGATCACAAACATAAATATTTCATTCCTCTTTCATGTGATGATATTATAAATAAGGTTTTTTCTACTAAAAATAATATTACAATTTCAAACAAATATCACAAACATAAAGCTTGCATTCCTCTTTCATGTGATGATACTCCATATAAGGTTAAAAGTGTAGTATTTTCTCCTCATTCTCCATCTACTCAACCTCTTGTTAATGAAATAAGATATTTAATTTCTCTTCCATGTGAGGATTCTTTGAATGATATTTCAAATCTAAAGTCATCTCTTACACTCTCCTCTTATGAACATGAAAGTGTGGTTATTTCCAATTTTGATTCTACAAGTGATGAAGATTATGATTGTGATGAAAATTAGAATGATGATGATTATTATACATATAATGAAGAATAAAAATATATAATACACCTAGTTTTCTTTCTTCTTTACCCACCTCTCATGTCAATGAATATTTCAAGTTAAATGATAAATCAAATGTTGATGTGCCTAGTGATAATATCATTACAACACATGTTGATGTTCCTAGTTTTCTTTAAAAAGGTAAATAAGGTGTACTTATTAATTCCAATTATGAACATAATAATTTTATTCCTTATATTTTATTATAATTTAATATCCCTTTGAAAACTAATATTGCTTTAAATACCAATGAATATCCTAAACTAGAATCTTTTCCTCATCCTAACCATCAAGATGGTAATAACTAATTTCCCTCTAACCAAGTCCATAATATCAATATGATCCAACCCATTCTTCCCAATGAAGTTAAGTAAAATATTTTACCAATGGCTAATATTAATAATCAAATATAATGCTTAAATGAACCCCTTATTGATTTAAATGTGACTTTATAAGATTTCATTTGTTTAAATGAAGTTGTGGGTGCTTTATAACATAAAGTACATCAAATTAATTTGGAAAGTAAGGCTTATTACTCTTCGGTTGATTTGAATGATATTTATAGCAACCTTATTATGCATAAGATCTTACATGCACAATTGTTGAAGAAGTTTTGGAAACCAACATTGCCTAAGTTTAAAGGACATGGAGATCGTTATTTACATCTCAAAGATTACAAAAAATCTATGGATGGGTGCAATGAAAGTTTGATATTATTACAATTATTTCCTAGGAACCTAAAGGATGAGTAATTAAATTGGTCTGATCACTCACTCCCTAGTGGCTCTTTACATACATATGATAAGTTATAAGAGGTATTCATTATCCATTTAATTCATAATAAAGGACCTAGAGTCACATATGAAAGATTATCTTAATTACATTAGGGCCAATTAGAGTCAGTTAGTGTTTACATAATAAGATTTAATTCATATATTAAATAATTAATATATTAACCAACATATTTTGAGATACAATATATCTTATCTGGAGGCCTCATATTCCCTCTTAATAAATATTTTTTATATCACTCATACAAGTCATTTAAACATCTTTTCAATGTAGCTATTGCATGAGAGAATAAATTGGGACTTGTTGAGGTTAATATAGAGGTAGATTTTGATATCAAGTTATTGCCATCAGATTCATCCAAAATGGTCTAAGTACCTAATATAACTCTTCAAAAGGAAAAAGTGAAACCAAAATCCAATTTAAGCTTCTTAACAAAGGGAAAGAATTATTTTATCAGGAAAATCCTACAATGAGTATAACTTAATATACTAAGTGAGAGCCTATACAGTTTGACTCATTTAAATTTAGGCCCCATGATATTATTTTGACACTATTATACATGGGGATTATTACAATTCCTCCTAATAATTATCATCCATCATATCATTTAGACAAAGTTAGAAATCAACCATATTAAAACTATCATCGCATCAATCATTATTGGGATAATGATTGTTGTGTACTCAAATATCAAATTGGGAAATATGTCGATAGAGGTATTATCACATTTATGAAGGGGAAATTTATATCTCCTTATCCTTAGTATCCTAGATCCCATTCTTCCAAGAATGATTTATCCTAGGATGTCCCTACCAAAGAACCAATGGTTACTCATCATGTGACCATTAATTTTCCTAGAGCACCTAGTTATGAAATATCCACTACACCATAAAGTCAATAGATATGGAATCTAATATAGAAGTATAAGCTAACTTATAGTAGTATTGTGACACAATAAAATCAAAATCAATCAATAGTCATAATGATAAATCAATAAATATTTTTGAAACATATCTTACATAGACTCCCACTATAACTATGCCCAAAATAGTGTCATTACCAGAGTATAGTTATTCAAATACACAAGATGATCAATATGGTTCATAGTTCCTACTCCCTTCAAGGTAGATGGATGATTTTTTTTTGTTCATATATTTATCACATAATTATAAGATATATATCATAGAGCTATATTACTAGCATTCTAACATAAGTAATTCAAAATTAAATGGCATATCTCTTCAAACATATAAAAGGCTAAATCAAACACAATCATCAAGATGCCAATATACCACAAATATCATATCCATACATACATAAAAATAAATAATATAATTTAGTAAGCATAACATCACTCTATAATCAAATTATGGTCCACTAGAACTACTTCTTAACTATCATTTATATTGGCTACTACATGATACCTAGAACTAGATGATCCAAAATTACCTCGTATTCTATAATGTCACCTTTGTATCATCTCATGATCCTAATAAATTATTATGAAATCCTTGATATCAACATGATCTCACTAAACTAGAATATACTTATCTAATAATATAAGACCTAGTGTACCCATTATATTTGGTATACTACCTCATCAACTCAACTCTCTTAACTCATCACAATCTATCACTCCTCACACATATGTTGTAATAGTAATCACAACTAGATTAAATAAGGGTGCATGCACAATAGTAACTATAATATCTCACTCAATTAGACCACCATCCACAACATCATTAGGTATATGGCACATCAGCTCATGTAAAGTAAACTCAATTATCATGACCCAGTAGTCCTCATCACCTATATTGACACAAAAAAAACTAACCATTAAATATTACTCAAAAAATATTTCAAATAAATATAAACATATAGATAAAAAAGGTAATTCAATGCATTTCATACCTCCAACTATCTTGATAGGGTTAAGATCTAGCTTATCATCACCAACTCTTACTCCACCTACAAATAATGGAACCCATTATGGCATCTCCATGATGTTATATATATGCATCAATGCATCCTACATCATCTATATTTGGGATATCTATCATAATATCCCTATCATCTATTAGAATAGGAGTAAAATATCCCACCAATGGTTTACCTTGGTTCCCCAATCTCATTGGAGCCTAGACACTCCTCACCCATACCCATGGAGTTAAAGGAAAATCTTGAAGTACCCCAAATTATTTAGTGACCCTCTCATACTAAAATAAAATTGTACACATTCAGCCATTGATCATGGAACCAATAACTTATGTGGATGTAACATAATTATTTACCATCCTCTAGTTACCCATAAAATTATCTATATGATCTCCATATGATCAAATTAATAGTCACCTAATCTAATATCTATCTATAATGTATGGTCATTCAATCATGTATTTGCCTTGTACTATGGTCATGTAAAATATATGTGCTCATATGCCTAACATTCTAAAAATGTTGCTAAACCAATGCCACCACTAAATGACTCATGTGTAAACCTATATAAGTCATGATATAAGTTTATAAGGATGGTCCTACACCTTGAATACATGCTCCCATGATCCTCTATATATTATATGATATTATGCTTTTTGTATGATATTTACATGCCAATACCATTCATATCTATAAAAAAATGCCAGTAACATAGCCAATAACTTCCACAAGCATGGAAAATCTAATAGTATAATCATAAATAATAATACATCTGACTCACTACTAGTGTGATGCTAAGCATATGCACTCCTAGTCAAGTATATAGAAGCATGATCCATGAACCTATACCCAATAACATCATATAGCACCACTCTCTTACCATTCATTATTAACTATTATATCATCTAGTCATCTTCTAGTATTGGTCATTTCTCTAGTTAGAAACCAAAATGTGCAAGTATCTACATCCCAACACTTAGCTAATGCAATAATAATATGAGAATAATATGACATAATCTCCAACAAACAAATAAATACTAACCCTCTAAACTACCCACCTCTCCCCATATGAAAGAAGTAGCTCACACATACTCTCCATCATCTAGCCTCATCAAAACCCATTGCTATGAGTATTCTCTTACAAATAGTGAATACCAATAATCAAGAATCAGACCACAAACTAAAGTAGAAACACATAGAATACAAAATCCACATAGATTTATCATTAACACTATCTTAAGAAATAAAACACCCTATATATAACTACAACACTGGACATCAACACTATGACCCTAGACAACAATGCCCCAACATGAATAATAGCACTCTAAAGTTTAAGGCCACTCTACAATTAATAAAATCACTCAAAATTGACATAAATACATTTTTTTTAGTAAATTAGGTTAGTTTCAATTAATTACTAGCTTCACCTCCTCTTCAGCCTAAATTAAGGCATGTACTTCCTCAAATTGGTTGTACTAGATTACTTTCATTCATAATATCTTGGACACACTCAAAAATGAATTAAAATTATTCAAATCCTAAATCATATGTATATTTTTTGTCTATGGTTCATTATTAAGGTGTTGGCCCTACTCTATCAAATCTAGATTACCTAAAAAATGAAACTTCATTATCTTACAAATTGTACCTCTAATTTCAGAACCATTTCTTTCATGTGGAGTAAAATCATGACACCTTTCATATTGTATAGTTTTTTCTCCTATACCAATATTATCGTCACCTTAGTGACACATAATTTATTTCCATTAGTAATTATTTTATTACCATGGAAGCCTAATTAAGTATCAATCCATGTTCAATATATTATTAATCATCTTAAAATAATTTTAATAATCTTGTAACATATAAGTTGACTTCTAACTCACGTGTCATTAGTCATTAATTTTGTCTCGAACTCTTTGTAACCTATTTTATTTGAGTTGTGTGGGATTGAACTTAAAATAGAGTTTGAATTCTATGCACATCTCTACCCATATATTAGAGTGGGGGAAAGCATAATTTATTTCTCATATCATAGTTGTTTACTCAGATTTATTACGTGGGCATCCACATTATGGATCTATCTTCAAAAACATCTCTCAAACTCTTATTTAATTCTATGGATAAGAAGAGAGAAAGATTAATTATCATATTGTATTTGTGTGGGTTGATCACATTTAACCCATGGCACCTCCAATTTTAGGCAAGCACATGCTACATAGGTAAATATAGTTACACACTTTTCCTTTTACTTTGGTACTTTAATTTTATTGCATTACTATATTAAAAGGGGGTAAATGTATACACCCAAATTTAGTCAAGCAACACAATTATTATGTATTTTTTGGCTTTTATATTTATAAACTCTTAATTTTGAATCAAAATTTTATTTGTGTGTGTGTCATATTAGTCAGATGTCTCTTTTGTCACTCTTTCACACTTATTTCACTAGTTTTGTCTATAGTATCAGTCTTCCATGTTAGTCCTTGTCAAATTCAATGGGATCCTTGGTCATTATTTGGTTTCATTCTTTTATTTTTTTAGTTTTGTATAAGAGCACCCTATTAGATAGGATCACCCCTATTGTTGTCCAATCCCCCACTATTTTCCAATGCATGTTTCAAAGAATTTTTTGGGTCCCATTTTATTTGGGTCTATTTTTATGATTGTTTTATTTAGTCAATGCATTAATATGTTTTCCAAATTAAAAATTGAGATTATTCTATTTTAAGGGTTCCCTAAGGAATTTTAATAGAGGGCACTTAACTTTTGGCACTAGATAATAAAATAATATCAACACACATCGAGCCTAATCTCTATATATTTCTAGAGTATTTACATACCACACTTAGATTACATGCTTATGCAAAGATAATTTTAGATACAAATTATTCTTGGTTCAATTTTTCACATTCCCTAAGGGAAAACTACATCAAATTAAGGTCCCTATCATATGGGGCTATGTAATTAGTGCTTAGTAAAATAGGGGTTATGAGAAAAACTCAAAAACTTCCCTCTCCTCATTTTCTCCCCTTTTACATTTTATCCTCATTTGATTCTTATGTCTAGGAATCCACTAAGGTTTTGAGGAAAATTAAAACAAAATACATGTTGAATCTCATGATTATAGGTTTGTGACAGACTGAGTCACACCTACAAGAATTTTTTCTAGAGTTTTAAGTTTAATTTTTATTCTAAAATGGTTTTTGACATGATTACCCTATTTGACAAGATCATCTTTCTCTCCTATCTGAGTCCCCTCTCTTTTCCAAATTCAAAATGATAGTCAAACAATCAGATCTAGTAGCTATGCAGTCATCCTTCAAGTAAAACTAGTTAAATATAACTCTTTAAGCTAAGAAAATATAAGTAGCTCATATTTTTGCATGATTTTAATAAAAACCTTAATTATTTTATATCATTTTGTATGGAAGTAAAATATTTAATTGAATATTGGTTTAATTATTATTTGTCTATACTCAATTATTTATTTAATTAGGATCAATTCTATTTAATTATAAAATCAATAAAATAATTACATAAATAACTACATCATATGAGTATCATGGAATCATATATATTCTATATAAACTCTAATTAATTTTAAAAACACTTGTAATATTACACCAAGTTTTGGAACAAGCAAACATTAAAATTTACTAGGATTATTTATATCTAGACCAATAAATTATTATCCCTAAACCTATATATTAAAATCTCATTTGATATTTGTAAACTTTTTAGGAATGAATACAAAAAATATATATAATAAATGGGTATATAATATAGTTGAAAGAAGTGTTCAGTCGATATGATTAATTTGAGAGCACAAAATCCATCATTACAAGGATTAACTATTATAGTTATTCTTGTAAGAGAAAGATTTAGATTACCTTGTGATCAGAGAAAATGTGTACCTTATAGGTTTATATTTTAAATATTTGATAATAAAATTAATCTATAGAACACTAATATACTCCTATTTTATATCCCTTCCATTCACTTTTCATCAATAATGACATTTTTTGTAAAAGTTCTGTTTAAATGTAGGATACACACATCCAAGCCACTAATTTCTTTAAATTTTACCTATTTTGATCTAGTGATACATATAAATTCATGCCATCCACCTTAAAATATCATACCACTAAAACAATTCCCAGAATTTATGTCATATTAAAAAGTATAGTGTATAATTATTCTAAGCAAATAATAAATATTTCCACATTTTTAAGACATAATAGTGCTTGTTATTAATTTAGGAAGGATTTTGGATGCAATAATTTATCTTTATTGTTTATTTGATATTAATTTTATGTTGTAAATAAAATTTTTATATAAATTTATTATAAATAATTATGAAGAAAAAATACAATTTTACATTTAATTTAATTTATTGAAATTTCTAACTTTTAACATTGTAAATTCTTAATAGTTTTAAACATGCTTGATTATATATAATAATAATTATTTTTATAATAAATGAAAGGAGGAAAATTTTACGTAATGGAAAGTTATTTATATAAATACATAAATTTTACTATTCTATAAATATATAGACATAAAATATATAGTAGTTATTTATTAGACAAATGTTGACATTCTGCTCACAAAAGCAACCACTGACCAATCCTTAAAATAGGAGGACATATCATTATTTATATATATTAATCCACCAACCATGTTTATGAATTGAAATGGATGGTGATATCAATTCCAAGCCTAGATTCATTATTGCATGAAAACAAAACACTAAGCATTGTGCCAAATTTAATCATCAATTATGGCATACATTAGTATAAAAATTTACAACTTAAATTTTACACATAGGAGGAATTTTAAGGCATACAATGTGCATGGAATGATTATTTATTTTTAAAGAGAGTGTTTATTTATTTTAAATAATAAATGTGTACATTATAAAAGATTGAACAATAAATTATAAAATTAGTTATGAATTTTTTTGTTTCTATCACCTATGTTTAAAAGCTTCTTTCTTTGATTATGTCTAGTATGTAAAGAATTATCAAATACATCATTTATCTATCATGGATATATTTATTTTATAACAACTATTTTAAAAAATTAATACCACTTAATATCATCAATACAATTACTCTTTTAAATTAAAACCATTAAGAAAATTGGTCAGAACAAATCTAAAAGAGGTGATAATTATGATATTAAAGTAAATAATACTTGTTTTTACTTAATTAAATCATAGTAGATCTAAAATTACACTTATCTTATGTATAAATTTAAGAACTTTTAATATTCATATTTATAATTGAAATGATAAATGTTGTCAAACCTCCTAACTCCCATCCTTGCTCATATATGGACAAAATAAATTATAACTTCATGAAATCAATGATTTATTTTTTAAAAAAAGAAAGAAATGTCTCTACCACATATTGGAACAAATTAACAAAGTGGGTTAAAATCAAGGATCCATCTAGATAGAATTGAATATACAAAGTTTAACTTGTATGAGGTAGTGAAATAAAAATAACTAACTAAAATGTAAGAATCTTGTATTCACAATAAATAAATTATATTAGTATCATTTACTCATTTTCCATAAGATATTTAGGAAGGTACATTAAATAGGTGAAAGATAAATATGTCCTTACATCCTCATGAATGTGGGATTATATTTAACAATGACCTTTACTAAATACCTAAGTGACACATAAGCAAGGTAATTAAATATGTATAGAAAAAACCATTAAATGAAATAAAAACCTACACTAACACCCTCCTTAAGTGTAGGTTAGGTGGGTAGTAGAATTACGTAATAATATAAAGTCTTGATGAGATATCTCAATACAATAGAATTTCCTTCTAAAAGAGGATGTTAGAATTTCTCAATCCCTAAAAAGAGATCATAAATGAAAATATTTTCTCTCATAAAAGGGTTTGGTGAATACATTAACAATTTGCATTGTTGTCTAGATATAGCAAAGATCAATGACTTACTCATGGATGAGATCTCAAATGAAATACATGTTAATATCAATATGTTTGGTGTGTTTATGGAAGACCATATTATTGAAGATCTAGATTGTGGTTTGGTTGTCATAAAATATTTTTGTTGGTCATCAAAATTAGATGCCAAACTTAGTGAGAATCCCCTAAAGCCAAATATCCTCAGTGGCAACATTAAAATCCCTTATGTATTCTAATTATATAGATAATAAAGTAATATCATTCTAATTCTTTATTGACCAGTTAATCTTACCTAAACCAAGGGAAAAACTTTGACTTGAAGTAGACTTATGATTTTGAATATTCCCAGCCTAATCTAAATTTATATAACCAATTAAGTTAACATCGATGCCTACTCCATAGTGAATCCTAAAACTATGTATACCTCAAATGTAGTGGATAATACACTTAGCTACTTTGCAGTGAAGCTCATGTGGTTCTTATATGAATCTAGAGACCATGACCACTACATATGAAATATCATATCTAGTGTTCATAAGGTAGATGAGATAACTAATAAGTTATCAATACGAGGTATAGTCAACCAAAGGATATGGAAAATCAACCTCAAACATCACACCAAATAGAAAAGGAGTCATATTTGGCTTACATTAAACCATGTTAAACCATGAAATCAAATTAAGAACATACTTAGATTATGAAATAGTGATCCTAGATTTACATTAAAAATTTTCAATCCTAAGGAAGTAATGAAACAAGCCCAAGTCAGTCATTGATTAAACCAATTCAACCTATCAGACAAACCAATTTTAATTATTATGATGGTGGATGAAGAACTCCCTATGATCAATAGGTTATCCATGTAGATAATTAAAATTAATAGTGAATCATATTACTGTAATATGTATACATTCATATCAAAATGTCATATAGTAAACCCAACTTAAAGAAGAAAGGAGTCCATCTTGGCATACCAAACCTGAGGAACTTATTTGAGGCCATGATATATTTCCAAATTTTTTAAACTAAGGAGTAATATTCCAAAAATAATTATGGTTTATCCATGTGTATTTTCTCTTTGAGGTCACCATGAATAAAGACTTCATATCCATCTAATGAACATCCTAGTGATGTGTTATGGAAATGGAAAGAGTAAGTTGGATTGAGTTCATTTTAGTAACTAGGTAGAACATCTAGGTATATTTAATGTTAGGTACTTGATAATAACCCTTTACTACCAAACATTATTTGACTTGTTTATGGACCCATTTGTTACTAATTTTTTTCAATAAATCCACCTACATTGAACAATTTTTCCTTCTTAAGGAAGAGAGACTGAATCGCAAGTGTTATTCCTCAACAAGTAATTATATTCTTCTTTCATAGAAGTATCCCACTTATAAGTTTATGATGCCTCATGAAATTAATATGGATTGAAAGAAGATGAAATAAAAACATGTGGTGCATTCTAAAATTATTTAGAGGTTTACTTTTTTTCTAATGGATTTCCAACCTATTGGTCAACACTTTATTGTGCCTATCTAGACCAAAGAGGAGAAATAATCAAAGAATAAAGAGGATATTACTTGTCCTTTTAATATATTATAGAAGGAGGAGGTGAGTCCTCATCACTTATATCATCATCATAACTAGAAGAAGAATATAAATCATCATGAAGATGCTAGGTAGATTTCAATCATTAGAGATTTCATTAAATTCTATTGCATCCAAGGAAGAGGAGAGGTGTCAAGTGTGGATTTTGAAGGACTCTCTTGAAAATGAACACTCCTCTAAACTAATAACTCATGATTGGTGGGATGGAGAAGCTTGTATCCCTTAACATTCTTAGGATATCCAATGAAGATGTAAGGCTAACTCTGAGGTTACATTGCCTTATGTTTCTTCTCAATAATGTAGGCCATATCAGGATGTCTAAACAATTATAAGTGTTTCACTTTGGGTTTATGACCAATCCAATCATAAAAAGGAGTAACTCCCTTTAGTTCTTTATGAATAACTTCATTATATATATAAAAAAAACATAGTTTATGGCCTCAACTTGATATTGAGGTGCAAGAGACTTTGAGTGTAGCATAAAATTAGCCATTTCATTCAATACATATTCTTTCACTCTAAAAAACCATTATTATAAGGATTAGATGAAACTTGAAATTGTATTTCAATCCTCTTTGAAGTGTAAAATTATTCAAAATGGTTTTTGATATACTCACCACCATTATCAATGAGTAAACTTTTGATGGATTTACCTGATTATTTTTCTACAAGCATCTTGAAGTCTTGAAAATGATCAAAGACCTCAAATTTATGATTAATAAATTAAATCCAAGTATACCTAAAAACCTCATCAATGAAATTAAGCACGTATTTAATCATGTCGAATGAAGGATCTAGAAATGGTCCAAAAATGTTACTATGAACTAGCTCCACTATTTGTGTATCATTCCATGATTTGCCTTTGTCATACTTATCCTCATGATGCTTACCAAGTATACAACCTTGAAAAAAAAATTATAAAAATTAATATGTGTCAACCCTAAAACCATGTCATAATGATTGAGTTTCTTGAGGTAGTGATAGTTGAGATGGCTGAATTACTCATGCACAATTTACTCACCCTATTTTGAATGAGTGAATAGTGTAGTAGAGGGTTGATTAGGAGAAAAGTGTGAGAAAGTATAAAATCATGACTGGTGATCTAATTTACCAAATGAAACTATGGAGTCACTATTTTCTTCCCTAATAACCATTTAATCAGGTATAAATTCAACTCTCACTCTTGAGTTAATGTGAGTGATCTAATAAATAAATAGGAGATTGGTGGATAATGAGGGAATACACAAAACATCATGAAATATCCCATAATTCATTTAAACATATCCTCTCCTACTAACTTCTATGGTTTTATCATCACCCAACAATATGGAAGGCATAGAACAAGGCTCCAAGGATGAGAACATGTATTGAGATAAATCCATGTGGTGTGAGGCACTAGAATAAATTACCCATGTGGAAGTTTTGGACACAACTATAGCAAGTACTTTGCCCTTATCTTTTCCCTTCCTAATGTATTTCACCTTAGAATAATCTTGTGGTGAATAACTCTGATTGGTTGAATTAGTGACAATAATATTATACTTATTGAGCATATTTTTCAGTTAGTATTTATCTTCTTATTCATGTACTTAGATTCATCATGCCATGATTTCTTGCAATAGGCACATGTAATTAACTCTTTATTATATTTCCCATCTAAAGAGGAGTAATATTTTGATTATTTAGACTTAACATTAAATTTTTAACCCTTTGTTACTTTGGGTCCTTCTTATTCTATTTCTTCTCCTTGTTATTATAATCCTTATGTTTATCATAATTCATAATTAAGGCATGCCATTTAGATGAATTTAGTGTACCTATTTGAATAATATAGTCTTTCTCTTAAGTGAAGTTAATAATAAAGTAATCCATGGTCAACATAATCCATGTAAATCTAAGGGCATGTCTAGTGGTGTGGAAGGTAGAAACAAAGATGAAATAGTCTAAACCCAATTTGTTAAGAATGGAAATAATCAATTCATCATATTTTTTTTCAAATTCCCATATTATTATAATAATGAGCTCATTATTCAACTCGTGACCTCTCATTATGTCCAACTTACCAAAGAGTTTTTTCAATATGGGCCAAACTTCATTAGGAGTAGTTACAAATTTAATATGAAAGAGCAAGTCAAGAGATATGGATAGGCATCAAAGACCATAGGCTTCATCACTTATATTAAACCACTTCACCTTCTATTCATCAAATATCAATTATGTTTTTGTACCCATCATTATTTGGTGTAATCCTTTACTCCTCAAAATTATTTTTACATTAACTTTCCACTAATGATAGTTGAATGGTGTAAGAACTAGAACTAAGCTCTAATCCATGGTGCAAAAATGATGTGTTGAATTGTGTATGCTAAAATAATAGGATGTGTAACCCCCATAAATCTACATAGGTTTAATTTTACAAGGAATTAGAATATTACAAATGTGAGAAGATCAAAAAAATATCACCTTAAATAAAAATGGTGTTGAAAAGGAATCATCAGATGAAATTTATGTAAGTTTGAATGTTTATTACTCACAAAAAATAATGATCTCCACTTTGCATAAAAATATTTTGGTGAAAAAATAATTTAGCCCAAATTTGGGCTAATCTCCTATGTGACAAGGGGATAAGGGTTAGGATGAGGCATGATGGGTGGACATGGTGGGCATGTGTGGTATAGTGTGGCATACAGGTATAATGTGGTAGGAGGTTGCAGTGTAATAGGCAAGAATAATGTGACAAGTAGGTGTAATTCACTAATTCGGTAGGGTGTAACATAGTGGGTAAACACAATGAGTCTCGTGTCCACACTACTCATGTGGATGTAGTGGTGTAACTCACATCTATGTAGATCATGTGGATGTGGTGGCATGGCTCACGTTAGTGAATATCATGGGGATTCATGGGCATAGAAGCTGAGAACACATGTAAAATTTTAGAGTTTTGTAGAAGTCTCTATAAATGGTCAAAAATGGTGGAAAAACTAATAATGAAAACTTTAGAGATTAAAAAATCTATATGAATTCCTTTAAAAATGGAAAATATGCACTTTTTATTTAGGGAAAATTTTAGAGAATATTTATATCCAAAATGTTATAAGTTTTTTCTATTTTGAAAATGGCTAAATATGTGAAAATATGCATAGGCCAAATAGCCTCCATTTTATATAATTTCATAGTTTGGGACACATACTCACCTTATAGATTATACTTGATCCTATTTCAAGACATATATTCACTAGAGTTATATACATGTATGGGTTTGATTTCCTAAGAAATTATATGAGACATATATAGGTTAGTCTAGAATCACTAGGTATGTATATGTGTATATGTATGTATGTATGTATGTATGTATGTATGTATGTATGTATGTATGTATGTATGCATGCATATAACTAATAAGGACTACCTAGAACACAATAAAATTAAGGTAATAATTATATTTTACTATAAAATTATTGTGAATATTCTTTGGCCCCACATGATATTCCTTTTATATGGTTTTTAATAACTAAAAAACTTAATAATAAATAATTTTCAAACCTAATGTTTATTTTATTTATAGAATTGAATTTGGTACAGGTGGAATTAAAGCTACAAGGATCAAGGTTTAGATATTTCCTCATTTTTTAGTGAATTGACACTGACATATTGAGGGGCCAAAGAATATTCAAAATAATTTTTTAGATATTTCTCCATTTTTAGTGAATTGACACTGACATATTGAGCTACCAAGATAAAATTTAACGTCGGTATAACATGTCACCTATAGGATTAATGGAATTTTCTCGAATACATATGTGATGTTTTATCATTTTTTCTTATTATTTATGCAAGATATTGGTGTAATTGAAGCTCTGGTATTCATAAGCAAATATATGGTAGTCAGAATATTGGGATGACAGGTTAGAAATGAAGGCATAAACAATTTTTAAATTGGTTTCCTTATGATTAAAATACATGGAATTATATTTTTTTTTAGTTTTAAAGACTAGGAGCAGTTGTTTGCATGCATAGTCATCTATCTTGAAATGAATAAATATAATAATAGGTTCCATAAAAACATTTGTTTGAATATATTTGCTAAAAACACTATGCATGTTAGTTTTCTTAAAAATTTCATGTTTATCTACAAAATATTTTCCTTAAACTCAAAATCTATAAACTGGGGTTTTTCAGGTTAGTCAAAAATATGGTTGAAATTATCATGAGGCTTTGTTGAATTTATTCTTTTTTTTTAAAGAGGTATTTTGCATACCATTATTTCTTAGATAAAATGAGTATCTTGTTTGTTTAAAAGAAGTATGTGGTAAAGACTAACCACATAATATAATTCATTTTGTTCTTTTTGAATTGTTTAAAAGAATCATATTGCATGCCATTATTTTTTAGAGGAAATTAGTTTCTTGTTTATTTAAAATGAGTATGTGGTAAAGATCAACCACATAATATAATTCATTTTATTCTTTGTGTATTTTTCAAAATAAGTATCTTGCATGTCATTATTTCTTAATGGAATTCAATTTTTTGTTTTTTTTAGGTTTAGTTCGATAAAACTAAAGACCAACTAAATAATATATTAAAACAAGTAAAAAATGTGATAAAAAAGCATGGTATAGAGTATAAATAATAAACCAACTATAGGGCCATAGGGAAAGATAACTATGAAAAACAAGAATGACATAACTAAAATATATATTTATCACCTTAAGTTTATTGTGTCCTAAGTGATCCTTATGACCCCAAAGTTGGTTTATTATTTATACTCTATACCCTAATTTTTTGTCATAATTTTTTCTATACTCAGTATAATATATTATTTGGTTAGTCTTTACCACAAACTTATTTTAAACAAACAATAAAATATTTTTTTATATGAAATAATGGCATGCAAGATACTTTTATGAAAAGTGATGTTGGCATAACCATATATATATATATATATATATATATATATATATATATATATATATATATATATATTACCTCAAGATAATTATCAATCATCAATAGGTCTATAATTTGAGAGTGATGGGTGGGAGAACAACTATTGTAGGAATTTTGAATGCTAACAATGGGAAAGAGGAAGGCAAACTACAACCTAACAATACCACTTAGTCTGTGATAGATATAAAAAAGGTTGATTTAGGGAAGACTCCTATCTCATCAAATAACACAAAGAATCCACTAGTACTTGGGGAGGAGTTTGGTCAAGGTCCTCAATTCACTGACTCCAACCCCACCAAAGGTAAACAATAGTCCTTGTGGTTGGATTTGGTTGAAAGAGAATGTCATCACATCATCTCAAAAGAGTATTTTCTAGTCCCTTGAAGTGAAAGAAAGGAGGTAAGTCTCAAAGTCCCAAATGTTACCATTGATAGAATGGATTCCTCTTTATCAAATTCTATCTTGGCTAAGTTTAATCACTTTTGGAAAAATATTTATTCTTTCCAAAAATGGGCTAATATCAAATGGAAACCTAAATGGAAAATCAATATCATTTCCATACCTATAAATTTATTTCTAATCAATTTATCCCATCTCGAGGATACCCTAAGGACCCTTATGGGAGGACCTTGGTTTATGGGAAAATTAGTAGTCAATATTTACAAATGGAAGGTAGGACTTAACCATAATATTTCTATATTTGAGGATATCCCAATATATATTATTTTTCTAGAACTCCCTTTAGAATTTTGGGCATTGAAAGTCATTTTTAGGATTGCTAGGGCCCTTGGTCAACCCATTTCCATCGACCCAGTTACTAGGTCTAGAGGAGATTTCTTGTTACGAGGGTTTACATATTCATTCCCACTAATAAACCCTTAATCCATTCTATCAAGATTAAATCTAAGTATGGTATCTGGAATCAAAGAATTGAATTTGAAATATCTTCTAAGATTTTCAAAACTTGTGATGTCATGAACCACTCATCTAAATATTTGCCCCTACTTAAAAAGCCACCCATTCCCCTTTCCCCCTCCTAGGTCAGGAAATCCTGCACCCAGCCTACCTCTTCTCTACCCCCTCCCATCCCCACCTTTTCTCTCTCAAATCCCCACTTTCCCCTTCCCCTAAAGCTCTACTTCCTCCTTCCCTCCCCCCTCTCCCCCTTTCCTCTCCTTCCCATCCCCCTTCCCCCTCCATCAAGCCCCCTGATCCCCTCTCCCAAACTGGTTCTAACACCTCTTATCATGGGGAAAAATCTCTCTATTTTTTATTTTTTGAGATGCCCCATGGCTTTAAGGATCCTTATCCCTCCCCATCTCATCCTAGCTCTAGCTTCCCAAGTAGGTCCATTATTTTCCCCTCCAATTGGTTCCTCTTCCCCTCTGAAAGACATTTTTATGGAAGCTACATTCACATCCCTAGTGGGATCCCCTCCCCTCATAAGAATAATTTTGATAAATCTCACCCTATTTCCTATTGTACCATTTCTCATGAATATCTCTTATTGGATGATGACCTAGTGTTATAAGAAATTTTACCCCATTAGACTCTCCCGCTCCTATTAAAACTTGTGTGGAGTTCAAATATCTCTCCTTATTTGAAGGATAATGTTCCTCTACTAATAAGGGGGAAGTTATAATTTATCTAAAGACTCAGTCAAGGAAAAGTGGGGAAAAGTCCACAATAAAAAGGGTAGAAAAAAATAGAAGTTGGTTGTGATCATAAAATTGAAGGTAGACCCTCATCCCAAAGCTCTAGGAGAGAAAAAATAGATAGGCACATTGCAAAGGGCATGGAGATGACCCTTAGACACTATCCTAGTAACAAGAAATAAAAGTCCTTTCTTGGAATATAAGGGGGCTAAACAACCCCAAAAAATAGAGGTTAGAGAGAAATTTAGTTTTAAAGCATAAACCAAGCATTATTTTGATTCAAGAAACTAAGATGTCAGATGAAAAAAATTTAAAGATCACGTTTAATATTTAAAACAATTCACTTTGTAGTTGTAGTAATTTGAGAGGGGCTTCAGGTGGTCTAGTGGTTTTTTGGGATCCCTCAGTCTTAGAAAGAAACACCCTTCTTATTACTAAGACCCATATCTCTATTTAATTCTTTGACTTCCACATTAAAAACAATTGGATTTTCACCAATGTATACACACCAAATTCTAGGCCTAAAAGGAATGAGTTATGGAATAACTTGCTAGACATCAAAAATCAATTCAAAAACATGAATTGGCTAGTAGATGGAGATTGTAATTATCCCTTATCGCTCAAGGATAATAAAGGGGGAATTTGTTCCCTCAATGAAAACATGCTAGAATTTAATGATTTTATTGCTAATGCTAGTCTTTATGATATGAAACTAAAAGGTAATCAGTACACCTAGTCAAACCGAAGACTAGGAGATAATATTATTCAAGTAAGATTGGATAGGTTTCTAATTTCTCTTAATTGGATCCATAATTCTTCTAGTTTTCTCTCATCCCTCCCTAAGATAGGATCCAATCATAATCCATTATTGTTTCAAAGTGACATGGTGTCAAAAGCTAAGGCTACACCTTTTAGATTTGAAAAAATGTGGCTCTCAAATCAGTCCTTAGAAGACTACGTCAAGAATGGTGGAATATTCTAATTCAAGGATTAGACATGTATGTCTTGGCCATGAAACTCAGACGTGTTAGGAATAAGCTTAAAATCTTGAATAAAGAAGTGTTTAGAAATATCTTCCCTCAGAAAAATGTCATTGAAGAGAAAATTCATAGGATCAAATTGGGAAGCTTAGTTTTAGGCCCCTCTCTTGACCTCAATTAAAATAAAAGGAACTTCTTAGTATTTTTCAAAATTTGGAAGTGAAGGAATAAACCTACTAGAGGTAGAAATATAGAAAGTTATGGATAAAAGAAGGTGACAAAAATACCAAATACTTTCACACCTTGACATTAAAGAATCACTAATAGAAGTTAATTACATAAATTTAAGAGGAGGATGGCACTTGGTTTATGAAGGATGAAGATATTGAATCCCAATTTGTTAAATTATATAAATATTTGCTTGCCTTTATCCCCACTAAGGTGAGCATATATAAAATCAAGTGGATAACCTTTTCAATAGGGTCATTTATTAGGAAGATAATGTCTCCATTCTCACCCCCCTTCAAGTGATGATATCTGGGCTATTGTGTTCTCATTACAATGGGACAAAGATCTAAGACCAGATGGCTTCCCTCATTTCTTCTTTTAGGTTTTTTGGGACATCATTCAGTATGAAACTTGTATGATAGTTATGAAATTCTTGAAAGCTAGCACCATGCTCTAATATTTCAACAACACTTTCCTGGTTCTTATTCCCAAGAAGAAGGGGGCCACTCAAATGTTGGATTTTAGACCCATCAATTTTTGTTCCAAATTTTATTAAATCTACACTAAAGGACTTTTATTCAAAATCCAACTTTTATTGGATAAAATTATGTTGGATTGGCAAGAAGATTTTATGTTTGGTAGAAAGAATTTAGATGGGATTATTATAATACATGAAACCATCCACTTTGTATCTCACTCAAACTGGCAAGGTATATTCCTCAAGATTGACATGAACAAGGCTTATAATCAGGTCTATTGGCAATTCCATGATAAAATTTTGTCTATATTTAGCCTCAATCAATTAGTTAGAAGCTTGATTTCCTCTTACATATATGTCCCTATGTTATTTTTTATTATCAATGGTGTCTTAAAGGGTTTCTTTCTATTAGGTAAAGGGCTAAGATAGGGGGATCCTCTATCTCTGTACATGTTCATCATCCTAGATAAAGTACTAAGTAGACTTATTTTCAAGTCTAAAACTTCTAAAATCATCTCGGGAATCACTGCTACTCCTAATACCAACCCTATCACTCACCATCAATTCATGGATGACATGTTAATTATGGGAGAAACCTCAGTCCTAGAAGCCTGATGCTTTAGAAATATCCTTAAAATTTATGAAGTGGTCTTTGGCTAAAGTGTCAAATTTCTCAAGAGTTCCCTCTTTTTTGTCAATACCCTACTTTACCTTCAAGCTAAAATCTCTAAGATTTTGGGCTACATCATTAGGAACCTCCCATATTCCTACCTTGGCACTCATCTCTTTGAGAGATCCATGAAATCAAAATTTTGTAACCCCCTCATAGATAGGATTTAGAAAAATCTAGTAGGTTGGAAAGGGAACCTACTATCCCAAGTGGGAAAATTAAAAATTTTAAAGAGATCTCTTCAAATCATTTATTTATATTTCATGTCCCTTTTCTTCATCCCTAGAAGGATCACAGATCAAATAGAAAACATTCAAAAAATATTCCCATGGAAATATGCTAAAGACATATTCAGGTTCCCACTTATCTCCTAGATTAAAGCATACTACCCTACCTCAAAAGGAGGACCTGGGTTAAGAAGAGTTTAGAAACATGAATCAACCTCTATTAGCAAATTAAGGTAGGAGGGTGATTAAGGAAGATAACTAGTGGACTAAAATAATCAAGACCAAATACCTAAATTTTGGGGAAGGTTATTGCTTCCTCTCAAAAATTGGTCCCAATAATGGCTCAACATTCTGGAAAAAATTTAAAGTTGCCAAAGATATTCTGAGAAAAGGACTCAAGCAGAATTCTAGTAGAGGAAATATAGTTGACTTTTTTTTGACCCCTAGATCAATGCCCCTTTGGTCTCTTCCTTCCAATACTAGGAATTGTTCTCATTCTTTAAATAAATGTATGGTCACAAGGTGTTAGATTATTAGAAGGAGAGGAATGGGAAGAAGAGGTGTAAATCTCTAGTAAAAAATGACTTGAACTAGTGGTAGGCCTACCTTTTTCAAGACTTAAATGATTATATTCAACAAATTCACATCAAATTTTTCATGAAGGAGGATGTCCGCATCTGAAAACATGATCCCATTGGCCTTTACTTTATTAAATCTAGTTATTCTTCCCTTTGGGATTAGGAGGATGAGGATGAAAACTGGTAGGATCTCTGGCTAAAAAAATTCATCCCCAAAATTAGTGTCTTCTTGTAATTGGTAGCCTAAAACAAGATTTTAATTATGGACAATCTAGCTAAAAGAGGCATTCCTATCCCTAATAGATGTGTTCTTGACAAGTAGGACGTTGAGTCTATTAAAAATTTATTCCTCTCATACTCTTTTGCTTCATCTATTTTTTAGTATTTTTTTATCATTTCTAACTTCTCTTGGGTTACTCCAAGCTCTATTAAGGACTTGATCACCCAATGGAAACCTCCCTAGGAAGTTCCCTCATTAATATTATGGTGGAACCTAACTATCTCCCATATTTTTTGGGGTATTTAGAAAGCCAAGAATTCTTACATATTTAAGAACTAAATACCAAATAGTTATTCCACATCTAAATGGATCTTGGCTTTTGTTCATGAAAAATCTTCCTTTGATTAACCTAGCTCTCCTTTCTTCTCCTATATTATGAACTATCTCAATCTGGTCATACCAATAAAAGCTCAAGTAAATGGGGTTGATAGGTCTAAATTCAAGTGGTCACTTCCCCCTGCCTCATGGCCTTTGATGGGGTAGTGAAAGGGAACCCAAGCCCTATAGGAGTAGGAAGTGTGATCAGAGATTCTTCTATAAATAACAAAGCAACCTATGTGGGTCTATTAGGGTTCCAAACCAATCATATCTTAGAAGCTACTATATCACTTTAAGGTATTGAGTTATAAATTAATCTCAGCATGGAATTCATCCAAATTGAGGGAGATTTGATGAACATTATCAACTACTTACAAGGCCTTTCTCATTCCTCATGGAACATTTCTAGAATCTTTAGTGATGCTAAAAACTTATTAACCTACTTCAAAGGGGTCTACATAGGGCATGTTTATAGGGAAGGCAATAGGGTGATAATTTCATAGAAAACATTAGAGTCCTAAGAAGTGATTTTATCACTTGGTACAATAGTGATTTCTTATATGATGTCATCCATATTGTTGATTCGGAGAAGGGACACATCACACAAAGTCATAATGAGTGTATGAATTATGATACAAACATAGATCCTTTGTGGTGAATTTTATAAATGCAAGGCTATAATTACCAAGGCCTTGCATGTTTGGGGAGCCCTATGTTTGTATCATATGATTGAGTAGGGATCTTTTTTCTAGAAACTTCCCATCTTCTTCCGTAAGAGCATATATTGTGAAGACTGTAGAAGAAATTTACATTTTCACAAAATGGGTGGGTATAGAGATTGATTTGAGCTTATCTCTTATGTTGATGTTAAGAAAACTATGCACATATAGCATAAAATGGTAAAGGGAGGGTTGGATCCATTTATAAAATATCTGGTTAGGTATGACACTGTGCTCTCCAAAGACTTTGCTTATGGCTAGAAAGATCATAAAGTGAGAATAAATGGTCTAAAATTTTATATTACTAAGGAAATCATTAGTGAAACTATAGGGATGGAATGCAATGGTGTCAAAGAATTCAAAGATAAGAGGTGGAAAGAGGAACTCTTGAACATTTATATAAGAAGGAAAAGAAGAAACCTAAACATTCCTCACACAAAGGGTTTATGAGAGTCAAGATACCAAGGAAATGGTTAGAGGTCTATCTACAAATTATGAGGTAAATTACACTTAAGTGAAAACACACTATTGTATTTTTCATCATTTCCTTCTCATGAACCACTTTAAAGGCTATACTATTAGTATCTCATTCTTCTTGTTGAAATATTTGGAGGTTTCGGTGTTGAATTTAAAAAATAATCTATCAATGGATTTAATCCATCAAGGCCTAATCTTATTGTTGATTAAGCATATGGATCCACAATGGTATAATATTATCATCGAAGCTATTGACATCAATAGTGAAAAAGATAATTTAGAGGAGGAAGAAGGGTACTACACTCAATCAAACTCTGAAGATGAATAAGAGGAGTAGTATTTGGGGGATTCAATTAAACATGTGTAGGAGGATCCCAAACCATACTTGGGGAGCCCTAAATTTATCCACCTGCTTACTAGTAAAGGTAAAGGGGTCTCTGGGTTCAATGTCAAAGCATAAATTGAGGACTACCTCCAAAATTTGAATATGAAGATTGAAATCTAGAAACTCCTTTATGACAAAATTATTGATGAATTCAAGAGGCTTAAAGGATTCTTTAGTCTAGAGTCAAAAACTACTAATGTGTAAAAATATCTCTTATTTTACACCCCAAAAGTTAAATCCACCTAGCATGAAAAAGAGGGTGAAACCACCTAGGGTCCCAAGGAATAAAAAGGGAAGTTTTAATATTCTAACCTAAAGTAGAAGAGACAAGATGATGATAAGGATCAGTTTCTTGGGAGTCAAACTAGGGATAGAAATAATAAAAGTGTTAGTACTAAGGCCAAGTAGCTGGTCTTCTACTCTAAATCAAAATAGCTTATCTAGCTTTGCTCCTTTTTGGTTACTTTTAAGTTTTTTGGTTGATAGTTAGCAAAAAAATTGTAGTAGGGAGGTTTACCCATATGGGGTTTATCTTTTTATCCATTTTTGTCCTGTTGATATGTCTTGTTTATCTTTTGGTTGTTTTTTTTAAAGGGTACAGACCCCTTCAACTCAGTTGTTAACCAATCAAATAAAAATTGTGTTCTAAGTGATCCATGTGTGTGTGTGTGTACACACACACACACACACACATATATATATATATGAAAATTGAACATTAGGGATTTTAAAATTGAGAAACCTTGTTGAAAATAATGTAAAGTATATAAATGATTAATTTTGACATAGTAGTTTATCTATATTAAATAATTTGTCAAAAATTTTGAGGAACTTTTGTTCAAAATGAGTATTTGATTATTTGGCATGGTCAAAATTGGAAATATTGGTTTTAGATTTTTAAAGCTATAGTTGCATGTAATATATATATATATATATATATATATATATATATATATATATATATATATAACTCATAGGGCCAAGAATTTGTATGGATTTGAGTTTTATTTGAGTATGGCTTATTTACCATATTCTTGAAAGTGGGATGAGGACTGTGAAATAAAAAATGGGGCAAGATCTCAACCTTGATCCCTATAGCTTTAATTCCACATGCACCACATTCAAATCTAGAAATAAAATAAACATTAGGTTTGAAAATTATTTATTATTAAGTTTTTTAGTTATTAAAACCATATATAAGGAAGAGCATATGGTGCCAAATAATATTCAAAACATTTACATGGTTTTAAAACTACAAACTATATAATAAGGTCTATCAAAATGTTTGAAGTGTGAGTTATGGTCTATACTCAATTTATACTAAGTATTGCATAATATATTACCATATGTACTACATAAAAAGAGTCCCAGAGCCTCATGATCATACTATAATTTATTTTTAAATTTTTAAGGTAATAATTATATTTTGGTTTACATGGTTTGTTAATTGAAATTAAAAAATATTTGAAAAGCCAATATGGATGTGGTTAAAACATTGTAGTATACCTTATTATATAGTTTATAATTTTAAAAACTATAAAAATGTTTTAAATTTTTTTTAGTTATGTCATCCTTACTTTTCATAGTTACCAAAGCGTATAAATTATAAACCTACTATGTTAAGAATATTCAAAATACTTTTATAATTTTTAAATTGCAAACTATATAATAAAGTCTACCAAAATATCTTTACACATATCCATATTAGCCTTTAAAATATTTTTATATTTCAATTTCAAAACCACAAATTGTAAACCAAAATATAAGTATTACCTTAAGTTGATTGTGTCCTAAGTTGTCCTTATCACACATGCTCTCTCTCTCTCTCTCTCTCTCTCTCTCTCTCTCTCTCTCTCTCTCTCTCTCTCTCTCTCTCTCTCTCTCTCTCTCTCTCTCCTCTCTCTCTCTCTCTCTCTCTCTCTCTCTCTCTCTCTCTCTCTCTCTCTCTCTCTCTCTCTCTCTCTCAAAATAAATGTTAGGGTTTTTATGTATTTGATTATGACCTATTTATTATTTCATTGAAAGTGGCATAAGGATTGTGAAAGAACAATGCATGGTTTTCTTAAGCTAGTATTTATTTTCTCAATAGGTTGTAAATAGGATGGAATAATTAATTTTGATGTACAATGATGGTTATATAAATATTACTTACATTTTATTTCAAATTGAATAATTTGATAAATTGTATTTTTAAAATCATGAGAATTAGGAAGTATTTTATCTTGGTTGTATAAAATGTTCATTTTAACATACTTTATTAGATGTTAAATTAAAATCCAAGTTCAAATGATTTAGGTAAAGATATTTTGGGTCATGATGATGATCAATGTAGTGAGGCTAATATTTCATGGGGTAGATATCAAAGAGACCGATTATTTCATGGTCATAGGGTTACTAACACATTTGCTAGGTCATTTATCTAGGGAACCTGTGTTTCTTTGCATTTTTTATGCCAATGACCTTGCCTTTTCAAATGTTCTCTACTCTTTGCCTGCTAATTCTTTGAATTTTCATGGAAATAGAGGATATAGGGGAGCACATTGGAGGAATAATATATATATAGATGAGGAATTCCAAATGAGCCCCCTTAATAGATACATTCTTCTATTTAGCATAATAAGCATGATGTTTCATTGCCTGAGCCACCTCAACATGAAAATATTCTTGAATTAATTGAATATTTTCATCCCAATGAAATTATTCCACTTAACACTAATATTCCACCCCTTGAGCCTGACAAACCTAGTTCATCTAGTAGGAAACATGCTATCAACCCTGCAACATCACCTATGGAGGCTAAAATGTTAAAAAAGGTTAAGCTAGAGGTAGATGATTCTGAAGGGACCTCAATTTTCTTGATGGAAATTCTTGTTGCTTTCATGGAGTATATTGAATACTTGATTGATAAGGGTGTCCCTTTAATATATTTGATTTCTAATACATAATCTCAATAAAAACAATTTCTTATGTTAAAATTAAAGTTGATACTTGGTATTAAATATTATCTTCATATTTATAAGTATGTTGATATTATTTTTTATGGTTTTGATATATGTATAGTAGTATTTTATTTCTTATAGAATAATATGTTTAAATGGTTTAGTCATTACTAAATAATTATGGAAACACACATGGATTTTAATGTTTTATAATAATTATTTTTAATTGTTTATACATATTGATCATATTTTAGCCTTGCTAAAATCAATAAATAAATGTATGTAACATGATCAAGATACAAGATGAGTTTGATGGAGAGGTTGAAATCAATATTTTTTTTGTTATCTTTCATGTCCCAAAATTATGGTTCCCCAGGGCTTTTTTGTATAGTACATATGGTAAGATCATATGCAATACTTAGTATGCATTGAGTACAGACCTATATAAGTCTTTCAAAAGAATAATCTAAGATATAAAATTGATATCAAGAGATTGATATATAAGAGACTAATTTGTAAGTCTACATTGATTACATTGAGTCTTTTTATCTCTTGGTTTCTTTCATTTCATTTTTTTCCCCTCTTTTCAACTATAGAGATATAAAAGGGATATCAAGAGATTGATAAAGCACTTTAATAGAATTTTAAAAAAAATTGTCTAGAGATTGCCTCTTCTATAGGCTTTACTATGTTAGATAGGTTAGATTATATTATTTAAAATTTGATCACATAAACATATATTTGATAAATAAGATATAAACTATATAATAAGGTCTACCAAAATGTCTTAAACATATTGATAATAAATAATAGAATTTCAAATATTTTTCTATTTCAATTAGCAAACCATGTTAACCAAAATATTATTATTACCTTAAACTGGATATGGGGCCATAGGCAAAAATAAATATGAAAAATGAGGATGGTAAACCAATATCTTTAGAGAAATACTTTTCAAGAAACTTATCATTATATTTATTTATTTTAAGATAGATGATTGTGCATGCAAACAACTAATCTCGGTCTTTTGTCTGATTAAGAGAACATGTCTATAACAGTTATAAACTCTATTATAGAGATGCATATGTATTCAAGAATAAGTAAGTTAATCAAATACATATGTGATGGTTTTTTAATTTTTTTAGTCATTGATGCAAGCTATTGGCATAAGTGAAGGTCTGATAGTTGAAATATTGGGATGAGAGGTTGGAAATGAAGGTGCAAATAATTTCTAAGATGGTTTCCTTATAATTGCAAGGTATGGATTTGTGTTTTTTTTAATTTAGAGAAGTTGTTTGTATTCATAATTATCTGTCTTTAAATGAATAAATATAATGATAATGTCTTAACCATATCCATAATCAATAATTATAACGTCTACCAAAATATCTTCACTATATCCATGATCAATAATGGCCTTTCAAATATATTTTTATTTTAATTAACAAACCCTGGAAACCAAAATATAATTATTACCTTAATATTATTATATCCTAAGTCACAAGTGGTCCTTAACACATTTATAAAATAATTACCTTGATATTAATTATTATAAAATAATCAATAGTGGTCTTTCAAATATTTTTTATTTTAATTAACAAACCATGCCAACCAAAATATAATTATTACCTTAAGATTATTATGTCCTAAGTCACAAGTGGTCCTTAAAAATAAAATGTTCTTCCTTCTATATGGTTTTAATGACTAAAAAACTTAATAATAAATAATTTTTAAACCTAATGTTTATTTTATTTATAGCATTGAATGTGGTGCAAGTGGAATTAATGCTATGGAGATTGAGGTTTAGATTTTTCCCTATTTTTTATTGAATTGGTACTGGGATATTAAGGTACCTCAAGGCAAAATTTAATGTTTTTCTATCATGTCACCTGTGGGATTAATGAAAGTTGCTTGAATACATATTTGATAGTTTTCTTGATTTTTCTAGTCATTTATGCAAGCTATTGGTGGAAGTGAAGTTGTTGGTCCAATATAGATACTGTTCATTACACTATAAATACATTAAATAAATTTAGTATAAAATAACAAAAGAACACCACAATATACTTATGAATCTCTATAATAGAGTTTACAATTATTATAGACATGTTCTCTTAATCAAACATAAACAAAAATACACAAAATACCTCTTAATTATTTATATACTCTACATTATCTTCAATAATATTTCTCAAAACCCTTATAAAATAAATCTCAAAATCAATCACAAAATTTTTTTTCCTTCCTCGATCAACCTTATATTTTAGATGCCTAAATTTCAAATTTCAACATGTCAATTTTCTTCATTTTTTTCTTGATAATTACTATTTTCATTCTCTTCAAAATTTGTTAGACTCAAATCTAGTATTGTAAAATTATTGTGTGTTTGAAGAATTATTTGTCAATCCTCTTCTTTTTAGATGTTGACTGTAGAATTTTCAGAGCTCTATCAAATGGAAAATCAAGGACATTGTATCTAATTGTATAGAGCTTCAAGTAAGTCTCCAATTTTTGTCAAGCTTGATTCTTAACTTTTAATTTAAAAATGACAATGCACTAAAAATTATCTCATCTTCCACCTAACCTAAAATCATTTTTTTACATAAATTAGTAAGATTAAAATATTTGAGATAGCATCACATTATATTTCACTCAAACTTAAGGTAATCCATAGTCTACTAATCGAGCCATCTTTAAAAGCTTGGTCTAAAACTTGTTATGGAAATCAAATAAACCACTCCCTTAGCTTTGGTAAATCTGAAATGCCTTTCGTTTGATCATCATTCAATTCTACACTCTTGTAAAAGTGTTTGGACAAGGTTTTAATTTTATTCTAAAAATACGATGACCTAAAAAATTTCTAATATCGAAGGTACATCACAACTATGGATTTTACTAGTTCATCCTGAGGAAAATGATATCTAATCTATGAAGAGAAACATTTTGAATTTTCTTTCAAGGTGTAACTTACAAAAGACACAATCTCAAGGAATTAATCCCTTATAATAGTAATTTCTTTGAGTCTATTAGATCGACCAACTATGTCAAAAGTGTGAATTGTGGTTTGTACTCAATTTATAATAAAATATTATACATGATTTTACCATATGTACTACATAAAAAGAGTCATGGAGCATCATGATAATACTATATTTTGTTTCTAAATATTTAAGGTAATAATTATATTCTAGTTGGCATTGTTTGTTAATTGAAATAAAAAAGTGTTCGAAAAGCTAATATGGATGTGGTTTAGACATTTTAGGAGATCTTATTATATAGTTTATAATTTTAAAACTATTAAAATGTTTTGAATATTTTATCATCCTCTATTTTTATAGTTGTCTTGTCTTATGGCCCCATAGTTGGTTTATACTCTATACTATAATTTTTTTATCAATATCTTTGTTATACTTAGTTTATTATATTATCCATTTCGTCTTTACCAGATACTTATTTTAAACAAACAAGAAATCAATTTCTTCTAATAAATAATGACATGCATGATACTTATTTTAAATAATATACAAAGAACAAACTAAATAAATACAACGGAGCCTCATAGTCATAATTAATTTTGTTTTTAAATAGTTAAGGTAATAATTATATTTTGATTGGTATGATTTGTTAATTGAAAAAAATATATATTTGAAATGCCATAATTGATTATAGATATTGTTAAGACATTTTGGCATACCTTATCATTATTGATTAATAAAAAAATTAGAAAAATGATTTTTGGGGAACTTATCATTATATTTTTGTTATACTTATTTTATTATATTATCTCATTGGTCTTTACTACATGATTATTTTAAATAAGCAAGAAATCAATTTCCTTTGAGAAATAATGACATGTAAGATAATTATTTTGAATAATGCACAAAAAATAAATTGAATAAATGCAATACAGTCTCATGATCATATTATAATTTGTTTTTAAATGTTTAAGGTAATAATTATATCATGGCTGGCATGGTTTGTTAATTGAAAATAATAAATATTTGAAAGCCCAATATGGATGTGGTTAAGACATTTTGGGAAACCTTATTATATAGTTTATAATTTTAAAAATATGAAAATATTTTGAAATTTTTTTCAAGTATGTCATCCTCACTTTTTATAGTTATCTTTCCCTATGGCCCCATAATTTGTTAATATTGTATCCTCTATTTTTTGTCACAATTTTTTCTACACTCAATTTATTATATTATCTAGTTGATATTTTGAGAGACTTAAATAGTTTTTTAATCATTTTATAATTAGTCATATGGCCTTCAAATTTAGAACTTAAAAAAGAAAAAAATAATCTTTAAAAAGAATGATGAATTTAATTTTTAAAAAGCAGGAACTGTAAATAAGATTTCAACTTTAGACTTCTCATCCTATAACCTTTTCCTCCATTAGTTTTTTTACCATTGTTTCTTGATTTGAATATGATGCTTGATTCTCTAGCTATTGACAAGTTTTTTGAGAGAGCTAATAGAAATCATTAGTCAATTTATACTGTCCTAATAATTTTGTCAAAGATTCACCAATGGAATTATACTTTAAATTTAGGATTCGACATGTTTTTATAGTAATATTTTATGGGTCCCTTCTTAAAATTATCCTTTTTCATATTTTATAAAACCCAAAAAATATTTTTTAACTAAATACATTGGTGGTACAAATATGCACATAAACCAAGAAAAATATTTGAAACCCTTTAAAAATATTCAAATGGTTGTCATGAATATAGGTCATACTTACAAACATTCCTAGGGTTTTTTGACCCTCTTAATCCAATGGTGTTATCTTATTTTCATATAGAGACTTTAATAATTAGATATGTACAAATTTTATAGAAACTCCACCAAACCCTTAGAAACTGAAAACAATCAAAAACACCTAAACAAGCTAGAATGCTAGATATCACAACATGGATAATGGAATTTGTCTACCTAAAAAGATATGATACCATGTTAGAGTGACCCACAATTGATGATCAATCTAGATAGTTTTTAATGTACAAATCCTACCTTGTATGGAGTAGTGAAGTCCAAAAAAACAACTCAAATGGAAGAATCTTCTCTTCACAATTTAAAAAAAAGTGTATTAAAACATTTACTCATTATCCATAAAATCTTTAAGAAGGTTTATTATATAGGTGAAAGGTAAACATGTCCTCACATCCTCATGAATGTGGGATTATCTTTTATAATGATTTTTATTAAACACCTAAGTAACATTTAATTAAGCTAACTAAATATGTGTAGGGAAAAACCATTAAATCAAATAAAAACCTACACTAAAAACAACATGGATACATGATAATATGATTTTGCCTACCTTTTGGCATGTTGTACACAAGGTTGATCCATATATTTTTTATAAATCAAATCAATTTTTTTTAAACAAAAAAAAAGTCTAATTGAGTAGACTGAACCAGATCCTCGTATCAATATTTCAATTGATGTGTTCACATTCATCTCTTATATTTGTAAAAACACTAGTATCTCATTAGATTTTTTTTTATAAATAAAATAAGCAAAGTAATATCTCATTAGAGTTTTTTTTTAATAAAATAAGTAAAGCAATAAAAAATTTTAACAAAATATACTTTATTTTTTAGGATGTTGGTGTCTATAATTGTTATTTAATATAAATTGGAAATAATTAGTGAGGATGATGGTTTGTATGCCATCTATTAAGGTGTAAATCTCTCAAGATACCTGACACAAAAATTTAATCAGATAGAGCCAGGCTCATTTCTTAGATGACTTTGATGGATTGGATACTCCCAATCATTGTTTCTTAATCGAAGGAATTCTCATATTTATATGTATGCTGATAATCAATTGTAACCTACTATATATAATCCAAAATATAGTAGATATGTTGATATCTATATAACTTTGAGATCTTCAATTAAAAAAACTAAAATTTCACCTTCTTAAAATAATCTTCAATATTATTAATCTTATAGCTACTTGGAAAATTATGTGGAAGAGTACCACTAGTGTCATATGGCATTACTATCTTTTAGATTGAGTAAATTTAATATGAGGGAAACAAAGGATATAGTTTGACTATAGTCACCTCCTTCATGTTGTAATTCATTATATTCCTGAATAATGTTGAATGTTTTTGAGATTTAAAGAGGGACACAATTTTAATGTTTATGTATTAAAAAATCACTATTTCAACATAAAAACATTAACTACATTCTCCATTTTTAAGGTATAATCCTCTTTGTTTAATTACATCAAGAGGCATTATACAATGACATCTAGGGGTGGTGGTGTGTTTTAATGGAGTGAGTGTGTTCACTTTTAATTCCAACTTTAAATTTGATGTCCATCCATCACTTATAAATCCATACATTTAATAGTCTAAATTCATCATTATTATACCATATTAACTTTTAAATAATTAATAACTATCTAGAATTGTTTTTTTACAAAAAATACTGAGTGAATCATACTATTAACATGTCTTAATGAGTTAGTTATGGTGATTTTTTACTTTATTTTTAATACTTGGTTTAACATTAGAAGTGAAGTGTCAAGGAATTTTGATGTAGTTCATTTTATAGAGTTAAGAATTCCTAGTGTGGGTTTTGATAGACAAACTATAAAGGCTCTAGTCATATATGTGCACAAAAACTCATAGAGATTCAAAGAAGTAGAAAAATGTGTGGTTTGACTATTTGAGTTTAAAAATAATGAGTAAGGTAGGTTGTTGTTCAATTGTCATAGATGTCATACAATGCATATTGATAAGTGGTTTTCTTCACAGTTGACCTATCCTCTTTGAAAAACTAGGGTGAAACTATGACCCAACAATGTATTTAATTTATTAACCACAAAAACTAAGAAATTAGGAGAATTAATTCATGAGAATAAGGATCCATTTATTCAAATGTTATAGTTAAGCACCAAAAAATTGTTTAAGGGCATCTGGTAAAGGGGGGGGAAAGATCTAGAGCATAACGGTACCATTACCCATCACCTATATTTTTTTCAATCAGTCATGAAGGAACATCAAGAGGAATATTGCCACAATTTGTTATTCACATGCCAAATAGGCCAAAAATAACACTCTTGTGCAATCGTATATATTTATTTTAGATATGGAGATACAAAAGTGTTTTTTAGGGGTATATGCTTAATTTCTATTTTTAAGAATTATTTTTTGATTTATTAAAAAGGTTAAACTTTTATTCTTGTAATTAAGAAATTTTTTATTGGATGGGATTAAACACAATTTTTTTCTTATTATAAGCCCATACCCTATGTTTGGTACATTTATAAGATAAAATTATGATTACATCATTTAGTTACCTTTGGTTAATATTCCAAAAAAATTAAGGATGGATAGAGAATCTTATCTTTTTATAAAAAAATATAATAGATTATAATTTTTCTATTTAAATGAATAAGTTAGATAAAGTAAATTATATTATAAAATGTATTATTATTTTTTTCAAATAAATTTTAATTATATTTATATATATAATAACGATTAAGTTTTTTTAATGGATAAATTAAAATATAGTCTATCATATTATTGAATCCTTTATTATTACTCTAAAATAATTAACATACATATCTTAGGTAAATTTATTTAAAATATGTCGAGAGATGTCATTTTAATGGAACCTATGTTATATTGAATTTGTGACATAAGTCAAATTCATTCCTCAAAAATAATGCCTCTCAACATATTTTACATATATTTACCTAAAATATGTATACTAATATTATATTATATTGAGATTAATATATAGTATAATATAATATAATATATTTATATATTTTAATATTATATCTATGTATGTATGTATACTAATATATTTATAACTATCATATGTATTGTAAATAAATTTATATAATCTATGTTGAGTGAGGGTGGCTATATACATGATAGATGGCACTCAGACTATCGGTTGAGGGACTCAACCATTAGGTTGAATAAGGAATTTGAGTGCCAACTATATATATTCGGGATGGATAGAAAGGAGATCAACTGATGAGCCCTATCTACCACTATAGGAGTCGATTTGATGTGCAAGAATAAATTGATAAAGATTTATTGCATAATTTGGGTGAATGCTAGTTTATTTATAATACAATACTTATTGAAACATAATAACATGAACAACATCCTCCATTTTGAAGCTCCAATCCTCATCACTTACTTTTTTAGTAGTACTAGATTTAGAAATGGTTTCACTTGCATTATTACTTTGATTTGAATGGTTTGGATATGAATCATATCCTAAATAAATTTCTATATCAAGATAAATATTGCCTATAAAATCTCTTTTGGAAAGGCTCAAACACTAAATTAGGGTAAATAATGGGTCACCTTAAGTTGGGAGGGTAATAACTATATAATATGTGCATTAATTATGTCATTTTATAATCACAACAAGGGAGTGTAAAAGAATGAGTTATTTATAATTATATTAAACACTAAATTTGATGTCCATTTGACCATAGTAGGGTGATTTCAACCTTAAATTTAACATCTATTTAATTTTCATTTAGAAGTTTTTTCATTTGTATTAACGAATTCAATTGTAATATCTTGGACATATGCTGAATTTTTATCCCTTTTTTATTTTATTGGAGCTCAAAAAAGTGGTGTATCTTTATTGATGCCAAATTTCACCAATCAATGGGTAATTAGTACAAAAAATAATGGAATTATCAATCTATGTTATGCAAAATAATCTAGATAAGAACCTTGAGATTGATATCTCTCGGCATATTTTAGATAATTTTATTTAAGATATATGTACTAGTTAAAATTATCTTGATATTAGTAAATAAAAATTAATTATGAAAGTTAATTAGATAATCAATTCAATTTAGATTTATGTACATTGATAGAAATTCTACAAGGGTAGAAAAAAAGTGTAATAGAGTGAGTTGCTCACAATTCTATACAATCTTAAATTTGACCATCATAATATAAGTTCCACCTTAAATTTGATGTCCATGTGACTGTCACTTCATGTAGTTACTCAAATTTGGTCATGAATATTTGATAATATCAATTTTGTCCCATTTTTACTTTAATTAACTTGAGTAATTTTTGGGCATATCTAACCCAAATAGAAAGAAGAAGAGTCCTTGATTGATCAAAATGATCTAAACTAGCTCTAGATGGAATGAATGGAAAAGGTAAGGATCATGAAGCTCACAAATATTTTAAAACACTTTGAGTTCACTTAAAGTGTAATTAATCAATTCCTAAAGATAGGTATAGAACTACAGAGACTTTATGAAGTGTTAGAAGTGCTTGGGAAATGCATGAGAGTGTATGGTATTCATCTGGTCCATTCATTCCATCTGGAGCCTATTTGGACTTTTTGCTCCAGTGGTATGAAATATGAGTGACCATTTTTATGATACTATATCTTGTACATGTAGCATTCTAAATAAGAAACAATCATATGGGTTTTTTCATTTTGGAGTCTAGTTCATGTGTGCCAAGTTTTAGCTCACACACTACACCACAATGAGAGATATGCATGGGAAAAATTGGCTCCTAACATAGAATTTACTAAGTTTCCATATTTGTCCATTTTAGACGAGACCATCATCAAGACATCATGCAAGATCACATGAACCAATCAACTTCACCAATTTATAGAAGCATGTGGAAAGCTCAAATTGCTATTGGATTAGAAGTATTGGGTCTATTCTCTATAAGTTTGGTATTCCCATAACCTTTTCATTTCAAGTTATAAAATTAAAAATTTAGTCAAAAAATGATAGATGTCTATGTGATTGTCATTTTTGAGACCCATAAATTGACCATTTGGATCCAAAATCCTTAGTAGGATCTTAAAAAATAATGTGCAATTGATAAGTGTCAAGCACATGGGAGTTTGATAAAGTCAAATGGTCAACGAATCTTAGAAATCAATGAAAAATTGAGCTTAAGGTAGTGGGTCCCAAATATCTATGGTCTTCAGTTAATCAAATCTCAAAATTTGATAGAGAAAAATAAAGTCAAAGGGTCAATAGTCTGAGGTAGTTTCAATAGCCAATAGCAAGTGGATGAAACTAGAATGTTTGATGAAAGTTGATAAAACAAAATGGACCCAACTCAACAAGCAATATTATAGGACCTAGACTCAAGCCTGACTCAAGTCGATGAAAAAATTAAAGGAAAGGATCTTGATGTGGACTCAAATAGGACCTAGTATTGAAAAAAGTTCCATCTATATGTAAAACTATGGGAAAACTAATGCCTTTAGATTGGTTTTCACCCATAGTTATCTCAATTTAGGATATAAGGCACAAAGTAGATATATGATTAATGAGAATATCATCTCAAGTCATGTCCTCAATAAACCATTCTTTAGAATAGACATGATGTGTCCTTGGAAAATTGAAGATATGGGGATTTTGTCCTCATAATGAAATCTAGTCCAAGATCCAAAGAAGTAGGAATTAAGGATTTCAAAAGTAGTTGAAGCATTCATTTTCAGTGAGATCATGACTTGCCACTTTTGGAAAACTCTTATCTTCTAGTGTAGATTATTCAACCAATAGAATGATTCAAAGGCTATCTGGGTAAATATCAACTATCTTGATCATAATAACCTATTTTGATTAGACCAAAATCTTGGTGAAACATCCCTTAAAGCTAATAGCTTATTGATTGTCATGAACAACGTGTTCATTTTTCTCTCTACTCTTCTCCTTCTCCTATTCTATCCCTTTCTTTCCATTTTATAAAGGGTTTTTAGATTTTAGACTTTTAATCTTTTTGGGAGATAGGGAACTCTTTGGGATACTATAAAGTATGCTCAAATTGATTAGGATCGACCTTGTCAAGCATTTGTAATAACTACCTCTTGATGTAATATAAGACTTTCTTTGCCTATCTCTTGCCTTTAATCTATTTTGATGAGTTATGCATGATGGAATTATGTAAAGGAGAATATTCCTCATCTATTTTCCTCTTTTTTTACCTTATTTAGGGTATTTTCAATGCTTCTTTCAAGTCTATATTAGTGTTCTACTCTGAACCTCTTTTATGAATTACTTATGCAATTAGCTTGAATTTGAGCTTATGTAAGCTAGTACTATCTCTTACAGATCTAGTGTGGGTTAAAGATTATGGTATATTCACTTTTAAATTTGGTGTATCCCTTGGTTAACTTTCTTAGGATCCCTTATTCTCTTGCTAACCCTTTTCCATGTGAAGCATTAGGCTTAGTTTTAGTTTTAGGTGAGCTTCAAAGAGGAATCCAACCTACTCCAAAGGTTCATCCCCAATATAGGTGACCCACAGCCTGGGGTTGTTTAAATTTTATAATATTAATTAGAGAGAGTTTAAAGAACCATCTCCAAGGGTGTGAATTAAGACTATAATAGTTTTTGGCATGCCCAGTGGAACCAAGTTCTAAAGCAATGAAAAGATTTTTGGTATTATCTTTCTACATATTAGTCTTTGGAGGCATTCTATAGACATTAATGGTGACTTTAAGCATCTATTAGATGATTAAGTAGCCTAAATAAGTGCCTAATCATCATAATCTAGTATGAAAAACCAATCATCTTTTGAATGGTATGATTATTCTATACCTTAACTTCACACTTATCAGGTAGATAATGTTTTTCTGTGTACCTCAAGTGGACCTCAAATAGTCTATCAACCTTATCATAGCCTTTGTCCCTATCCTCATCTTATGCCCTTTCACACTTAAAAAAAGAAAATTATCCCATCATGGATCTTCTCTAAAACCTTTGGACCTGGCTATGTTTTTCCCTCGCTTGTAAAGCCACCCTCTCCTATAATCATCCAAAAAAAAGAAAAAATGTTTGTTCTACACTCATTTCCATCATGGAAATAAGTCTAGAAGGGAATAATAAAGGAGGAGGTGTCAGTTGAATCATTCTAAGAGTCAGTCATAGTAGAGGAGGGGTTATCTATGCCAAAAAGGAATCAAACAACCATATCTTAGCTCAATGAGATAGGTGAAAAAATGTTTTGAGACTCTTTCTCTTTAGCTCAATATCCATTTAGAAGAGCATTCAGAGTACCTAGATAGAAGTATACACTCCTAAGTTGTAGGCAATGTAAATTTATTCACCCTCCCACCATCTCCCTTATAAAATAGGGACCTGATGAGAAGCAAAAAGACAACTTTCCTAAGCCTAGTATGGAGATCAAGATCAACTCAGATAGTGAGGAGATTGAAGAGTTATGGCAGCATTTGTGCTCAAATTTCTTGAGCAAAATGGAGTAGCTTAAGGTTAAAAAATTACTTGAAGGGGAGAATATACAATATGGATAGACTATTGAAGGTCCATTCTATATAGATGAAGAAGAATACTAAAACCAAGTGCTTGAGGCTGGTCCACTTCAAGATGAGGGGTCAGTTGAGGATATCCCTGATACATTAAATCTAGAATAAAGTAGATCAGACCTTGAGCAAGATAAATGTGATGTCTTAGACCTTGGATGGTCAAATTAGCCTTCATTTATAGTTTAATATCAAGATGAAATTTTGAGTGAAGTTGATGAAGGGAACATCTCAAGTGCTCAAGTGATATAATTTGAAAAACATACCAATGAAGAGCTTGAATAATTATGGAGTGGTTCAATACCATAATAAAATATTTTGAAGAGGCTAGTAGACATGTCCTTCCTCCAAAACATTATGAACATGTTGCTTTAAGAATGAACAGTCCTAGTTTACACAAGGATAAGGTAAAATAACATGAAGTCTTCCTAAGAGCCTAATTGAAGTCTTCATACAAGACTTTCTCAAGAGTAGAGAGAAAAATCAAGAAAATTATGTGGCAATCCAACATGAACCAATCTTAGAAATCATCAATTGAACCAAGTACATTTGTTCCCAAGAGCCTAAATGAAATATTCATGCAAGACTTTCTCAAGAGTAGAGAACAACATCAAGAAAATGCTCCTGCAATCCAACATGAACCAATCTTAGAATACTTGGATCAATATGTCTACATCATATAAATTTTCATTCCACTCCATCCACTATGGATTACATTAGAGGGATTGGCCATCACACTACCTAGTCACCAATTATGATACCTCTAAAACTAGGTATTTTTTCGCTTAGTTTATTACAAATGGATGATATGAGAGTTTTCCCTTTTGATCTAGGTAGATAATTTTTGAAAAGGTATTTTATATATTATATTAGTTTTTATGCTTCTATATAGCTTCCCTTATGCACTTTTTATTTAGTAGGTTAATTGTTCTTTCTTTCCTAGATTTGCATGTATGCATTTACCTTCATTGTTTTGTTTTAGTCTTTTTTTCAAGAGGAAGTTCCAAAAATAGGTAGCTTTGCATCATCTTAATGATCAAATTAGTTATATAAAAGTGACTCCATGTTGAATAGATCAATTAGGACAAAATGAACTGGGTTCTCAACCATAGCAGGAGTACTTCCCTATAAGTCACTAGAATTGTTGGCCATATTTATCCCACATAGAAATAAGTAGAGTCCTTGATTGATCAAAATTATTTGAACTATCTCTAGATGTAATGGATGGAAAAGGTGAGGATCAATGAATCTCACAAATCTTTTGAAACACTTTGAGTTCAATTAAAGTGCAATTCAACATTTCCTAATGTGCAGGCCTAAAACTACAAAGACTCTATGGAGTGTCAAAATTGCTTGGGAAAATCATGAGAGTGCATGGTATTCATTTGGTTCATTTATTCCATTTGGAGCATATTCAAACTTTTGGCTCCAATGTCAAGAAATTTGAATGACCATTTTTATGACACTAGATCTTGTACTTGTGATATTCTCAAGAAGAAACAATCATATGGGTCTATTCATTTTGGAGTTTAGTTCATATGCACTAAGTTTTAACTCATCTATTGAACCTAAATGAGATATATACATTGTAAATTTGTATCCTAACACATAATTTGCTAAGTTTCCATACTTAGCCATTTTAGACTAGACCATCATCAAGATGTCATGCATGATCACATGAACTAGCTAAATTCAACATTTTATAGAAATACATGGAAAGCTTGAATGGCTAATGGATCAAAAGGGTTTATTCCTTTCAATATTGGGTGCATTATGTACAAGTTTAGTGTTCCCATTATCTTTACACTTCAATTTATAAAATTAAAAATTTGGTCAAGAAATGATAGACATTTGTATAAACATCATTTTTAAGACCCATAAAGTGACCATTTGGATCCAAAATCCTTGATGGGAACCTGAGAAGGAACACATAGTTTACAAGTGTTAAGCACATGGGAGATCGATTAATTAAAATGGTTAATAAATCCAAGATACCAATAATAAATTGAGCTCAGGGAAGTAGGTCCCAAAGATTTATAGTCTATGTTTAATTGGATTTCAAAACATGATAGAGTGAAATAAAGTCAAAAGGGTCAATATTCTAAGGTGATTTTGATAGCCAATAATAAGGGGATAAAACCATAATGTTAGACAAAAGTCAATAAAGCAAAATGGACCCAACTTGACAAGAAATATTAAAGGACCCAGACTTAGGCCTGACCTAAGTCACTAAAAATATTAAAGGAAAGGAGCTCAATGCAAACTCAGATAGGACCTGGCACTAAAAAAAGTGAGATGTATAAGTAAAAATATGGTAAAACCAATGTCCTTATATTAATTTTCACCCATATTTATCTTGATCCAAGATCTAAGGCATAAAGTAGATATATGATTAATGAGAAGATCATCCCAATCCATGTCCTTGATAAACTACCATTCAAAATAGACATGATATGTCCTTGGAAATTTGAAGATATGGATGTTTTTTCCTCAAAATGAAATCTAGTCCAAGATCTAAAGCAACAAGACTTGTGGATTTGGAAAGCAGTTGGAGCATTCATTTTTAGTAGGACCATGACTTGCCACTTTTGGCAAACTCGTATCTTCTAGTGTAGTTTATTCAACTAGTGGAATGATTCAGAGGCTATCTAGGCAATTCATGAATATATTGTTCATGATAACATATTTTTATTATTTCAAAATCTTGGTGAAACATCTCTTGAAGCTGACAACTCATAATTATCATGAACAATGTGCTCCCTTTTCTTTCTCTATGCTTCCCCTTCTCCTATATTATCTCTTTCTTTCCATTTTACAAAGGGTTCTCAAATTTACACATTTTATCTTTGTTTAAGATAGGAAACTCTTTGGGATACTATAAATTATGCTGAGCTTGATTAGGCTTAACCTTATCAAGCATTTGTAAGAACTACATCTTGATGTAATATGAGACTTTCTTTGCCTATCTCTTCCCTTGGATCTGGTTTGATGAGTTGTACATGATGCCATTATGTGAAGGATAATCTTCCTCATCTATTATCCTCATTTTTAACCTTATTTAAGGTTTTTCCAATGTTTTTTTTGTTTTATATTGTAGACACCTAAGTCTGGCCATCGATAACCTCCAATCAAGATTTTGGCCAATTTCTACCTAAAATGCATAAATTAGCCTAAAAACACTAAAACATGCTAAATGATGTGAATTTTACATATTCAAGTGATGATTTTATCTAGGGTATCCATAAATGGGGCAATGCAATTTATGGGCCAGCTAACTTTGATCAATTCATTTCACGTCAAAATGCTAATTTTGCACTTAGGTGATCTAGATTGTTATTTCCTATCAAATCTTCTGCAAAAGACATGTGCCTTTGTTATTTGTTTTTGGAAATATCCTAAATGGTAATAAGCATATAATGCATCAGGTGTCACCTTCCTATTCCAATCTAGTTAAATTTTAGACCAATAACAAGACATTCTGATCAATTTGAGTAATCTGTGCACAAAGTGCTTAATCATGCTTAAGAGCTAATTAACCCAAACCAAGGCATAATTAATAATTCCATAGAAACTTGTTGAATACTTATTTTTGTTAATGAATATTGAATATCTACATCATCAAGTGACCTCATTTCTTGGGAAGACATCCCTAGGCCATAAATGCCATAAATATCAGGATTCATGCCTCCCATGCCTCATTAATGCCTTCCATGATTACCTCCATGCCTCTTAATTTCCCCTTATTCAAATGACATGATGAAGATAATTACAAACTTAATTCCAAAAATTAAATTAATCCTCAACCACACATCTCAATCTTGAGATGGATGGTTCAATTTGATTTTGATCAAATCCAAAAATCTATAAATAAGAGGCCTCACAATATCATTTCTAAGATATTTTGGTGAAAAGTTATAATGAAAAAATATCTTAAATAAGCCATTTCTACTAGTGTAACCATGCCAAATTGATTCTAAGCCAAGCCAAGCCACAATCTAAAGGTGCCAAGGAGAAGAGGAGATAGCTAAGCCTCCTTTGATGAAGACTCCATGAGCACAAGCTAAGTCACCACTACAAAGGCATTTAGAGTATCTAAGGAAGGTGAAGTAATTATTGTGTTTTCATTCCTTGATTTTTAGTTGTGTTTGTCATTTTATTTTGTTAACTAATATCTCCCTAGTGTCTAGGCCTAGAGATGTTATGCTTTTAGTGTGTTTATTTCATTTTGTTTTCATTTTGGAACTAACACCATAGTAACCATCCTCTCTTGAGTCAAATTCCTAGAGCACATAATGGCATGCCTGATGGGATTATATGTATCTCACATCTAAAGGATATCCTTTTGCAACTCTAAAATATTTATTTTAGCGCTTAAAACTCTTGAAATTTGATTTTTTTAACTTTATTTTGCCATTTTTTTACCATAATTATACATAGTAACCAAAATTGGCAAGCAATACCGACATTAGTTACCTAACTTAACCAATGTCAGTCAAAAAACACATCGATTAGATCTTGGTTAGCTAGAGTAACTGACGTCGGTGGTTATAAATAATGTTTATCACCGTGTTTTTTCCAAAAACATAGACCTGAGAGCTACTTTTTCAAAGTTCATTGTTTCAAGCTAAAAAAAGATTCAAAGCTAAAGGATATGCTAAAAATTTTGCTACATGACCAAGCTTGATATTTACTTAGAACATGTTTAAATCACCTTTGCATGCTTAAAAATTAATTAAGAACCTTGTTTTTGGTGTTTAACAAAGAATTTAGGTGTTTTTGGTGAATTTTTTCAAAGTTTACAACTAAGACCAAGGGGTCAAATGAATGCCACCAAATATTTCATTTTGGGTTTAAAATTGAACACATTTGTCAATTCTTGTTTGTAATAGTTGTTTAATCAAGATTCTTGTTTGGAAAAAAGAGGAATGTTGCATGTATGCTCTTCCATTTGTACCCTATAGAGAACCCTTAGAATCAAAAGTGCCATTCCTATTTCAAGTAGCCTAGTCCAACGCTTAGAAATAAATTCATCTAAAGCGCTCCCCAAAAACTCATCAAAGTTTGGGTAACGTTGAAAATAACCCTAAAGTCTTTATAATTTCATGATTTATTTATTTTTATGCATCTTGGCTTGCGAGGGGGACTTCATCACCTATCATAAGTTATTTAGAGAACCTTTGACCAGGGGTTTCATCTCTAGGCACTGACTTCATTTGGCTCCTTTAGAGTTGCACACGGGATGTAGTGGCACTTTGGACATCATACTACACTGAATGAATAGCAATATGTAGTGGTTGAAAAAAAGACTAGACCTTTTTACAACAAGCCAAGTGATACAAACCCAAAATTTGTGATTTTATTTTGCATTATTTGGCATGAAAGTCATTTTACAATTGATTCCCATAGAACCTTTAGAAACTTGTTAGATCTTAGATAAATCCCCACTTGCAATGGAAGTATTATTGGTGCAAGGTACACTTCAAGGTCCATGTCATAGTAATGTCATTTAAGAGAAGGGGGTGTAAAATCCCTACTATATAATGTGCATTTACTTTTAGATGAACACTTAAAATCCTCTCAAATGATGTATATTAAAAGATTCCAACAATACCAAACAACCTTGTCAGCTTAGGATCTAAGGGAAATTAATTAGTTGGTCTTGTCCTAGATTAAAGTCTTATTTGGAGTCAAAACTTGGTGTAAACAAATAATCCATACCAAACACATGTTCTTCATTTTAATTTAAACAAAGAGGGATTATACTACCCACATGAGAACATCAATTTGCCTTGTTCAAAGTTTATCAAAATCTTGAGAGTCATACCATCTACTTTGGCATAGTTATGTTTCCTAATTGAGTCTAAACATTTACCAATGTTTTTTAAGTCCTTCACTTATAATATTATTTTGGAATTACACCTTTACAATTTCATAGGGTTGATGTGTTAAGTGGGTTCACCATTTGCACTAAACTTGAGGGAACTTAGGTTTAATTTCCAATTTGGGTTGAAGGCTATTTAAGGCTCATAATCATTGTCATCACTTGATAAACTTAAACCATTTTGTGGTAAACACTTTCACTTTGAGTGATCCAAGAAATATTTTAGGTGATAATTCAGGTGATAGTTCTACCCCAATTGGTAATAGAACTTCCATGAGCCATAACTTTTGCACCATAGTTCCAATTTTAGTAGTGCAATATAAAAATAGTAAGTTTCTAAAAATAGTAATTCCTCAAATTATGTAATATTGTAAATCATGGAAGTTGAACCACTTAATCTCCCTCGATATTGGTGACCTTCCACATCCTCCTCCTATCTTAAAAATGTTTATAAATGAAGATGTAACCAGAAATGGAAATTAGACATCTCTTCCCAGAGATAGGCATATGTTGTATCTTTAATTTTGAGAAATAAAACATCTCTTCTCAGAGATAGCATTATTAAAATTATGTTGTTTCTATTTCTTGAATCATCTTTCAACCAAAGCTTCTGCGTTTTGGATCATTAATTTTATGCACCACAACATTTTGAGTCAAGAAAGGTAGTGTTATGTTGTCAAAATTATGGAAAATGTCTTTGCCTTAGAGAGTTTTTGAAACAAAATATTTTGTCACACCTTTTGGGTAGTATATCACCATTACACTACCCAAAACACTCCAAATATTCTTTCATGGACCCTCTTACATAGAATTCCAAAATTTTTTCTATAAAATTAGACTAATCCAAGTGTATTTTTGTGATCTTTTATCTAAAAAATAGTACAAATCTTCACCTTTATCTAGCTTGTTTGTCAAAAGAACTAATTTTTATACCATTATTTATGAGAAAATCAATTATTCCTAAAGTGCCTTTTGTTTCATACCTTATACCTATTTGATCAAGTTCATGACCAAGAATCAAATGCTTAGTGTTTGTTAGAAGTATTTAAAATCTATTAGATTAAAACTTTCATCTATTTTCAAAATCTAGCTTTTGACACTATTTGGCCAAGAGTCCTAGCACATGCCTTGTTTGAGCCTAGATTTTGATGCCGCATTTGGCCAAAAGACCTAGCAACTTTTAAATTCCTAGATTAGACTAAATTGAAACACTTCAACCTTAGATTTTGGCATTTTGATTTTTGATTTATGTACTTGATTATCTTTGTGTGAATAGTGAAAATTTAGATACTTTACTCTAGCTTGTTTCTTCACAAATATTTATATAATACTTTTGATCCTTTTGAAAAATATAGACCAAGTTGAAGGCATCATTTGTTTTAGATTCTATTTTTCTTAGATTTTGTAGAACTCTTTGACCTTTTATCACAAAAACATTGACTATGGATCCCAACATGTATTCCTACATTCATAGTGGACTCATGTACAATCTAAGGAGTAGTAATATATTTTCATAGGAATAAATGGTATAATACCCCTATGTAGATAATATTACTTATGAGATGGATTCTTATCCCTGTTATAATACTCAATCAAGGGCACAAAGCCAATATCTGTTAGCTAACTATCTGGCTAACACACTACCTTATTTAGAGTAGGACCAAGAACAAACCATGCAATATCTAGCTATAGTAACCATAGTGGATGATCCTATTCTTCAATAGTCATATTCTACTCATACAGCTTCCACGTATGATCCATTTTTTAGTGACATTTTTTAAAAAACAAAGATGATATTTTAGTTAGAGCCATGGAGGTAGGGGTCAAGTTTCTTGTAGACTTATCTCATGAAAATTTACCAAGTCTAGTAATAGTGCCCCACAATATCATTTATGATCAATAGGATTATTATATCAATCTTATGGCTCTAGTCCAAATAATGTATCAAGACCCTAATATATATAATCAAGGAAAAACATCATGGAAGATCACTTTAACTAGATGTAAATAGCATACCAACCCTACCTAAATCTATCATGTGATTTTAATCAGATGAACATGGTGACTAAGCCTCTTATTGACCTAGTTCCTTCAACAAGAGTGTTGGTAGAGTTAGCTAGACAAGAGAATTTGAGTTCTACCCATTCGTACAAACCACGTTGATAGATAACTTGATGCATATGCATGTTATTAAAAGAATGTGTTTGGCCTCCACACTAAATAGTGAGCCAAACATAGTAGATAATATGCAAACAACATCCAATCTTGATCAAATTGGTACTAATGCACAAACAATTAGCCAACAACATGTGCCTATAGTCAATCCCATGAGTAGATCACCATACCAAGGAATAGTAGTTTCTACACCCCAGCCTCAACCAACTACTTATTCAAGTGTACAACCTATAAGGTTAGGTAATCAAACAATAGCCAATGTCATGCCTTAATGATAGAATATGACAAATCCTACTCCCCCTCAATAAGTAATGAGTAGTATTCCACAACAACAAAAATAGTCTAGTGTATCAACATAACAGAGGACAAATACATTGCTACCTCAATCAAGGGCAACTAATGTTTCACCTCATTAGGTAATGACAAACATACCTTTTTAGTCACAAACTAATATGCCAATTCAAAACGAAGTAATTATTGGTTAACAGTGTGCAAATATTGGTCAGCGATAGATGTTGAATTTGCAACTTGCTTTCACTTCTTCACAAGGATTCATGAAACAAGGAGGTCCCCATGTTTCTAAAGTACCTACTAGACTACCATTGGTTCAAAATGTGCCATAAATTTAGATACAGGGTCTTGGTCCATAAGTTCCCACTCAAAAGTAAGGTTTGATTAGTCAGTAGCATGTCCCTTTTCAACCATAATAGGCACATTATAATTATATCCCTCCATCCCAACCATAAAATATTCTAAGTCAAACCTTTATCACCAACCCAAATCAAAATATTACATAGCCAAATGTGCAATTTCTAATACATCCTAATCCACATATGGGTATTCTTGGTCCATTCCCCAACCAAACCAATATACCCTAATAGGTATCTCCATCATATCTAGGTCAAAGTTTCCCACCTATGATCTCCCAACCATCTACCCAAACCAATTTTCTCCCTCAAACCAATATCCCTTCCAATTTCTTATCCCAAGAATTTCAACAAATGAAGGATGCAAGACTAAAAAGTTTAAATTAGATGATGTGAGTTCCTATCCATTCAACATGGAGTATTTGTAGATACCATTTTATCTTAGATATGAACCACTCAAATTTGATAAATATAAAGGGAAAGGTGACCTTAAGGCCCACTTGACTGAATTCTTTGTCACATGTCAACTAGTGGCATATAGAGACATATACCGTTTACTATTGTTTCCAAGGAGCTTGGTTGGACAAGCCTTAGAATGGGTTTTAAAGTTACCCAAGAATTTAGTAATGGAATTTGATGATCTTTCTAATAAATTTGTGCATCACTTTTCATATAATCTTGAGCATGAGATTTCATTAGTAGACCTAACACAAGCAAAGCAAAAAGATGGGGAGAGTTTCACAAGTTACTTCCAGTGATAGAGAGCCCTTGCAAGTCATTTTAACCATATTTTACTAGATAAATAATTAGTCATTGTATTTACTAAATATTTACATAGTGAGATAGCTTACCATCTAAAACTACAATGTGCGCATACTTTCAAATTAATCATTGATAAAGGTTTATATATTGAGCAAGCACTCATTAATAAAGGAGTCATCAAACTTAATTCTACTAATTGGATAAATGGCCAATAATAACATCATGTTCAATCATAAGCAATGTAACTGACACAGGCCAATAACCAAGAAAGACCAAAGCAATTCAACTACAATAGGAATGTTGTGGGAAATAGAGTAACCAAATCTCATCATGTCCAAACTATGTAGACATCATCCACATCACCTACCCATCAACCTCTCCAACCAATGCCACAAGAACAAAAACCAAGACCTACATAATAAATATAATAGCTTATACCATTACAAACCCCTCCTCCTAAGAGAACCATGCCTGCACATCATGTCTTTAGTGACCTAGGAGAGCCTATTGAACCTACATTTTGCAATCTTGCTATCACTAATCTGATTAGTTGGCCTATACCAAAGCATTATCTATAAGGCATTCCTTATCCTATTAATACCATGAAAATGAATTGCATGACTATCATTGGTTCAATGGATATAATCTATGAAGATGTGTCCAAATCAAGCATTTAATTGAAAATATGTTGGAGAATAGGGAGATAACATTAGATAATGGTGATTCTAATTCAAATAAAACTCTTGGTATTTATCAAAACCCTTTTCCCTAACATAAAAATTGGAAATATAAAAATAATCAACAATAACAACAACAATAGCTAATGGAGCAACAAAATCAATAGTATCAGAATCAAAGGCTGAACCAATAGAATTGATAAAATCAGCAACAAAATTGATAATGATAAACAATAGACAAAACCAAGGTCAGAACGGTAACAACCAACAAAGCTAACATGTAGTTGCACATGACTATAAAAAGGTTATAGGTCATATTATAGGGGGTAGCATTAATACCATCTTTATTAATCCTAAACCTAACACTAATCAGCCTAGACCATTGCTAAACAATAATATTCAGACAAATTACATGGATAATCCTTCTTTGACTTGGGAGTGCATACAAGCAAACCAAGAAACTAGGATTTCCGCTTTTGGATCTTATAGTGACAACTCATTCTTTCTATGTCACCACATTCAAGTACACTAACAACTAAGACTTGTCTTATCTAGTCTCACACCATTTTCAACAATAGTTAGCAATAATGGTCTAGTATTTAATCCTAATTATGTAATCATAACTCAGAGGTCAAAGATTACTATCCCAAGCCCATAGCCAGCCACCACTTTGCCTATCATCTAACCAACCATTCAGCCTCAAAATAAACCATTCACTACTAACCAAGACAAGAAGTTTGATATTGTGGAACAATTATAGAAGACACTAGCACAAATTTCTATTGGTTCATTCCATAATAATCCATTTAACCAAAGTGATATGTCTTCCCTTGGCTTGTTCCATAATAATCCATTGTATATAGAAGTTTATATAAGATGACATAAAGTGAAATGTGTCCTTATAGACAATGGATCTAGCCTCAATATAGTGTCTCTAAAGCTCATCAATCTTCTTGGGTACACAATGATAGATCTCTAACTAGAAACAATAACTATCAAAGCCTGTGATAATCAGGAAAGAGAATCACAAGGCATCATTAGTTTTTTAGTTATCATTGGGCCTTTGACCCATCATACACTTTACCATATGCTTGATCTTGAGTTATCATACAATATGCTTTTAGGTATGTCTTGGTTACATGATATTTGTGTAGTTTTGTCAGCATTGCACCAATGTATCAAGTTTTCCCACTCAAGGATGGAAGTAAATATTCCAAGAGATTTACACCCATATGAACACTATAAGCATCTTGATGCTGAATTTCAAATCTATAATTATCAATAAGACATGAATCCAATTTTAAAGTAGGAAAAAGGAAAGACTATACTTATTGATCCTTCATCAGATAATTACATACATCCTAATACCTTGGATTCTCTTTCCCACATACTACCTCCTGAAGCTTCCAATCATTTCACCATTTCAAATAATGGACCAAGAGAGTATGTGACCCATGAACATTTCATATTGTTGATCTTCCTCAAAATCTAAAAAAATTTGGGCAACCTAAAATCACCCCACATATGCATTGACAAAAAAAGAATGAAGATAAGGGACCTGTCACATTTTTACCAGCTTCTGGCCTAGAACCTGACCCTCTTAATGGAGATGAATCATGGTTATACAATGACAACTAGGATGATTTTTATAAAAGTGCAAAGTATCATATTCCTAATGGGATCATGGAGTGTCACAATTATGAAGGAAGAGGTCTCAAACCAAATTAGTAAGGGACCATTGAGCTAATTTTTAGGACTGTGTATGAAAGATCTTATGGACTTGGATTTAAACCACCTAGGGGTGACCCCACATATCTTTTTCAAACTCCATCATCAGTGACTAGTGATGATGATGTTGATAGTGAAGTAGAATCTGATCATAGCCTCACCTTCGATAACCTAGCTGAAACTAGCCTATTTGATAATAATGCAATTTGTACCCCTACCCCAACTTGTTCATCACCATGCATTACCATTATATTATCCCTAACTCATATATTGGGACAAAAAAGAATCTAGTCTACTGATTGATGAGGTATTATGTGATTTCTTATGCCTTAGAGACTACATTCTATTGGGAGATCACAAATCAATTTTCTCAATCACATTGGATCCTACATTCTATTTTGGAGAGAAAGTGAACACCCTTAGCCAAAAATAAATAAGTAAAACATTAAGGTCCCAAAGTGAAAACCTTTTTAAGGTACTTTCTTACCAAGGAAAAAGTAAATATAAAGGTCAGTCTAGTGGTAAAAATATGTTTTAGGTATGATTAGATAGGGGTCTTCATTTTTCTTCAAATTTAGACTAGGAGACCACCAACAACAAACTTGCATATGGATCTTAGTTTAGCTTTGAGCAACAATAAGTATTTGATCAAATTTTTCAAGAATTTTTGACTATTTTTGTCACATGGTTAGATCTCCCATTAGGGGACTCAGATTCATCATGCCTAGGAGAAGTTGAAGAGCAAGTCCTAACAAAGGACCCTGACATAGTTCAATAGTTCAAGTCATTGCATACTATCCTAGAAGATATTTTGACCCTTCTAGTCGAAGATATAATAGAGGTAAATATTGAGACTCCATCAAACCTAAAATGGATAAAATAGGTGCATCCCTCATTGAGGAGGAATGTGACATATTTACAGCTTTGTTGAGAGAATTTGTAGATATCTTTACATGGGCTTATTCTAATATGTTAGGTTTAGACCCCACCTTAATTCTGCACAACCTTGTGGTTAATCCTAAAATTAAACTAGTAAAACAAAACCTATGTAAGATGCATCCTCACATTATTTTTTTGGTAAAGAAAGAGTTGGAAAAACTCTTAGAATCAGGATGTATCTAATCCATTGACTACTCAAACTAGATCTCTAATGTGGTACATGTTAGCAAAAAGTCAGAAGGGATCAAAATTTGTACTAATTTTTGAGACATCAATAAAACTTATCCTAAAGATGATTTTCCATTACCTAATATTGACATGATCATTGAATCTATGGTCAGTTATGAAATACTTTCACTCATGGATAGATTTTCAAGATACAACCAGATCTAAATTACACTAGAAGATCAGCATAAAATAGCATTCACTACTCCATGGGGAACATTTTGTTATTAGCTAATGCCATTTGGCCTTAAGAATGTTGGAGCCACATATCACAGGGCCATGACTTTCATATTCCATGATATGATGCATGATATTATTAAAGACTATGTCAATGACATATTAGGAAAATCCAAAACTAAGGTTGACCATCTAGTAGTGTTGCGTAAGATATTTGAAAGACTACAATAGTAAAAAGGTAGAATCAATCCAAATAAATGTGTGTTTGGTGTAACTTCAATAAAATTACTTAGCTTCATCATATCTCATAGAGGTATTAAAGTTGATCTAGCTAAAGTCTATGCTATAATAGAAATTCCACCACTAACTAATTTAAAGTAACTCTATAGTTTACAGGATAAGATCCAATCAATCTAACGCTTCATCTCTTAGTTAGTATAAAATTTCCATCCATTTATACATATTTTGAAGAAAGGATTCACATTTCACTGGGATGATCATTCCCAAGTATCTTTTCAATAGCTCAAAGATTATCTTATTAATCTACATGTTTTATTACCCCCTATGCCTATAAATCCATTCTTATTATACCTATCAGCTACTGATCATGCCCTAGGGGCACTCTTGGCTCAACATGATAACAATGAAAAGGAGCATGTTGTATATTACCTAAGTTGTGCTTTGGTCACATATGAACATAACTATGAACCTATTGAAAAAGCTTATCTAACCATGATTTTCATAGCTTAAAAACTATGCAATTACATGTTGAATAATAAAACCATGGTCATTTCAAAACTAGATCCACTCAATTATCTACTATATAAAACATATTTTCAAGGTATAATGGCTAAATGGATCATGATTGTCAGTGAATTTGACATAGATTATGTCAATCAGAAGGTAATCAAGGGACAAATTCTTGTAGATCAACTTGTCAAAGCACCTCTCATATACACCCAACCACTCATGTTTTAATTTCCTAATGAATCTATCATGATTGTAATTGACACACCCCTTGATGGGCAGCCTTGGAAGTTCTATTTTTATGGTTCATAAATTGCACATGGATTAGGGGTAGGCCTATTATTTATTATACCATAGGGGGATCTAATCCCTAAATCAATTAGAATCAGCTTTTCTTATACAAACAACATGGCTGAGTATGAAGCACTTATTACAAGACTTCGACAAGTAATGCATTGGAATATATTTCATATTCAAGTTTATGGTGATTCTCAATTAATCATCAATCAAATCATAGATCATTTTCAAACCAAAGATGACAAGCTAGTTCCATATAAATCCATGGTTGACACTCTTAAACAACAAATTGCCAACATTCAGTTTGAGCACATACTAAGGGCTAGTAAAAAAACTATAGATGCCATGGCTACTATTGGCTCTCTAATTTTACAAATAGATAAAGCTAGAGAGTATCGGTTTTTTGTCAAAAATTTGTCAACACCAGCTCATGAACCTTTAACCATTGCCATGATTTGTGATATTATTGGTCCTACTTATATCTAGTACTCAAACCTTTATAACTACCTTCATGACCAATTTTTACCTCCTAACCTATCTCAAAAACAAAATAAAGCCTTCATTCATCATTCGGCTCATTATACTCTACTTGGATCCACCCTTTATGATCATAATTTTGATGGAACTCTACTTCATTGTTTAACTTTGACAGAGTCTACATTAGTGTTAAGAGAAGTTCATGAACGAATATGTGGAGCCAATTCTAGTGGGGTATCCCTATCTAAAAATCTCTTGCATACTTTTTATTATTATCCCATAATGGACATAGATGCCACTACATATGTAAAGAAGTGTGAAAAATGTCAACAGTGTGTTAATCTAATTCATGCCCCAACAAAAGCCTTGAAATTGATGTTGATACCATGGCCATTTTCTACATGGGGACTTGACCTAATTGGGAAGATTAACCCCACTTCATCTAATATCCATAAACATATCCTTACCACCATTGAATATTAAACTAAGAGGGTTGAAGCTATACCCATCACTTACATGACTAGATAGTAAATTTCCAAATTCATCTTCAACCATCTCATCTGTTGCTATGGTATCCCTTTTGAAATTATATCTGATAATGGAGGATCATTGAAAAATAAGGATTTAGATCAGATGTGTACCAAATATAAGATCACATAATATTATTCTACCATATATTACCCTCAAGGTAATGGTCAAGCCAAGACATCCAAGAAAACCATAGTTAGTATTCTCAAAAAGATTGTTAATGATGTCGATCATGATTAGCATCTATAGATATTCCCTACTATTTGGGCATATTATACCAATCATCATACCCTCATAAAATCCACTCCATAGTCACTTGTTTATGGTATTAAATCCATCCTTCCCATTGAGGTTGAATTGCCTTCACTACACATCTCTTTCAAGCATGTCTTGGATGATCATGACTATCGAGTAGCTCACCTGCAAGAGCTAGACCTACTTGATGAGAAATTCATGACTAGGCTCAATGATCTTCAAGTATATTAAAACTAACTCAAATCCACTATAATCAACATGTTAAGTATAGAATATTTAAACTTGGTGATCTTGTTATTAAAAAAAATCAAAAAAATACCATGGCTAAGAAAAAGCATAAATGGAAATTCAAACCAAACTGGATAGGGCCTTTCATCATCATTGTAGATTATGGATCAGGATCATATAGGCTTACTACACTAGATGAAAATTAAATTCTAGAGCTTATGAATATTATTCATCTCAAGTGATACTATGTTTGAGTGCTAAGGTATATTGTTTGTAAGGACCATTTTAGTTATGCATTTTTGTCACTATTATTCTTTGTATAAATACCATCCTTAGCCATCCTCTTTTTCATATACATTTTCCATTTCTAAGCTACCAATCTAGTGTGTTCTAAAGCCTACCCTATTTGACCTTAGTTTTTGGCATTCATTACACATTTCTAGCATCAAGGTATATGATCAGTCATCAGTTAGTTCAAGTACTTCAAATAAAGATCATATATTGGGACAAGTATGATAGAAGTTTTGGTAGTTACATCCTTCATTTATTATTCTTTCTTACCACTGGTCTTGCTACTAATTATAACCACCTTTGGGAAAATTAGTACCTTTGATTTATGTCATTGTGTCTTAGTTATAACCACTTATGGGCAAACTAGGGGAAACATTAAGCCTTGATGTACCAAATTACCACTTCCAATGTCATATTATGCCTTTTTACTAACTTTGACTATTTCTTTTCAATTGACTACTGCACTAATCAAATTCCTTCACTATAAGGGTAGAATTACAATTACTTGAGGTCTTAATTGGGGATTATGTAGGTAGTGCTCAATACTTGTTGAGGCTAGCTCAGTCACCCTAAGCCATGCTCTCACCATTTTTTGAGTAACTTAAGGCATGATCTCACCATTTTTTGAGAAACTTAAGCCACTCTCTCACCATTTTGTGAGCACCTAAACCACACTCTCATCATTTTTCAAGCAACTTAAGCCATGCTCTCACCATTTTGTGAGCAACTTAAGCCATGCTCTTGCTATTTTTCAAGTAACCTAAGCCATGCTCTTGTCATTTTATGAGAAACCTTAGTCTAAATTCTCTCATCATCTTGTCAGCTTAAACCATTTAGTGTCTCATCCTTCTTGATTGAGTTGAGACACTCTAAAACACTTCCAAAAACATTTACAAAATCGTTAGAAAAGAACAAAAACATTGACCACTTATTTACCTTAAGGATTCTGGGAACCCTTATTAAGTTACAATCAAATCACTTGTCATTTATTTTCCCCATCCTTTTTGTCCTTTTTCTCTCTCACACACTTTCCATTTTGTAAGACCATTCCTCTTCTTCTTTCACATCCATTATGTTTGTTTTTCTTAATTATCACATTCTTCCCATTCCCTGGGAGAATTAAATTTGGCTTAAAGTTTTTTATTGGATATTACGTCCATGGAACTATGTAGGTAGTGTCCACTTTCCTAGTTCATATGGAGACAGCTCGGCCACCCCCTTCCTTTTCTTTTATTCCCCCATTTTGTTTGTTTGTTAAGTTGTCACCTATTTTTTAGGGACAATGTTTGTAGGGTTTCTATTGCATTGTTTGTTTATTTGTTTCTAATTATTTTGTTTGCTTGCTTTCAAGCACTATTGCCTTGATTTAGTTTATGTGTGTTAAGTGGGTGATTCCTTGCCCATACTTACACTTGAATCCATCCATATTCATATGTTTACATTTTCATCATGGTTTCTATCATTGGTGTATTTTTTTCTATTAAGTATTGGATTATGGGAGTTAGTCCTCATGCATATTTTGGCCCAATATTTATGGTGTTATATCATAAAGACTATCATCACATGATATAACAAACCTCAGCTTCATGAAGTCTATTCAATAATGGTGGCTTTTCTTCAACACTGACATCGTGATTCACCCCAAAAAAATTTCCCAAATAGAGTAATTAAACATGAAATAATTTCAATCTTTATTAGTTAAAATGAGCATCTCCCTACTAGTAGGTTATCATAATTCATCATTACCCTTTATGTTAAATTATCATCATCCTCGCCCAAGTTTATCATGTTTTCCATAATCGAAATCCAATTATTATAACCACCTATGGGCAAATCATTGCACACCATCCCACCTGCATATCTCAATGATTCTAACTGCCTTTAGGCAAATCATTGGGTTATCACCACTTTACTTTTTTTGCTCATACAAGGGCATGTTATTCTCTTGATTGTCTATCCTAACTGGGGTAGCTCCATCTTCTCAATGATTATAACCACCTTTAGGCAAATCATTATGTTATCATACCATGTTGCCACTATCGGGATACAATACTTATAACTACCTTTGGACAAATCATTATACACCATCCCACCTATATTCTCAATGATTTTGATTACTTTTGCAATATCATTATGTTTTCACTTCATCATCTTTCCTTTCTTCGGTCCCCTCATTTCACTTCTTTCTTTTTGAGGGACCATTTTTCAACCTACTTGTGCCAACCATTCCCTCAAGGGGGCATCATATAGTTAGTTTATCATCATTGTAGTTGTAGGCATTCAGGACCTTTTTATTCTTTGAGAAGATGTTACTATGTTTATAGCTTGAAATGCCTCCCTAAATAAGGGCAAATTGTAGACACCTAAATCTGGCCACTGATAACCTCTAATCAAGGTTTTGGCCAATTTCCACCTAAAATGCATAATTTGGCCTAAAAATAATAAAACATGCTAAATGATGTGAAACTGACATATTCAAGTGTTGATTTTGGCCAGGGTATCCATAAATGGGGAAATTTAATTAATGGGCTAGCTAACTTTGATCAGTTCATTTCAAGTCAAAATGTTAATTTTGCACCTAAGTGCTTTGGATTGCTCTTTCCTATAAAATACTATACACAAGGCACATGCCTTTGTTATTTTTTGTTGACAATATCCTAAATGGAAATACGCATCCAATGCATCTGATGTCACCTTTTAATTCTAATCCAATCAAATTTTGGACCAATAATAAGACATTCTGATCAATTTGAGTAATTTATGCATAAAGTGCTTAATCATGCTTAAGAGCTAATTAACCCAAATCAAGTCATAATTAATAATTCTATGGAAACTTGTTGAGTAATTTATTTTATAAATAAATATTGAATATCTACATCATCAAGTAACCTCATTTCTTGGGAAGACATCCCTAGGCCATAAATGTGATAAATATCAAGATTCATGCCTCCCATGCCTCATCAATGCCTTCCATGATGCCCTCGATGCCTCTTAATTTACCATTATTCCAATTCCATGATGAGGATAATTATAAACTTAATTCTAAAAATTGAATTAATCCTTAACCACACATCTTAATCTTGAGATGGATGGTTTAGGTTGATTCTGATCAAATCCAAAAATCTATAAATAGGAGGCCTCACAACATCATTTCTAAGCTATTTTGGTGCAAAGTTATAATGTAAAAATATCTTCAAGAAGCCATTTATACTATTGTTACCATGCCAAATTGATTCCAATCCAAGCCAAGCCATAAGTCAAAGGTGCCAACGAGAAGAGGAGATAGTTAAGCCTCCTTTGATGAAGACTTCATGAGCACAAACTAAGCAAGCCACCACTACAAAGGTATTTGGAGCATCTAAGGAAGGTAAAGGAATTCTTGTGTTTTCATTCCTTTCTTTTAAGTTGTGTTTGTCATTTACTTTTGTTAACTAAGCTCTCCCTAGTGTCTAGGCCTAGAGATGTTATGCTATTAGTGTGTTTATTTCATTTTGTTTTCATTTTGGAACTAACACCATACTAACCATCCTCTCTTGAGTCAAATTCCTAGATCACATATATTAGTGTTCTACTCTGAACCTCTTCTATGAAATACTTATGCAATTATCTTGAATTTGAGGTTGTGTAAGCTAGTACTATCTCCTGTAGATCTAGTGTGAGTTTAAGCTTATGGGAGATTCCCTTTTAAATTTGGTGCATCACCTGGTTAACTTTATTAGGAGCTCTTATTATCTTTCTATACTTTTTCCCTATGAATCATTAGGCTTAGTTTTAGTTTTATGTGAGCATCAAATAGTAAGCTAGCATAGTCCATAGGTTTAGCCCCAACATAGGTGACCTATAGCCTAGGGTTGTCTCATTTTTATAAGCTCAATTGGAGAGAGTCTAAAGAACCCTCTCCAAGGGTATGAATTGAGCCTATAAAAGTAATTAAATTGGTATTATTTCACCACCTTACTCTATCAAAAGTACCTATATAGACCCATCCCTTCTAAAATTGGTGTTTGACACATAAATAAATGTTATTAATTGCTAAAAGCATCTCTAAACATCTATACAAACATATAAAAACTTTAATTTCAAATGTTATCCTCTAGGTTATCAACCCATATGGGATGGGACCAGCTACTTGATAATTTCTTTATGGGTCGATCATGTCTTTCCCTCTAACAATTACACTTTTTTCAAAGTTAAATCCTCCCTTACATGTTGATCCATATTTTTATGTTAAGTATCAAGAGGTTTTTCCCTTGTAGATTACTATTATAGATGTGAAATATTGATTTTATATGATAAATGATTCTTTTACACTTGAAAAATAAGATTCATGGCTCAACCCTTCAATTTAGGACCTTTTTATTACCACAAAGCTCATGTATACCATCTCAATATGCGTAAATGATTATATTATATTCCAACAATGATATTTTGATCACCTAGATCAATTTTATCCAATAATATTATTAAACCCTAAAAAACATCTTACACTATAGATTACAAATCTTCAACAATTATCTATACCCCAAGACACTACCATACAGACTAGGACACTAGCATCAATGCTAGTGTCTTAGGTCTAAAGATAGTGTATGTGTCCTAAAAGAAATCAAATTTGAAATTATTTAGATATGTATGGGTTGGAATATTTTTATTAATTAACCCTCCCATGATATATTTTTTAAAATCATGGTATAAATACTAAATAAATCCCACTCATTTATACATCTAGTAACTACCAAACACATACCTATCAAGCTCATTGAATCATTCACACAAATAAGTTTTATAGTCTCCTCTTCCCTATTTCTATATCAATCATAGGAGAAGTATTATTATAGGTATAAATAATTAAAAGAGTATCCCATGATAAATATTTATCAAGTTGTAATCTAGATCACTATATGCACTCATTTATATCATATTACACCATTGTTTACACATAAACCCACATATGGGGTAGAAATACATTGATATGAGGCCCTATTCAAAGTATATGGATATGTAGGTAGAAATAATAATGTATAGGGGTATTTGAGGTTATCTAAACTTCACTTGAGCCTACTAACCCTTATTTTGCAAGATCATGTGCCCTAATTGGAAGACTTAAGGTTTTGAGCTACACATTAATATTTGAATCATATACATATGATCCAAACAAAGAATATTCAAGGTGATAGTAAGACCTAACAAGTTCAATCGTAATCTCCATAATATTAATTGTACTTCATTACAAATTAAAATGTCTAAACTAGGACATACATGTCTACATTAGTGTCTACATTCCAATGGTAGTGTCTACGTTGATAGAGAGTTGATTTTTAGAATTTGATGGATCATACCTAATCATCATCCTATCTCCTTCTACTCCTGAATTTACTATATCTTCATTCTCATTAGTGAATAATCTAAGTATTATTCCTTCTTCATGTTTAAGTAATCAAATTACTAATTGGCATTGTACTTTCTATATGTTGTATACTTTGATAATTCAACATTGTATCCAAATATATTATGAATATGAATTATTTTATTATTTTATTTTATATAATAGTAAAACATTTGTTAAACCCAACCTCTAAGTCTTCTTGTGCTATCCCAGCTTTCCCTAGGGTTTTTTTATTTTTTAAGTTCGTGAATTGTTAAACATCTTAAAAATGAAATTTTCATTCATAAAAAGGGATTTAATCATGCTTAACATGGATACATCTAGAACAAATTTATTTATATAATAATACATGATGGTATTCATTTATTATTACCTTGTATACATCGATAAATTAATCAAATATATAATGCAATGGGGTCAATAACATGAAAAAAACTAAAACAAGTATATCTTTGCATACCCCTTATTATCATAATGTTTACCACGAATTATTAACTATCACTACCAAGTGTCAATGAGAATGTATGAAACAAGTATCAATCATATATAATATCACAACCCAACCCAAGGATGTTATTGATAAGGTTTATCTCTTATATTTATTACATAAATCTTCCTAATATAAAGATATTTTCTTGGAAGCATTATGTATGGCTCTCTTACTAAGTAATGTGGAACAATAATATGTGCCCCTATGATACACACCATCAAATCGAATAAACATAGTATTTATTTTGTAAATGAGGATTTACCACCCTAAGGCATTATTGATCACTATTTTCCCTTATATATTAAAGTATGTATTTACAACAAGATGGTTAAAAGGATAAATGTGGGCAATGGCTCAGGACTTAACATTTGTAACATATATTTCCTTTCTTTACTTGGCAATGAGGCCAAATATGTGGATTCATATAGCATGAGCATCAATTGATTTGATAACATTTCATTAAAGGTCTTTGGATAAATAAAATTATATATTACTGTGGGACCCTATACCTTACCTAATTTATGACAAGTTATGTAAAATGATTTAAATTATAGGATAATTTTTGGGTAATTATGGATATATGAAAGGTATGTAGTTCTATCCAATTTACATGACTACCTTAAATTAAGACATCAAGGGTTATTTATACATTCCCAATGGATGCAAATCCATTAAAACATTGTGTAATGATTCAAAAAACACATACTTTCAAACCACACTCATATTAATCTGATTTAGCTCTAGATATTTACTAAAACATGGATACAAATGATAAGGATTAGGCAAACATGAACAAGGTATATCCCAAACTCTTTACATTACAAATAATACAAATTGGTAGGTTTTGGGTTTTTTAACAAAAGTAATGGATAAAAAATGAAGCAATCATAGTCATCCTATTTCATCAAGGCTAACCTAGAATGCATGCATTTTCCCAACACTTATTTGATTTAAAACTAATAAACCATAATATGATTAATGAAAATTATTTCTCATAAATGTAGATGGTGGATGAGATATCCAATGAGGAGTCTTTACTAGAGTAATTAAGGGCATATGAGGATCTCCCTTCTATCATAAGAATAGGTTTCCTTATACCACCTCTATTCATTCCTACTTTGGTAATAGTGATGGTACCCATATCCAACATGATGTGAATAACACAATTCATACTACACCATTTATTATAGATGGATCCACTTTATTAATGAAGAAATAGTGAAATATAATGATGGAAAATATTGATATCCTTTACCAACATTATTAGCTAAAATGATGCAAGAGAATGAAGGTTAAACTTATCAATATGTTCTGCATGATTATCCATAATTATATTCCTAGGCTAATATTATGACATGCCTAGAATTGATCCATCATGGAAATGCATAATATACTCAAATATTTAGATGCAAAGATTGTCAATCAAAATATTTTTAAGATGCATCCCAAAAAAGACTTGCTTGTAAAAGATGAGATTCAAAGACTTTTGGATGTAGGATTCATTTGAGGAGTTGCATATTCTAATTAGGTTTCTAATATCGTGTCTATCACCAAGCCTAATGGGGGACATTAAATGTTGTAATAATTTTGGTGATTTATATAAAGCTTATCTAAAATATGATTTTCCACTAATAACATAGGCATGATTATTGATTCTATTGTTGGGTATGAAACATTTTCCTTTATGGACAGATTTATTGGTTATAATTAAATAAAACTCAACTTAGTAGATCAAGAAAAGACAACATTTACCACACCATGGGGAATATTTTGTTATATTATCATGCCTTTTGGACTAAATAATGTAGGAGCTACATATCAAAGTGAAATGGCACACATTTTTCATGATTTTATACATAAGACTAGTGAAGACTATGTCAATTATTTATAAGCAAAATTTAAAAGCTGACAAGATCACTCTACCAATCTTAGATAGATATTTGAATATTTGATTAAGTTTAATGTGTGGTTAAATCCAAAAAAGTGTGTTTTGGGGTGTCTTTAGGAAAACTCTTTGGTTATATTATTTCTCAACACGGTATCAAATTTGATCTAAAAAATTAAAATCTATCATTGAGATGTCACCACTGACTAACTTAAAGCTATTACAATGTCTATAATGTAGAATTCAGAGAATTCAATGTTTTATTGCTTAACTAGATGATAAAATGATACCTTTCATATTTCTACTAAAGAAGGATACCAAATTTTATTAGGATGATGTGTCCCAATTTTTTTTGATGTAATCAAAGAATATTTAGAAAATCCACTAGTGTTTATGCTTCCAATACTAAAAATACCTTTGATTCTTTATATCTTGAAAACTCATAAGGCCTTATGGGCATTATTAGTATAATATGATGATGATCACAAGGAACAAGTTATATATTATATTAGTCATCAATTGGTTGGTTACAAATGTAAGTATACTAAAATGGAAAAATGATGTTTGGAATTAGTATTTATTGTGCATAAATCATGAAACTATATGATAAATAATGAGATACATGTTAGAGTCAGGGAAGACCCATTAACATTTTTCATGAAAAAAACCCATCTATCAAGTTGAATATAAAAATGGGTGATGCAACTTGAAAATTTTGATCTTAAGTTCATATCCCAAAAATCAGTAAAAGGTCAAGCTATAGCTAATCAATTTGTTGTAACTCCATTATCAGACACTTTTCAGAAGAATAAGGTTATTCATGATGAGGTTGTGGCATATATTGTATCAAATAACACATGGAATATGTTTTTGATGGATTTATATGTATGATAGGTATGGATGCAAGCATCACATTTATTACCCCTAAGGGAGAATATATGTCATTTTGTCATCAATTAGATTTTTTATGTACCAATAATATCATAGAATATAAAGCCTTGATCATTAGGTTGTATATTGCATATAACCTCCCTATCAATTATATTTAGATTTATGGTGATTTTCAATTGGTTTTTGTTTAACTCTAAATTAATTAGGTATGGGGTTTACCTATAGGGTTAATAATATATAAGTGAATAAGCATAAGGGTTGTAAACAAATATATAATAGGTTAATTAATTTACAAACTCATATAAAAAATATTATAAATTTATAATACTCAAATATGCCTAAAATTTAAAGTACAACTATTGATTTATATTTCAATAAATTTAAAACAATATTACTTATTTAGGTTATTATGCATGTGCATATCTAGTCTAAAACATGTTATAAGTAGACTTGATCAAGATTATAAAATAGTTGTCAGATTTTGGAATTTTACATTCTATGGCCTTGAACCCTTACATTAAATAGTTGTGTTGATATTGGTGTCTAAGTCATATGCAAGTACCTAGTAAGGAAAATTGATTGATTTGGATGTAACCACTTAAATCCTTTTAGTTTTTATATCACCTTTCCACTAGTGTACACAAATCACATGCATAGGTTGTCATTCTTTGTCAAATGATCAAAATATATGTTCCTCACCCTTAGAGTGGTTATAGAAAAAATGGATTAGTTGGAATGCAATTTTGATCTACCCCAAGGACCCCTCTATTCATGAGTGTTGCCTACATAGACATTACTCTGAATAGGGCATCAAAATTATGTATTTCTCCCATACATGTTGTCATGTGTGTGTATAAGGATGCAATGTGTGATAATCAAGTACATAGAGTGACCTAACTTGGAACTTAGAAAATATGACTCATGGGATACTCCTTTAGTACTTTATACCTATATAAATATTGATCCATTGATTAAAATTGAAATAGGGATGAATAGGGTATTTTTTCTCACTTGAATGCCTTATTAAGTGCTTTAGTAAGTTGCTTTGTGAGTTGTATATGGTTTTTAGGTAATTTTTAGGTGATGAATGAATGAGGGTTGATCTTTTACATATACCAATCACTTTTGAAAATATCTCTCACTAAATAACTTAGGTCAACCTTAAGATACACTTCATTTGAAAATTAAATAACTTTTATGCATTGGACACTTAAATTGAAGATGGACACTAGCATCAACGTAGGCATCTAGTTGGGATGAAAGTGTTTGGGAAGCTATAAAATAAAAATATCTTAAAAATTGGTAGAGAAAGATAATGATCAGGTTATATAATTTTTCTTAGTATAAAATGCCTATTCATTATAATAATATGATAGGACCAACATATAATAAATTTGGCATACAGAGATCATGAATGCTATCATTTTGATAATGGGAAGGTATTAAAGTTGAAGGGTACAACCATGATATTTATTTTACATGTATAAAATACTAAGGTTATATATAATTTAGATTTAGATTCTATGTCCCCCACCTTCTTTAATCTAGTAATGAAATTTATTGTTTAAAGGAAAATAAATGTGTACCTCAGTGTGTATAACACACCTTATTTTTATGTGAGTCCCACTTGAGTGCTTTGATGGTGGCTAGATTGAAACCAAGATAATTTTATATTATATAATTAGTTCATATAATATAGAATTAAAATAATTTTAAATGATTCAAATTGAAGAGGGCAAGGTTAGGATTACATCTATGTAGTGATGCACCCATTTTGCCTTTTGGTAATTTGATTTGAAGAGATGTTTTCTTATAAAACCTTTGAGCTGAGATTAGGATAATTTTAAAACCTAAAAGTTTGTATCTATGTATATATTTAAATACAAAAAGAATCAAACCTTAGATAAAAGGGAGTGTACACATGGCCATTAAGTGTATCTCAATTGTTCAACCCAATCATAATTGTAACCTAGTGAGTGTGAGTGATCCAATCAAATGACACTATATATCTAGTAAGGGTGGATTATGTAATCTCTCCATCATATAAATTTGGTAAATTTAGATTATTTAATGATGTCAAAATTATATACTTGATAATATTGAGTGATTTAATCACCTTAACCTTGCCAAAAATTGAATCAACTAGTATAGTATATTGGCTCAATAAAGTTCTTAAATATCTATCCTAGGTATGCTAATAATCCATAGTAGTATTTAAAATCAGAAATTTGATTTGATTTCATAATTTTAGGTGCTATTTTTCATGGCATATTCACCTCATTTCTCAAGATGAAACCTAGGTATAACAAAAGTACTAATTTTTAGATTGCTTCCACACATGTTTATTAGATCATATAACTATGAATTTGGCAAAATTAAAAAAACTGTGTGTAGGATGTGTTTCCATGAAATTTCCCAATTGAATATGTGGAATTTTATAAATGGATAAGTGTGGAGAACATGTTCCCATTATAATTTTAAATTGAGAAAATGTGTAAGACATGCCTCTATGACATGCACCCGCTAATATGCCCATATTTTGAGGTAGGGGGAGTATAAACTAGTAGTTACCTTAGCTCAAAAGGATAGATAACTATATAACCTATGTATGAATAATGTATCATATAGGGATATAATGTATAGGTAAATATATAAATGAGGAACATATTATATGATCACATCAATTCCTAATATGTATGATGTAAATCACCCCAATGTCTAGAGAGTATAATACAAGCTCAACTAGTAATCAAGCACACACACAAGATCACTCAAAATCAAAATAAAATGAAATGGTCCAAGGATACCACATACAAGAGTCATGTTTAAATTCCACACAATTGAAGGTACATTACTTAATCAAGTGTCCATAAATAAAATAAAGACATGTTCAAATATTCACATACATCAAACTATGATATATGTAAATGTAAAAATAAGAAAATAAAGGCATGAAAGATACAAGAAATGGAGCATATTAAAATTTTCAAACAAGCAATATAATTCAAGGTAGTATCAAGTAAGAAACACACTCAAGGAATTGAAAAAAAGAAATCATTGAATCATAATCAATCAACATATTCATATCATACTAGTCCTTGGATATATGTGTTAGTAAAAACATTTAGTAAATAGCATATTAAGTACATTGTGAAGGATAGAAGCATGGATAAAGGTATGTGCAAGTATATAATCTCCAACATGTTAATTTAAAGTGATCATATAATAATATAACCTATGTGTATCATGATCAAAGAAGTAGATGTCCCCAACATATTGATAGCATGAGTAGAGGGAAGGCCTAACAACCATAGGTGTATATATCATGTCCCTAGATATGCCTATATCACACTCAAAATATGCATGAAACATATTTTATATATAAAAATAAATTATATACTATCTAACAATATGGAACCAACAACATAGATTCCAATGAGTTAATAAGATATGGAAATGCTGAATTATTTTGGATTTTTGAATTTTTTTTGTTTTGGCATTTTTGGATTTTTTAAAAATAAAAGGATATCATATGATCTCATCTAAAGGATGTTCATAAGTATCTTTCCACTTGTAACCTAGTGTATTAAACTAGTGATATTACAAAGGATCATAAATAGGTGTGATGTTTGGTATTATAGGATCTATGATCCTGTACAAATGTATAATAGGGATTTATTATCATGAGAAAATAATAGAAGGAATGGGAGTTTATGGAACCCATAATGGAGTGTTTTTTGTTTTATTTATGATTTAAAAAATATTAACATTTTTGGTTACTTTAGGTAATTGAATATGTTGTGTAGCAGTATTTGTTGATTCCATATAAACCCCCAAATATCTATAATGCAATGGTCTCTCAATTCCTAGATGATTAGGAAAGGGGATTTCCTATTGCTTACCCTTTCATAAAGTGTTAACCTTAATAGGTTTGATAATTAAATTCTTGGGTATATACTTATTTTGTTCAAGTGGATGTTCATATGGGATTCCAGAAACTATAATCACCCTATTGGCATAAATTTTTATAAAATACGCATGTACTTTAGAAGGTATTTTGTGTAGTGTATATATCCAAGCTCATCCTGATAACATATCAAAGACTCTCATGTATGGTATAACTAAGAATGTAGTGACCATATGTGTTATGACAACTTGTAAAGTAAGTTCAATCTCACCAAGGACCTATTATGAGTTTCAATCAAATGCTCTAACCACCTTGGTTGAAGGGTTTAAAAAATTATGTGTATATCCCAAATGTGTAAGTAATGTCATGATCTAAATATTATTGATATCACCATTATCAATCATAACATTGTGTATAGGTTAGTTATCTAGGTATGATCGAATGAATAATGAATGAATATATAATCCATCATTCAAAATCTCACTCTCATCAAAAGTAATATAACATCTTTAAATAATGGGAGGTGTATGCCATGTATAAGTACCAATAATCCCATCTAATGGGTTCCCATAATGTGGTGGAGGAGTTAATTATATGTCATTCATAATTCTAGTAACTTCTTACAATAGTTTTGCAAAGGGTTTTTAAATATTTTATGATTATGGGGATCACCAAGTTGTGAACTTTATTCTTTTGGATTTAATTTTTTGGTCATAAATAAGATCTTGGATCTTATACTTTATAGTAAAACATATGTTCATAGAATGTTCAGGGCCTTAGTGATAGTAATAATAAGCATTTTCATTATATCCTTTGGGTATAGGTCAACTCATATCAATCTATTTAGGTGGAAGGAGAGATATGAGGTGACACTCCATAATCTTCAAAAGGAGAAAAGTTGGAGACTTGAGTTGGCATAAAAATTATCTCCTTGGTACATTGGATAAGAAAAGATGATTAGTTTATTATGAAATTATATTGATTATAGTAGTTGTTTCATTTTTAGTTTCTATAGGTTTCACTTTATAATTTGGTTTTATGGTAAACTTGGTACTGGAGGTAGTCAGTGTGTTTGCTACATACTTAAGTTTGTTCAATTAGATAAGTTTAATTTGTTATTGTGAATAATATGGCATAAGTCAAAATATTTTATCTTTTTGAAAATAATGGATTTATGTAATAGATCAAGAAAACCTTTTTTGAAGATGTCTTGAAGATCTTTAGCTACCATTAGATTGATAAGTTTATCTAGCATTATCTTTTACCTTAAGACAAATTCATTGATAGGCTAATTGGTTCTTTGTTTGATTTTTACAATTTTGGAGTAGGAAACTGTTTCAATAATGTTGATAGAGAAGTGTGACAAAAACTAATCTTCAAGAGGTTTGAATTCTTTTATTAATTGGATTGGTAAATCATTGAACCACCTTAAAGGATAGTTCTTGAAGGTCCTTGGAAATTATTCAATCAAAATTTTATCATTGGATGCATAATCAAGGCATGCCACATAGAAAGATCAAATATGTTGTTTAGGATCACCATTGCCATCATAAAATGAGAACTTAGGTGCAAAAAAATTGACTAATAAGGGGTGTAATTATATTTCATGTGTAATAGGGTTATGTAACACCTATTGTGAATCAACTTCATAAGGTGACTTCATAGAATGTTGTTCGATATTTATAACTTTAGCTTGAATTTTTTTTATAGTTTGGATAATATCTTGTACATTTTGATCACTAAGGTTTGAAGTTTGATAAGTTCACAAAGGAGGTATACCCATAGTTTGAGTTTATTAGGTATTAAAATTGGTAATAGGGTTGAAGTACTGATGTTTCCCATATAAGATGTAGCAATAGTAGAATTTGTTTAGAAGAATAAGGGTATAAACACATAACTCATGCCCCCATTATAAGTATGAAGTTATGATGTGCTCAAGGTGAGGTTTATTGGTATATAATCAGTTTTAATATCACCTAAGGATTCGCAATCACTATGTGAGGAAGACTTGGCCTTTTCATGCTTAATGATATCATCTCTTGAAAAATATAAAAATGCATCCATTAAGTCCTTATTGTTATTAATATAAGTAACAACAAATTCTTTATCTTCCATTTGAAAATGGGTTTTTTGATTAAAATTTTCCATTGATTATAAATTAAAGATTCATAATTTGAGACAAATTACAAAAATTAGAAAAAATAAAAACACTAATCCAAATTAGGGATTATTAGAAAAGGACATAGAGGTTAGGTTCATAAAATGTTTATCCCTAAATTGATTAGGTATGGGGGTTACTTATAGGTTTAATAATATAGAATTGAATAATCATAAAGTTGATAAATAAATCTATAGTAGACAAATTAATTTTCAAACTTAGATAAATAATTATGAATTTATAATATTGAGATATGCTAAAAATAGAAAGTACAACTATTGATTGATATTTTAATAAATTAAAAATAAGAATACTTAGTTGGTTTTTTATGCATGTGTAGATCTATGATACAATAGGATTGAAGTAGAATGGATTAGGATTCTATAACAATCATCAGATTCTAAAATTTTACATTTTATGGCCTCGAATATTTGTGTTAGATCTAGATGGTTATGTTGACATTGGTGTCTAAGTTGGGTGCATGTGTATAGTATAAAATTTTGACTGGATCAAGATGTGAGTACATGGAGCCTTCTAATTTTTTTATCACCTTTCTTCTAGTTTACATAGATCATGTGCACATATTGTCTCTCATTATCAAATGATCAAACCCTATGTTCCTCACCCTTGGAGTGGCTATGAGAAAAATGGGTTAGTGGGCACATGATGTCAAGATGCTTCAAGGAACCATATGTCAATGGTCATTTCCTACATATATAATACTCTAAATATGGCCTTAGACTTATGTAGTTCTCCCCTACATGTTGGCTTGTATATGCATAAGAATGATATGTGTGATAAGCAAGTACATAGAGTGACCTAGTTTGTAACTTAGAAAATATGAATCATGAGATGCTCCTTGAATACTTTAGAGATGTGTAAATACTTATATTATGAATACTATATAAATATGGATGAATATGTTATGTTTACTCACTTGAATTCTTGATTGAGTTCTTTGGTAAGTTTCCTTTTGATTTGTATGTGATTTCTAGGTATTTTCTAAGTAAAGAATGAACAAGGGTTGATCTTGTATATATACCAATCCTTTTAAAATTAACTCACACTAAATCACTTAGGTCTAAATTTAGGATACATTTCATTTTAAATTAGATGACTTTTGGTCACTAGATATTTAGTTTGAAAATGGACATTAGCATTGACACAGGCATCTAGCTAGGACACAAGTGTTTAGGAAGCTAGAAAAAAGTACATGTCCAAAATTGGTAGAGAAGGATAATGATTAGGTTTATATAATTTTTCCTAGTATAGAAGATATTGAATCATAATAATAGTGGTCAGACTAAGAGATAAGCAATTTTGCACAAAGAGGTAGTGAATTTGAGCCTTTTGATAGCGCAAAGGTCATAGAAATAAAGGGTACAACCATGATAGGTGTTTTCAAAGTATACAAGATTGAAGTGTTGTATAATTTATATTTAGTGTCTAAAATTATTAATAATGCTACAAATAATCACCAAACCAAAGAAGAGTATTTACTTTCATATAAAGAAATGGTAGATAAATTTAAAGAAACATTTGACACATTTTATATCAAAAGTATCCCATGTAAGGATAACTATCATGTTGATGCAATGGAAAATGTAACATCACTAATGCCCCTTGATATTAATGGTGATTACATCAATTTTATGATATGCTAGTTATGAAACTAAAAATTACACAAGATAAAATGGATGCTTTAGCAGTTTTTACATTTACACATAGTGTGATAAGTATTGAATGGCATAGTGGCATTTATAATATCATAAACCTAGCATTTATACTGGATCATTTCATGAATAATGATAAGTGTAAAATACATAGATATGTGTTTTGCTATGTTATTATTGAAATATTTTTTAATGGGTAGTTACTTCCATGTCTTAATAGAGATGACGCAAGAATCACACTTCTAGAAATGCATGATAGTGAGTGTGGAAGACACTTAAACAAAAAATGAATGTCCCACAAGTTATTACAGTAAGTTTATTATTGGAACATAATGGAACAATAATGTATTAAGTACGCTAAATTAAGTTTCCAATGTCAAAATTATAGAAATTTAAATGATGCTCTATTACATGAGTTACAACTGATTATTTGACCATGGTCATTCTCCCATTAGGGATTTGATTTAATTAGAAATATAAATCTAGTATTGTTAGGAGTCCACAAATTCATAATCATAACTATAAAATATTTCACCACGTGAGTAGAAGTTATTCCAATTGAGTTTAATACCAAACATGACATATGTAGATTCATGATTACTAATATTATTTCCCAATTTGGTTTACATTCTACCATTATTACAGATAATAGATCATCATTCAATAAAAAAATGGTGAATTTTTTTTCAATAAATATAAAATTAAATGCACATTTTATACACCCTAATACCCATGAGATAATGTTAAAACATAAGCAACAATATAAGACTATTATCAGGATACTTGGAAAAATAGTTGAAAGATACCATATAGATTGACATCAACATATGGTTTATACCTTATGGGCGTACCACACTAGCATCCATACACCTATCCAATCAAACCTTATTATTTGTTCTATGGCATAGAGATAGTTCTACCAATTGATATTTAAATCCCATCTTTGTAGGTTTCTCTCAAAGATATTATTTAAGATAATGACTATTGAGAGAAACAAATACATGATCTTCAATAGTTGGATGAAAATTCACATAGGCTATTTAACATCTACAAGTTTATCAGGATCAAGTTAAGAGAGAATAGAACAAAAAGTTAGACCACAATATTTTATTTTGTGTGATCTAGTATTAAAATAAAATCAAAATAACACTAATGAAGTAAAAGATAATAAAGGAAAATTAAAGCCAATTTGGCTAGGCCCATTTGTAGTTATAGAAAAGTTCAGAAAAGGTGTCTAATGCTTAGCTACATTTAAATAAAAAATCCTCAATAACCCAATGAATATCATGTATTTTTTTAAATATCACACCTAAAATATTCAAAAAAATTAAAATAAATAAATGAATAAAATATAAAATCATTAAAATAAAAAAAATACAAAAATAGTTAAGCATTCATATGTTTACTAGCTTTTACATATGTTGTTTACTTGATGTTAGTATATAATATATCATTTCTTTACACAAATATGTTTCATGGGTACTTGATTGTGATACAAGAATACTCTAGATCAATGATGCATGCACATAATTTCCTCTACCCACATGACACACTATGTTGGGGTCATTTGCTTCTATTGATCATAATTGACACATGTTCTATTATTGTATGAACTTTTTACATTATCATGTTGAGCTTATATACTAATGCTCATACATGTCTATAATTATGCTTATACATTATATAGTGTATTGAATATGATTATTATAAGTAATTTTTCTAACACATGTTTTTAGGAGCTAGTATGATAGTGGCTTATACTCCACTTATTTATATTATCACATGGCTTACTTAGGTATGCTTCTTTTTTTATATCTCATTTTAAGTGTGGAACATTTGAACATGTTCCTTGTTTTTTGGACCCAATGTCCTAAGTGTAATTAATTTGGTATATAGATATTTGAACATGTCATCTCATTTGAGTGTGTAGGATTTGAATAGGCCCCTTATTTTAAGTCTTCTTAGACCCCTTTTACAAGACATCGAGTGATATTTTGTGTGTGCTTTATTAATTTCTAATTTTTTTCTTGTTAATTATAAACATAGCCATGATCCATATCATGTATCTTAGGGATTATTATATTTGGATATTGTGAGCTTCCTTGATACTCTTACTTAGACATGATTCCACTATATGCTTTGTTACTAAATGGTGGATATAGTTATAACATGGTCTTCTCATCCTTTTGAGATAAGGTTACTAATAGGTTGCATTCCCCTACCTCAAAATGGGGGGCATGTCATTGAGACATGATTCCACATACACATAATCGGTAAAATTTGATAAAGTTTACATGATTAAAATATATATTTGGGTCAAAATCTTATACATTTAACACCAATTTTCATAGATTTGGCACAAGATTTTTTAGAATTATGACAGTGCTATACATGGTTACAAAGCAGATGCTAAATTTTGATAGATATTTTATCTTGAGACAAATTATAGATGCATATATCATGTATATTCACCAAATTATAGATACACATTCAGATCATTTATACACCGACCTTACCAAGATTCACCATTTGAGTGTTTATCTAACTATAAAAATTGGCTCCTTTGAGTAGTGTGATCAAGATTTATTGCCTTAAATGGCCTTAGAACTATTTATTTTTGTATTTTGATATGTTTATACCATTTTTATTGGGTGAGATTAGCTAGATTGGTTATATTATGTATACACTTGGGTTGTGTGATTGAGATTTAGTATTGTTGATGACCTTGGCACAACTCACCCTTGCACCAAATTTGGGACATGATTACCCTTCAATTATCTTATTCACTTCTCCAAGGTTTAGTTTTTAATCTCTTTCCAATGTTTCAACTAGGAAGCATCATTACAAAATCAAAGTACCAAGGGGAAACATGGTTGCATCAGCACACAAGTGTACTCATTTTCTCTCTTTCCATTTAAGCATTGTAATTATTTAAATTTTTCATATTATATAGACTAATTACACTATAACATGCTCTTATTTATAGGTAATACATTAAAAAATTAAAATAAGGCTCAAGTAAAAGCAATATGTGTTTTACACAACACAATACACATTTTTTCCTTTAAACTAGTAATTTCATCTTTATGCAGTACTATATTAAAGGGGGGAGATGTTTATGCTAAATCTAAATTTTATATGATAAATAATTATTCTACACTTGAAAAATATCATTCATGGATCAACCCTTCATTTTAATACCTTTTTACTACCACAAGGCTCCTCTTCATCATCTCACTATGATTAAATTCCTATTTTATAGTCCAAACATGATTTTATGATTACCCAAATCACCTGTAGCCCAAAATATGTTTAAATTTTGATAAACATCTTACACTATTAGTTATATATGTTTAACAATTCTCTATCCTCCAGGACACTACCATCCAAACTAGGATACTACCTTCAACGCCAGTGTTCTAGGTATAACACTAGTGTCTATACCCTATAAAACACCCAAAATATATATATATATATATATATATATATATATATATATATATATATATATATATATATATATATATATATATATATATATATATAAGTTGGCCTATTTGTCTTAATTTACCCTCCTTTGAGATATTTTCAAAAGGTATGGTACAAATATGAAATAAATTCCACTCATTTATATAGCTAGCAACTACCAAACAAACACTTATCAAGCTCACTTAATCATTCACACAAATGACTTCTACTACCTTATGCTTCCATATTTTCATATTAGTAATAGGAATAAAATTCATACAGGACTGAAGCATTCAAAGAGTATATCATGAGCATTGTTTGTCAAGTTATAAGCTAGATCACTATATGCATTCACATATAGAGTATTACACCATAGTTCATACACGAGCCCACATAAGGGGGAGAACTACATCGGTTTGATGCCCTCTTTAGAGTATAGAGCTATGTAGGAAGTACTCATTGATAGAGGTGTCTTTGAGGTGATCTCAAATTCACTTGAGCCCACTAACCCCTATTTTTTAAGATCACATGACCCAATTGGAGGACCTAGGGTTTTGAGCTAAACACTAATATCAAGAACATGTTCACATAATTTAGAGAGATTATTTGTAAGCCAAAAATAAGACCTAATAAGTGTAAGTGGAATTTATTGAAAAGGATGTGTACTTCACTATAGATATAAGTATTGAAATTGGGATAAAATATTCAATGCTAGTGTCATGGCTAACAAAGAGTTATTTTATAGAGTCTAATGGATCATATCGAGTATCATCATATCTCCTTTTGCACTTGCATTTCTTATATATACCTACACATCTATGAACAAGATAAGTATTTTTCCTTCTTCATGTTTAAGTAATAAAATTACTATTCAGTAATGTAATTTCTATGTTTAACATATTTCTAAAATTTGGCATTATATAAGATTATATTATGGATCTAAATTATTTAATTCATCTAATTTTTATAATAGTTTGTTTCTTTAGTTGATTAGGCTATTCTACCTACCTTTATTTATAAAAGGGTTAAACAATTATAAATATAACTCTAAACTGCTTATTCTACTACTTAGAAATCACTTGACAATTTTATTATTGAGGCACACTTGTACTATTGGACACTGAGTAAAGCTTCCCTATTATTTATAAATCTGATTCTATTCAATTAAATCAATCTTTATCTAACTCACAAGATTATTCTATATGAGTCAAACAAAACACTATCAAGTATTCAAGTCATATCTAGATGCATACATGTAGTAAAAGGAGCAAAATCACACAAAGTACTCTAGGTGGGATTGATTCTCCACATCATAGTATTGGACATGTAGGCAGTGATCAATCATCATGGAGTTTATTAGGGTTGGATCATCCCATTACACACACCTTGTTTTTTTTAGGTTTTCAATTATTGCAAGTCCTATTAGGGTTTCAACCTTGAAGACACCATTTATTAGTCATCCACACATAATTGAATGTTAAATTTCCACACAGACGTATTTCAAGAAAACATAGATGATTGTGCCCTAATTTTCATGATTTTACATAAAGGACAAGAATGACCCATAAAGGATAGTGGTGGTAATTGATCATGTCCCATTCTAGTCTATTCTAACCCTAATCAGTGACATTTATAGTTTTTATTGCATACACATAATTAGATCTGAGTAATAATTCCTATCCATCTTTAAGTCACACAAAGTCAACCTATAGACAAAAATAATGAAGTCTTATTTTTTCTCTTAATAATTTTCATATTTAACATATTTCATTCATTTGAACTTTGTCAGCTTTAGTACTTTACTTTCATTTTACTAGTTGCAAGTCATTTTGCAACATTTGATACCCTTATATTCATTTTATCTTTATTAAAATTAATACACTAATTAATTCTAAATTTTGATACAAACACCTAGAAGTTTTTTGTGTTTTGTATTTTTATTAGGAACTTTTTACCATTAATAAAGGAAAAATCATAGAAAAAATAATAAAATGATTAATCAATATGATATATGAAAAATCTAAAATAGTAACCTTGAGATTGATATATTTCAGCGTATTTAATATATATATTTAAAATATCTATATTAATCAATTACACTATAAACAATATCCATTTAAAAATTTAATATATATTTAATTTGTGTGTTTAAATTAAAAGATAATTATATTTTAAATTGTTTTAAAATATTATTTTCAAAATACATTTAAAAATAATAATTGATTCAATATTTATAATATTTTAAATTTTAAACATTCAATAATTATAAATATGATATACGATAATGTAATCAAATACTTTACACTATTTTTAAAATTAAAATTAAACAACCAATAAATATTAAAAAACATGTAATACCCATATACTATGATGACAATTATTCTCTAATCATATACTGTAAACATGTACTACCCAGATACTATGATCCCTTTATCTCAATAGTCCCTTTTTGATGCCAAATTTCTTACATTAAAATTGAGAGATAATTTTTGAGTAATTGAAGATGTTGCACTTTATTTTTAAAAAAACTTTAAAAGTAAGTTTTTTTTAATTTTATTCATTAAGGAATTTCAATGATTCAAACAACTAAAAAAATAAATAGATGAATTAATAAATTAATTATTAAGCAAAAATGAAAACTATATTATAATCCTTCATTTTTACTTTTTAGTCTAATTTTTCAATATTAAATATCCAACACAAAATTATACTTCAAAATAAAATTTAATCATTAGTATGTCAGAGTCACATTAACAATTTTTAAACTAATAATCAACCTAATATGTATATATGTATTGAAAAAATGAAAATTACATAAGGAATTTAGTGTTCATAAGAGAGCTTGAAAGATAGGAAAAACTAGCAACATTACACAAACTACAGTGTTGGCAGTAAACAGTGTCAACATAGACAATAAAAAACATAATACATAGAAACATTACATTAATAGACATAAGAGAATTTTGTCAACCATCAAACAAAATATTCTTTAACTCCTGAGCAACACTAATATTCTTGTTGCATAATAGCCAGTTTACTTGATTAAGAAAGTTCAATTATTTCATGGATAATTTATTGAAGATATTTCATAATTAAAATATGAATATATTTATATCTGGTCTATCTATATTATATGATAATTTAATTTTTTTAAAATTTTATAACTAGTTATACCATGAATTTAGAAAGACATGGATGACATGGTAAATCTATCTTATCTTATCAAAGAGTAAGTGAATCAATTAAAATTGAATCATTTTTTTCTCTTGATCTCTATCCTACATAATCATTTTTGAGTTATGAGTTATGTAGATGAGATTTTTCAAATTATTGTGTGATTTTTGAGTAGAACAATTATTAGTACCTCCTTGGTACTATACTGAAAACTTTAGCCTATTTTTTTGCATGACTTTTATTGATTGCAAAGCAAAAGCTACAAACTGTTATAAATCTAAGTCATTTTCTTATGTTTATGGAGTGTTATAATAAAATATTGTTTTCACTAGTTATTCATTAACAAGTGAATAATTGTAGGAATGGTAACAAATTAAAGGTAGGAATATGAATATTTATACAAAGGAATGAAAATGTGAAATAATCAGTTCTATATTTTAATACATGCCCAACAACACCTACGTGTGCTCTTGTAGGGAGTGGAATGGCACTCAGAAGATAGATGGGGAACTGAGGGGTATCAGTCTTCCATATTTTTAAAGATGAAAATTATAACTTTGCATGTGATTTACAATAGTACAAGGGCAGACTGTGTTTCATAGTTTTAAATTTATCTCCTAAACATGTTGTCTATTACAGGGATTATTATGGAAGTGAATATGAAATTTATGTGTGGGAAATGTATTATGATGAATTACAGGAGTAAAAAAACACAAGGATACCTACATTAAATCCCTAAAAAAATCCTTAAATCCCTCAAGGTATGTTTTAAGTGTTTGCTTCCTTGAATTAATTAATGTATAACCTCACCACATTATATGAGGGCAGATCTCTATCTCACAGTTCTTTATTTCAACATGGTTTTCAAAAATGATCATTATAGATCCATTTCATGTATCATTCTATTTGTGTTTTTTAATACTTAAAACTTTATTTTTTATTTTTGGACTGGCATTGGCACCTCAGCTTATCAGGTTTTTCATCCATATCTTTAACTTTATACTATATGTTTAGATTATTTTTGGTGATGCATTTTCTTGTTTTCAAAATAATATTTAATTATCTAGGATCATGGTACTCTACATGTATCCTAATGATTTTTAAAACTATTTTCTTGGTCATAGAACTCCTGTTATAATAAACATTTACTTCGGCACCATTAAAGACTTTCTAATGCAATTGGGCAACTGTTGAATATGTTTTTGTTTTTTTTTTCTTGTAATTTATTCATAATTTGTATTACTTAGAAACTATGTATAATCTACTTATTCACTTAGATTTGTATTTAATTTATTTTAAAGCACAATAAACACATTGGTGATGATGAATCAAAAAAATAAATTGATGTATTGGCAGAATTTTTTATTTTTAGCTTTCTAAATTTCAATATTTAACATACTATTGGTGGATTACGCATAGTTTCAAGCATGTGATAACTAGTTGGTTTAACACCTAGTTGGTTCTACATAAGAAGTCAGGGACTCAGGGTGCAACACAACTCTTGTTTTATTTATATCTCTTAAATTGACATTGAAGAAAGGAATATGTAGATAAAATTTGAAATAGAGTCATATTAACTCTTAAGCATAACAACTCTCTATTAGATCATTTCTCTTATAAATAGAATTATAAATTTTCATCTTTATAGTGAATAAGATTTCATAGAGAGTCCTGATTCATTTGAAGAAACAATAAAACTTGTCACATATTTCATATTATAATGGACATCTAAAGACAAAATGATCATTTGACTTTGATTGATTATATTACAAAGTTTATATTTCCATTTATATTATAGGATAAAATATTTTGATTGCATATAAATCATTAAAAAACATAACTAAAAATGGTGTACTTGGATTATAAAATGGTGCAATTGAGTTAGGAAGCCATGTGATCCACAAAAGGAGTGGACACTAGTAGAGAAAAGGAAAAACATTTCTATTTATCAAATAACTTATATGTTGAAAATAATAAATTTCAAATACAAATGTACAATTGAATCATAAATATTTTTAATATGGATAAATGGTTTTAGATTAAAATTACATCACAATTATATATAAGTATGTTAATCAAGCGTATTAAATATAAAATAATAAATCAGACTTAACTACTAATATAATTTTATTATAATAATTATTAAAAAAAGGTTTAGAGATGGATATTATTTTTATATAATTTGGACTTAATCATCACAATACGATAGCATAATTAAGTTTTTATTATGAAACAATAAGAGAACCTAAATAAGTTACAGTGACATGAACACCTCCCAAAAACCATACACTCAATGTTTCCGATAATAAAAAAAGTCATTGTACATCTATGGTAAACAAGATATATGTTAATCTTATTTGACATTTATTTAATATTATTTAATGTATTTCAAATATGAATGTTTATTTCTTGATTATCAATCCAAACTAAGTGTCACTAGTGCAATTTTTGAATTTAAATAGTTCTCTCTTATTTTTATCTTCTTGGACATCTCTCTTATTTCCCCCATGCTTATTGGTATATATGCTAGGGGCATCCGCATGGGCACTATTGTTGGTATTTTCTAAGTAAGGGTGCACCCATCCCCTTCTATTTATCTTTTTAGCTTATACTCATTAAAGTTTGTCTTTTACACCAATAAGATCATAATTTGAATATAATTATCTATAAATATATAATTGATTAGGCTCATTTGATGTGCATAGAAAAAATAATTAAGCACAAGAGTAATCAATAAATAATTATCTAGAGAATTTACCATTGTCTAAGCTGTATTTCTATTGCGGAACACTAAAACATTACATGAATTCATTTTCAGTTATGCAATTTATGTCATGGGGTTTTATTTTATCGACATCTTTTGTATCATTAAGGGGCTTGGCCAAGATTAAATTTGTTAAATATTAATAAGGTAAGCCCAATCCTAGGGATAAAATGTCAATCTTGGTAGGTGATACCAATATTAGTAGGATAATCCTGGCCAAATGATGTTAGATTCTAATGAAATTTTATGTGGATTTTCCAAAAACCTCTTTCAGATTGTCTTAGTTTATTATATATCTCTTGGAATTTTGTATCCTTTATCTCAACCCTAATTGGATTGAAATTACTTTTTAAGACCTTTAAAAACATTAGTTATGAGGGGTATACCTTAGTTAAACCCTTATTCTTTGAAAAGTTGGTAATGAAGACTTATGAAGTCTAGCAAGAAATCCATTGTAGTATGATGATCCTTGTTATTATCACTATGTATGATATGCAAGAAACTATTAGATCATTACATATGCTTTTTCACTTCTACAATTCACATTTTGTTGTAGGGGTACTACTATAATAATTCAATTATGCCTTTATACTTTAATATATGGTGTATTAATATGAAACCTTTGTCTCTAAGTGGATCAATATGGTCATATACTTATATACTCCTTGAATTCAAATTAAGACTTTATTGGCATGCAAGCCAATAAATGAAAGGTAATAAAACCAATAAAAAGTACAGAAGAAACAAAAAAGTGAACATGGTCTAAGGGATAAAAATATATATATTTCAGATCTTAGTTAGGGAAAAACCATAAAATAGTGTATTAGACATTTCAAGTGCATCCAGGATGTACCTAAGAAACCAAATAGTTGATATGTAGGTTTTCAAGTGTTATAGATCAAATGGAGGTATTATCATTGACCCAAAGTAAATTAAAAGTAAATTTGTAAGGAAAATATAATGAAAGGAAGGATAATTCAAAGCCTAAAAAAATTCCAATAAAAGCCTAATCTGAACCAATGATTCATATGCACATAAAAACACTAATACCTTAGCAAATGGCTAATCTTGTATCAAAATTGGGTATTGGAAAAAAAATTAATATTTTGAAATGTGAGATATGTGGCAATAAAGTTAAATTTTAGATCCTTTTGTGATGCAGTTTATATCCCATTCCTCGATAGGGGGTTTGGTGGGTCTATGCCCCTACTATTATCGTAGGGGTGTCCAAATCCCCCTTGTTAGTGGTTCATGGGTAACGCCCCCAAAGAAAAAAATCAAGGATTTAAACCCATATTTATAGGAAAATTAATTACACCAAATTATATTTTTAGGAAGCAAAGTCCTAATGGCATTTTCCTATTCTATTTTTAGGAGGAAATCTAATTATGCTTTGCTAATTATGCATATTTATCTTTGTGGAGTTTGCATGTAATCTACATAGTGAGTTCGCATGTAATATTTTCATCTTGGAATTAACGAAGGTTGATATATTTCACCATATATGATTCCTTAGATTTCTTAAGGTTTTGACAAGTAAATCTTATATTTTATCTCATTCATGTTAGGTATTTTGTCTATTTAATTATCTATGTTATTGCATTATATTATTTTTACATAGTTATAGAGTGAATGGTTTCCCAACATGAAACCAATTAGGTAGGAAAACACATAAAGTTTATATACACACATACGTACATCATAATCTAAAGAGTGTTGTCTAAATCTAGATCTAGAAAATTATTGTTAGTTGTGACACCAACTCGCCTATAGATATCAAACTAATGAGGGATAAATACAAGGAGGTCACTACTTGTAGTGTCAAGAGCTCCACCACTTATGGAATAAGGAGTCTCACCACTTTTATTTAGGTACTATATAACCATGAAATAGATTGATAAATAACTTTTTTTGGTCCATAATAACTTTTCTCCTTATTATAATATACATGTTGTGACTTCTATGCACCTATAAACCAAACTAATTATCTTGTCTTATAATGGTCTTAATATACCTATGACATCATAAAAGTTTAAATAAAAAAGTGACTATATTTTTATTAATTTTCATCCATGAAGGGTTTTCTTGAGGCTCCCTCCAATCAAGCCATAAAATGAGAACAACCCCAGGCTATGGGTATCTTGTAGTGGGGTTGGACTTGTTGGCCAATTTTGTCCCACATATGCCTAATCCAAAATAAGAAGCTAAGTAGGGTCATGATTGAAGAGTGATTCAATGTCATAAAGAGAATATGAAATTCAAGAAGATATCACATAGCATTTTCAAGCTTCTAAAACACTTTAAGAAAGCTTAAAGTGTGAACGTAATGCTTTTAAGGAGTCAGATTGTCATAAGCACGTCATAGAAAAATGAACATACTAGTTTTCTTGTGCATTTTATAAATATGCTCAAGAATCCTCTTAAATCCAAAGGATCACATGGACATGAATTCCTTCATGCCTAAAACATGATTTACATGTTTGGTTCTTTGGTGTAATTTTTATATGTAGATATAAGCCTTCAAGTTTGAGCAAGCAAAGTGAGACGTTCACATAGACGTCAAGCTAAAGCTATGGCAAATAGCCATTTAAGTTTAAATATTAAAAAATTAAATGTGAAGCTAACAAGTGTCCAAATATCAAGAGATAATATCAAATCCAATGGTAAGTGGGTAATCTATATTGTCAATGGGTCCCAAAGATCTAATGGTGATCATTTGATCATGCATCGAAGATCAATAATAAGTGTTGAGTCAAAGGGTTAGCATGAATGTGGAGCTGACAAGTGTCAAGATCTTCAGTGCTTATGTAGATATATAATGGTAAGTATTGAATAATAAGGATAATAGACCCAAATAGATCAATGGTACACATTTAATCATATTGAGCAAATCGACGATGATCAAGGGTCAAATATTCAAAGGATTTTAAGGATGAATGAGATCCTACCAAGTGTCACAACTATGGTGACTATCATAAGTATCTATGGATTGCATTCATTCATACCAAGAAATATAAATGGTGTATGTGAGGTCATATATTTAGTATGATCTTGAGAATAAATGAATAAATTTTGGTTGGCATAATACGAGAAGCTTAAATCAAGATCAAGCATCAATATTAAAAGTTGAAAATAATTCAGTTGAGGTTGAACTAGATCTAATATTAAAAAGGGGTGCCACTAAGGTATACATGTTAGTTTATATGGTTTTGTCACCAAATATAGTATCATGATTATGACCCCTTTCCTCCATTCTTACATGCCAAAGATGAACTAGTGAGGAGCCAGTAGGGAGCAATCGACGCTACCAAGATCAAAATAGATTGATTAAGCTATTGTAACTATATCAATGTTGTAAGAAGAGTGATAATGATTTTATCCAACCATTATAATTATAAGGAGCATCAATATAAATAAAAATTAGATTGAAAGGGACCGATACAATTGTTATAGCCATTTTCTAGAAGTAGTATTAGCATGATGATCCCTTCTAATTAAATCAATGTTGAAGGATTGGAAATATTGATCATAATGAACCCTTATCCATTATTCCAAGAATATTTACCCATCTATCTCATCCCATTCTACTATATATAGAGAGGCTTCTAAGCCTTGCAAATGATCCATCTCTTTGACATGACTAGACTCTGCCAAGATTTGTACTGTAACACCTACTTGACATAGTAGATAATAAATTCCTCCATTTTTAAGTTGAATTAAAGTGTATCTTATGAGTTAATTGATGTAGTTAAGTGAATCCATGCTTTCCTTTGCCTCTATTTTAATTCCTTCACCTTCATGAAGTGTTTGTTAGCTCCTATAGGTCATTATAAGTGCATACATAGTCTATTGGTTAGTGTGAAAGTGGAAAACTACCCTCCCATGCTAGATTGATAGATAATCAATGCCTTGTTATGAAATACTTATGTGGAATCTGATAAAAGAGTGAGTGAAGTGATGTCTGGTAGTCTTGAAAGTGTCATATAGTGTGTCTTGGGTGAGTATAAGGATCAAAAAAATTGGTGTATCACCTCATTTTTACATGTTTTTATGAATTATTGTCAATCTCTCTCCCTTTTCCAAGTAAGAGTTAGCTTAGGTCTATTTTAGGTGATAAATATAAAAGGAACCTAGCCTTCTCTAGAGGTCTAACCCAATTTTAGGTGACCCACAACCTAGGGTCAGTCCCATGTTGGACTACGTTTGAGCAAGAGGATTTAAACAATCCCTTTGCTTACATAGGGTATAACCTAGGAACACCAATAGTTATGGCATGCCCAATGGGACTGAGTCTCTTAGAGGATCTAAAATTAGATATAAGTAGTATCATCTATAGTATCAAAGGAGATCCATCATCATTAAGAATTGAATATCTTTCAGAGTTCATCGCACCATCTAGACATCATTCTCATGCCAAAGGTTACTAAAAGGTCAAATAGTAAAGGTATTCCCATTGAATCCATTGAGATGCCTATTATTTCATATAATAGAGCAAGATTTAATAGGATAATATCTTATCCTCAAAGAGTATATTCATCCCATGGTCATCTTATTGCCTTAAGCAGTGCAATCCTCACTACCTAAATGGCCATCAAAAATCAAGTATTTGTTACATTCAATAGAGTTAGTCCATTTAACTTAGTCCAATATTATGATATTCATATGTCTCCTCTTAAAATCATCCTATTATTTTTTGGAGAACATCAAATAATTGTTATTGAGCACATCCAAGATGTTGCCAACCTTTTCTCTATTTACAATGTTATTCAAGATAATGTGGCTATCAGACTACTTGTTGCTTCCTTCAAAGGAAAAACATTGGAGTGGTATATAAATATTCCTGTTGAATTCCATTGATACTTGGGATGAGTTAAGTGTATCCTTAGTTAGATAGTTTGAAGATAAATCTTATCACCTATCATTAGTTCAGAAATTGACTACCATTCAAAGATATCCCCATGCATTCATGTCTAATTTTAACATAATATTACAAAAGACATGTATTAGGATTCCTATAGCGATTATACCATCCCTATAATATGCCTTTTTATATTATCTTAAATCTCTCAAGTCTGATATCAATGTGATGATATAGTCCATGGGTGGTAATACCTTGGCAAATGCTTATGAAGTTGCCATAAGAGCAGGAAATAGTTTGAAACAAGCTGGTAAGCTTTCTCCTAGGCCTCTAATTCCTATATTCCTATATTTATAATCTAATTCACCACCTCAACTTCCCTAGTTTCCATCATTAGCTCTTATCCCATCTCCTAAAGCCCAAGTTGTAGCCCCTTCTAGTCAAGTTAGTGAGATTAGAGAATTGAAAAGTCTGTTATCGTCTTTTAGGAATGCAATAGTTAAACTCAAAAGATATAGATACTAGGGTAGGCCTTATAAACAATATAATTAGACCTCCTAATATTATTTTAGAGATAAAAATTCTCCTTAACAAGGATTTAGGAAAAATAGACCACCCTACCAAGCACAAAGAGCCATAGTTCTAGGTAAGCCATATGCAAATCTTAACCCTAATGTAACAATAAGTTCATAAGTTATTGTTCTCACCCCACCTCAAAATAGTTTGATGCATGACTCAAATTGGCATCCCTCCTACCTCAACATTGTTCAGAACCAATCCTTAGTATCATAGAATATTACTATGCCACAAATGGCACAAAAAGAGTTTTCTCTTCAAGGAGTTTAGTATCAAGAGACAATTTTGGCTCCCCAATGAGAGTCTCAACACATTAAAGGGAAGGTTGATGCTATTAATGTAAATTGGTAAATAGATTATTATGTTGCTTTCAATCATGGTGATGAGACTAGTAGTTCAAATGGTAAAGTTGCAACTGTAACTAGAGCTAAAAGAAGAGAGATTTATGAGGTGCAATATGTGACTAATGCTTCAAGTTATCCTAGTGTTGTTTTTAAAAGTACAAAATATCCACTTGATATGCCTAAAACATATAAAAATTATAATGTAGAGGTTGGGAAGGTCCCTCAAATACCTATAGTATGTGAATAGCCAGTGGTTCAAAAGGTAAAGCCAAAGGTTAATAAAGCCTTATTTAGCATAGTAGATTAGATGAAAAAAATATAATATCAACATTATCATGTGGGATTCCCTTGCTATCCCAAGACAAAAATATTTTCTCATCCAAGAGATTTTAGCTCTCAAGGTGTCTCCAAAACCAATTAAGAAATAAGGAGTTGTCCTAATTTAGACCAGCCAATGAAGCATCAAGTATAATAGGTACACAAAATGGAAAAAGGGGACAAAGCTAAGGTAAAGTCAAGTAAAACTCCTCCATTCTACCTCTCTTTAATATTTGGTGATTGCCTAGTTTATAACTATATGGTGGATAGTGGAGCCAATATCACTATCATGCCTAAGCAAATTGTAGACAGGCTTGGTCTTGTCTATGAAGCAATTACTAAATGAGTATTAAAATTGGATGGGTTACCAACAAAGATAGTGGGAATCATTAAATAACTGAATTTGATGCTACATTCTTGTCCCAATGCTACCAATCATCAAGATGTAGTTGTGGTGGATTTCCCTCCCTAATTTGCCTTGTGTCTGTCAAGAGACATTACCTCAAAGATTGGAGGGTATTTATTAGATAATTATACATATCTGATGTTCAATACCAATTATGACACCAAGATAACCATATATTTTGAACCTATTACATGTTTCGATTTGGAACCATAAATGTCAAGTGTTGTGAACACTAATTTCCTCATCTTAGATGAGGTTATAGAAGATAGTGTAGAGGAAACTAAATCACATTTAGATGAGATTCCATATTTTTTCCTTGATGAGTGGGCCTCTAGCTCACATTAATATGATCCTTATAATATAATTGAATAATATGGACTTGGTATTTATTTCTTGCATGAGAAAGATGCACCAATTCCATCCTTGATGAAGGATGATGAGTCTATTGATGGTGTTTGGAAATTATACTTTGATGGGTCAAGGAATAAGCATGGTATCAGGGTTGGAATGTTATTGATTTATCTATCAAAGCAAAGCTACTTCTCATATATTAATTTTAATTTTTTTTGTTCAAATAATGTTGCAGAATATGGGGCACTAGTTCATAGTTTATAATGGGCTAAGAAGATGAAAGTCAACACCTTACAAGTCTTTAGTGATAGTGAACTTGTATTTCACCAAGTGAGAGGTATTAATGTATGCAAAAACCCATTTATTAAATCCTATAAGCATAGGGTATGGGACTTACTTGAAGAATTTTAGGCCTTCAACATTCAGGGATTACCAAGAGATAAGAACAAACATGTAGACAAGTTAGTTGCCATTGGGGTACAATTTAGTATCTCGACTAATGTAAGAAGAGAAAATGCCTAATAATGTATTAAGGTGATTTTAAGTCCTTTTGTCCTAGATAATAATGATAATTGGAAAGTGTTTGAAGATGATAATTATATTTTTAGATTCTTGCAAGAAGAGGCTGAGTTTTCCTCAAGAAATCAGTGAAATTACTTGTAGCAGTATAGTGATCAGATTATGCAATGGAAGACAAATAAGTTTCCCAAGGGATTGGTTACACTGGAAAACATATTCAGTGATGATGATGAGATTAGGAAAGAAAATTTAACTTTGTCAATAAAGGAAGAACATTATGCTAATGTGGGAGTTACACCTGGTAAGAACCTATAGTTGGGCAAGGTATGCACTTATTTATAAAAAGAAGCTTGCATTGAGTTATGTGAAAGTTTTTTTGATTTATTTTCATGGTAATATAGTGATCTCAAGGGATTGACCCAAGTCTATCTCAACACACCATTGATCTAGAAGATGAAACTAAGCCTATAAGATAAAGACAAAGGCCCATTAATCCTAAAATTGAGCTTTTGATGAGAGTTGAGCTTCATAAGCTCATTGAATCAGTTATTATATTTGAAATCAAGCACTCAACTTGGGTGGAAAACCTTGTTCCAATATGAAAAAAGAATAATGAAATTAGACTGTTTGTTGACTTCCATGACCTGAATAAGGCTTTCCTTAAAGACCACTATCCATTGCCATCTATGGAATATATTTTATAGTTGGTTTCAGGTTTAGAAAGGTTCTCCTTGTTATATGGATATAGTGTTTACAACCAAATTTTGATTAATGAAGAACACCGATTCAAGGCAGCCTTCACCACAAAGTGGGGGATATTTGCATATAGAAACATGCCCTTTGGTTTATCTAATGTTGGAGCAACTTTTTAGAGAGCCATAGATATGGAATTATAGGTCCTTGTTAACAATTATGTGTTGGTCTATTTAGATGATATAATTTTTTTTCAAAGAATGCAAGTGAGCACATGGCTCACCTTGAGCAAGTGTTTGAAATAGTAGATAACTTAGGGTATCCCTAAATCCCAAAAAGTGTGTCCTCTTAGTTCATGAAGGTAAGCTTCTTGGGCATATAGTTTCAAAGCATGGTTTAATCATAGATCCTAAAAGAATAGATTCAATTATTGAACTTTCCTTACCCAAGCACAAAAGAGCTTTGAAAATTTTATTAGGGGAAATCAATTTGATCAAAAGATACATCTCATATTTTGCCACTTTATCTAAGCCACTTACATCCATGCTAAAGAAGAATCAGAGCTTCAGTTGGTCTAAGGAAGGGGTAAGGAGTTTTGAGGAAATTAAGAAAGCCATGGCTAGTGCTCCTACACTCATGAACCCAAATTTATCAAAGGACTTCATGTGTATGCCTATGCTAACATTCACACCATTTTAGGCATTTTTATGTAGCAAAACCATGATGCCTTAGAGAAGCCAATAGCCTTCTTCAATCAAGGCTTGGAAGAATAAGAAATGAGGTACTCTTTTATTGAAAAGCATGTATTTTTAGTCATAAAGTCTCGCAAAACAAAAGATACTTATTGTCTAACAATAAGATACATCTGATGGTTGCTCATCCAAGTATCAAAGAATTTCTATTGAACAAAGATATAAATGAGCAAAGAGCTCGTTGGATAATAAAATTAATGGATTATGATGTGGAGATGAAGGTCACAAAGTTTTTTAGAGGCAAAGGACTTTGTGAGCATCCAACCCAGGATTTACAAGAAGCCAATGAGGTGGGCATGGTGTCAACCAATAAAGGAGTTGTAGTTGATCATACCTCACCTTATAGTTGGTATCATGTTTTGATAAGATATCTCAAGGATGGTACATATCCCTCTCACCTAACTCCTTCAAAAATAAGATATTTTAGATTGCAATCCATTCCATTTCTTCTTATTGATGGTGTTTTGTTCAAGAAAGATATCAATGGCATGTTGTTAAGATGAATTGAACAACATAAAAAGGAAAGGCTACTTGAAGAGTTCCATGATGGACATGGTGGAGGGCATTATTCATCAAGGACCACATCCCACAAAATCATGAGAGGTGGGTATTATTGGCCAAGCTTATTTGATGATTGTCATGCATGGGTTAGGAAATGCAGATAATGTGTTATGTTTGTAGTAAAGGTGAAGCTTGTAGCCCTACCTCTCCAATCAATTGCATTGGATCATCCATTTGTCCAATGGGGATTAGAATTTATTGGTCTAATTAATCCCCCATTAAGCTTAGGTGATAAATAGATACTAACTATCACAGATTACTTCACTAGATGGATAGAGGCCATGGCATCGAAGGAAGCAAAGGAGACCAATGTTTTAAATTTATATGAAGATCTGCTTACTAGGTTTGGATCCCATTAAACTATTATTTATAACAATAATATGGACTTTTTGGGGTCTAGAATCAACAAATGGGGAGTTCAACATGAGATTTATCTTAGCACTTCATTTAACTACTATCTCCAGTGAAATGGTCTTATTGAGTCCACTAATAATAACCTATTGAATATCATCAGAAGAAATATTGAAGATAATCAGAGGTCATGGCGTCTGAAATTGAAGTCATCTCTATGGGCTGATAGAATCACCTACAAGAGGTCAATAGCCAACTCTCCCTATAAGCTAGTATATGGTAAATAAGCAAGAATGCCTATTTCTCTTGAATTTCCTACCCTAGAACTGATGTACCAACTTGAATTATTGGAGAATAAACCTATGGATATTAGATATGTTGAGCTTATGGAGTTGGAAGAGACAAGACATCGGTCCATGTTGGCCATGGAAGATCATCAATCATAGGTGAAGAGATATTTTTACAAAAAGGCTTCTTCAAGAAGTTTCAAAGAATCAGATTTGGTCCTGAAATGGGATGAGGTAAGAGCTAATCCATGAAGTCATAAAATTTTTGACTCTATTTGGAGTATTCCATACACAAGCTCTAGTTACAAATCTCATAATGCCTTCCAATTGGAAAAGATGGATGGTGAGGAGCTTCATATCCCAGATAATGGGATACATCTAAAACATTGATATTAAGGAATCCAAGTCCCCTATACATAGTTGGTTTGTTTTCTTTCCTCCAAGTGTTGTCCTAGTACATTAGTTGTTTTGTTTTTTCTTTGTTTAGTTAGCTTCCCTATTTTATTTATTTCCTTCCCTGTTTGAGTGGAATTCATTATCTTTGCAAGTCAAAAGGGTTATTTACAGCCATGAATTAAATGTGTCATTATTTATAATTCAAAATTGATCTATATGGTATAAGTTATCAATCATAGAAGGCATGCTACCTAGCTGAGTCACCAAATATGTTGGCTAATTTTGGCCCACACATGCCTAATCCAGAATAAGAAGTTGAGCATGATCATGATTGAAGAGTGATTTAATGTCACAAAGAGCATACAAACTTCAAGAAGAAGTCACATAGCATTTTAAATCTTTTGAAACACTTTAAGCAAGCTTAATGTGTAAACTTGGTGATTTTAAGGAGTGAGACTATACAAGCACATCACATAAAAATGAACAAACTAGTTTACTTATACATTTTATAAATATGCTCAAGAAGCCTCTTAGAGCCAAAGGATCACATGGACATGAAGTCCTTCATGCCTAAAATATACTCTATAAGTTTTGTGCCTTGGTGCAATTTTTATCTATAGATATAAGCCTTCAAATTTAATCTAGCAGAGTGAGACATTCGTGCAAACATTAGGCTAAAGTTATGACAAATAGTTGTTTAAGTTCAAACATTCCCAGAATAAATGTGAAGCTAACAAGTGTCAAATTCTTAAGATATAGGATCAAATCTAACGGCGAGTGGGTAATATGTATTGTTAGTGGGTCCCAAAGATCTAAAAATGAGCATTTGATCATGTATCAAAGATCAATGGTGAGCATTGAGTCAAAAGGTCAGCATGAACATAGAGATGACAAGTTTCAAGATTTTACATGCCTATGTAGAGATATAATGGTGAGCATTAACTAACAAGGATAGCAAGACAAAACATATCAATGGTACACATTTAATCATATCGAGCAAATCAATGGTGAGCAAAGGTCAAAGAGTTAAAGGATCTCAAGGATGAATGATATCTTTCTAAGTGTCACAACCATGGTAACTATCATAAGGATATATGGCTCATGTTCATTTACACCAAGAAAGAGAAATGGTGTACATGAGGTCATAAAGTTAGTTATATCTTGAGAATAAATAAAGAACTACCAGTTAACACAATATGAGAAGCTCAAATCAAGATCAAGGGTTAATATTAAAATTCAAAGCCAATTCGGTTGAGGTTAAACTAGAGCCAATATTGCAAAGGGATGCCATGGATGTAGATATGTAAATTTTGATGGGTTCATCACTAAATCCATTATCATGATTACAACCCCTTTTTTCCATTCTTTCATGCAAAAGATGAACCAGTGGGGAACCATTAGGGAGCAATTGATAACACCAAGATTAAAATAAATTGATTAATATGTTGTAATTACAATGACACCAGAAGAAGATTGTTAATGAGCCATTATAACTATAAGGAGCATCAATTAAAACTAAAATTAGATTGAAAGGGACTAATATATTTGTTATGGCCATTTTCTAAAAGTAGTCTTAGCATGATGATCCCTTCTAACTAAATCAATGCCAGAGGACTAGAAATATTGATCATAATGACCCATCCTCTATTATTTTGGGCATATTTCCCATCTCCCTCATCTAATTATAATATATATATATAGGATTCTAAGCCTTAAAGATGATCCCTCTCTTTGACATGACTAGAAGCTACCAAGATTTGTATTGTAACACCTATTTGACATAATAGAGACTGAATTCCTCCATTTGCAATATGAATTAAATTGTGTCTTATGAGCTCATTGATGTGGTTAAGTGAATCCATGATTTCCTTTTCCTCTATCTAAATTCCTTCACCTTCATGAAGTGTCTGGTATCTCCCATAAGTCATTATAAGTGCATACATAGTATGATGGTTGGTGTGAAAGTGGATAATTGTCCTTCTATACTAGGTTGATAGTTAGTCAATGCCTTGTTGTGAAATACTTATGTGGAATTTGATCAAAGAGTGAATGAATTGATGTTTGGAAGTCTTGAAAGTGTCATATAGTGTGTCTTGTGTGAGTATAAGGATCAAAACATTTGGTGCATCACCTCATTTTTATAGTATTTTATGAATTATTGTCAATCTCTCTCCCTTCTCCAAATAAGAGTTATCTTAGGTCTAGTTTAGGTGATAGATCCAAAATGAAGCTGGACTTATCTAGAGGTTTGACCAAATTTTAGATGGCCCACATCCTAGGGATAGTCTTATGTTGGACTAGGTTTGAGAAAGAGGACTTAAACAATCCCTTTGCTCAGCTAAGGTGCAACCTAAGAACACCAACATGACCTTTAGAGAAGGCTGACTTCTTCTTGATGGATCACCTAGACTAATACTACTATTTGGAAAAGAGTTAGAGAGGGAGTAAAGGGTTACTAAGAGAGATAAAAAGGTGATACACCAAATCTAAATGTAATACTCTCATAAGCATGAAATAAACATTTATGAAGTAAAATACAATCCTTGATCACACAATCTCATAAACTATCTAATCTACATAAGTATTTCATAAATTAGGATTATCAACCATATTCATTCTAAGATTCACACCAAGTGTACATTAATGGCCAAAGAGCATGAGTTTAGACCTACAAACAACTTTAAAATACCTCAAAATAGGAAATAAATAAGGACAATGCACATGAAAGAAACTCCTTCATAATGCTATCATGCACAAGCTTGCTAAACATATTTCAAAGGCAAGAGATAGGTAAAGAATGTCTTTATTGCTTTAAGAGGTATTTCATACAAATATTGATAGGGTCTAACCTTATCAAATGAGAGTCTCCTGATACTCCCAAAAAATGTAAGTATCTTGCTCTTCTTTCCAAAATCAGAGAATCTATCTAAAATCAGAGAGAGAATCATTACAAATGGGAAAGAAAATGGGAAATATAAGAGAAAGGGGGAGAGAGAGAGGAGGATCAAGTAGATAGAGTTCAATAAATGAGGTCTAATTACTTTGATGGAGTCTCAACCACCTTTTTATTGATTAAAATTAATCTTGACTCCCAAATTAACTTTCATTAGCTCTAAATAGTTTTTTTAAGCCCTCTCATTGGCTTAGATACACACTAAAAGACAAGAATTTTTTGAAGGTGTTGAGTAATGGTCCATTTGAAAGGGAAAGTTCCTAAAGACACTAAAACTTAATTGAATTCTCCACCTACACTCTCAAACCACCAAACTCTCCATATACTTAATGAGCTTATAGTACCATGCTTCATCTTGATATATCCTTTACATTATTAGATATCCACCTGAACTCATTAATTTAGTGTCCCCTTTGACATTCCTTTCATAGTCACCATTATAACATTACTCCAAATCCTAAACATAGGTCCACTATAGATGAAAACCAATATCATTTATTGGTTTTCATATATCCATAATCTTAATGAAGATCCATAGGCTATGGTTTCTTGATCATAAGCAAGATGTAAAACTTACATCTGAAAGATTTTGAGAGCTCTAACTGAGATTTAATGACATCTTAAGACCCTATAGGGTTTGATTTGGTAACCTATATTGTATCTTGATCTTCACATTTATACATTTTCCTACTTAGGTGGTGATATCTTTGATATGGCATGCTTGCCCATGTGGTATCTCCTTGGGCTACACTTTTCATTTTAAAATCTTAATGTTGTCGCCTCGAACACATGTATTCATCTCCCCCTTGGACTCAATCAAATTTAATCTAATGATTTCCTCAAGAGTGTCCTAACCTTGAATTTCATTATCTATCATTGATCTTTGATCACTCTCTATATTATGCCACTTGGCAACCCCGCATTGACTTTTATCTAAGCTTTCAAAGATGTCACACTTGGCAGTCTTGCATGCCCCCAATGGACCCTGCTATCAGCCTTCATCCAATTAAAATTATTACACCACATGGAAACCTTGTGTGAAATCTAGGTTCATTGACTTATTGACCCTACATGTACCATTGATATATTTTTGCATGGTCAAATGTGCCCCATCGATCTTTGATCTACCAGATCAAACGTACACTATTGATCTCCATTTGAAAAATACAATTGAATGTGGGTCATCAATATACTCAAAATTCACCATGATTGAGGCACTTGTCACCTTTTCATTTATCCTCAATATTTTCTGACCTTTTTACCTTGAGCTCACCATTGATCTTTAACTGGATGATTAAATGTGCATCATAGATCTTTATTTGACTTATTAACTCAATTGATTACCCATGTGCCATTGATATTCATTCCCAACCTCTAAAATCATGTCACTTATTGACCTTGCATTTAACTTAAAGATCATTAAGGATTTTTTTAATCCAAATAGATATTTATTGTGGCTTCAATTTGACATCCCTAGGCACATCCCACATTGCTAGATAATTTTTGAAGGCCTATATCTTGAGATAGAAAACTCATCAAGACACCAAATTTGTAGGGGATGACCTTGGCATAAAATACATCATTTTCATGTAATTATTCAACTTTGGTTGACTTATATTATACACTTATTAAATGCACAACCAAACTGACCTGTTCATTCTTGCATGACATGTTATGATGGTTAGGTTTGTTAAAAACACCAAATCCACATTTTTCAGCTTGTTTAAAGTGTTTTAAAATCTTGAAAATGACATGTGACATGATTATGGAGTCTATATGCTCCTTTCACCATCAGATCACTCTTCAACCAAAACTCTACTGAGCTTCTTACCCCACATCCAAGTAAAAGTTTCTTATGTAGGCCAATTTTGTCCAACATTTTTGGTGACTCAACAAGGAAGCATGCTTGTTATGCTTGAGAACCCAGATTAGTTTCCTTGTCTGATCCATTGGGCATACAGGGTCACAAGTCTTTCTTCCCCACTGATTATGAATTTGATACAAGTTGTCCCTTTTCTAAAAAACTTCCTCTTAAATAAATAAGGATAACAAGAACAAAACAAACACATACTTTTGTTTTATAAGCACTTATGGAACACGCACATAAACCAAACTAAGTGACCTAAACACAAACTAACTTGAAAGAAACACCTCCTCCTAAATCAAAGGGGAAGTTTGAAAACCCTCTTGCTTCATAGAATGAGGGATTGAATGAGACATGTACCTTTTTGACCCTTGGTATTGATACCTCTCTCTTCTTCATGATGTTTGCCAACTTTTCCTTGGTTTTCATGGTGCTCCCAATAAGATTAGGTCTTCTCTGAGCTATAAGTTCCTCGAGCTCATCAAGGAACTATTCATAGGCCACCCAATCTTGGTCATTAACCCCATGGAAAACTATTTCTCCACCTTCTCAATTACTTGACCTTAAACTTGGCAAATCTCTTAAAACTCTTGAAAGAGCCCCATTTGTTGTTGTCAATCATCTGAGAGTGGTTCAAAATTAGGCTAAGGTATTAAGTCATCTTCAAGAGCAAAAAATTCCACCTCAGTCTCAAGTGATTCTTCTAAGACTATAACCTCTTGAGAAATGGTTTTAAGTTCACTTTCATCCTTGATAGCACACTCAATATTAGTTTTTTTAGGATCATCAACAAGTTCAAGATCAGATATGGAGTCTTCTTAAAATACCTCTCTCTTCAATTCTTGGCCATATTTTTCATGGATAGCTGCAAGGGAATCTTTAATATATTTCTCTTCATTCAAGAAAGTATAATTGCATTTGTGTTTACTAATGGGAGTCCATATGGTGATTTATTCTTCATAGGCACTCATGACATCCTCTTGATTAGATATAGCTTGATATTTTTCCTCTTTAATTGCTTCCTTCAAAATGTACTCTCTCTCAAGAAAGAGTGGGATGAAAGGTTGATGGATAGGCTCATGGGTGTGAGATGGAATATGAGGGGTAGTGGAAGGCTTCTGAGTGGATTTGGGAAAGATAAATTCACTATTAAGCTCATGGGGAAGTGATTTATTGGGTTGATTAGAAGGAAGAACATCTGCATAAGCATAAATTACACCTTGCCAATAGCCTCCTTGAGGCTCTTTAATAGAAACATACTCATTTTTAGGTTCTTTGTCTTCCCACATCTTAGCCTATATATTGAGCATTGAAGGCACTTCTTTGCCAAATCCATTTTCTCTTTGATTTCCCATTGAGTTTTTTTCTTATTCTTTAAACATCTGCATATAAATTTGGGTAGCTCCTCTTAACCATTCCATGAGATGCTTAGGGAACAAATCATACTCATCATCCCATGTTCTCATATCATCTTCATTAACTAGTAATTGTGGTATGAATACTAACAAGGACCTGATATAAGATGTAAATAATGAAGGAAAGGGGGGTAATGATGGGGATCAAGACCAGCTTCAACTTGTTGTATTCTAGCTTGTAAGAATTCACCATTTGTCTTATAGTATCTTTACATAAAATCAATGGGATTATTAGATTCCTCATGATAAGACTCATAAGGATCCTCTTGAAGTTGACAAACATCATGATCTAGTTGGTAAGGTTCATACTAGAATTGATAGAAAGTCATTTCTTGATAGGTCTCTTAATAACCTTCCTCATAGGGATATCTAATAACATGATGTCTATATAGAGAGGGCAATGGAGGATAATAGTGCTGCCATGGTTCATATGATTGATGTAAATTTTGATAGGACTATTGAGGAGTATAACATGGGTTATAATAAGGTTGATAAGGAGGTTCACGATATGGGTATTCACCATAGTTGTTCATATCAACCTCATATGTCAAATGAGATGCATAAATTGGTCAAAATATTCAATGAGATATACTTGAGATGCTTACAACCAGAAGATTTCATTCAGAGTCACCATTGATGTTAACATGCTTGCTTCTAAAATTTGATTAGAGGAAAGACACATGAACAATCATTATACTCTCTTGGACCTTAGTCCCACTAGGTGTGTCAAAAACTGTTGTGGTTTTAATTTGTACCCATGGAGGGGGTTCTTCAGGCTCCCTCCAACCAATCCAAAAAATGAGAACAACCCCAGGATGTGGGTATCTTGTAGTGGGGTTGGACCTTTGGAGAAGATCGACTTCCTCTTGATGGATCACATAGATTAATGCTATTGTTGGGAAAAGGGTTAGAGAGGGGTAAAGTGTTATTAAGAGAACTAAAAAGGTAATGCGCCAAATCTAAATGGAACACTCTTATAAGCATGAAATAAACATTGATGAAGCAAAAGACAATATTTTATCACACAATCTCACAGACTAGCTAATATGCATAAGTATTTCATAAACTAGGCTCACCAAGCAATGAATGAAGATAAAGAGGAATTCTAAGATTCACACTAAGTATCCATTAATGGCCAAAGAGCACAAGTTTAGACCTATAAATAACTTGAAAACACTTTAAAATAGACAAGAAAGAACGACAATAGACATGGAAGAAACTCCTTCACAATGTTATCATGTACAAGCTTGCTAAACACAATTCAAGGCAAGATATAGGTAAAGAAAGTCCTTATTGATTCAAGAGGTCTTTCATACAAATTTTTACAGGGTCTAGCCTTATCAAATGAAAGTCTCCTAATACTCTCAAAGAATTTGAGTGTCTTTCTCTTCTTTCCAAAATCAAAAAATCTATCTAAAATTAGAGAGATATTCCTTACAAATGGGGAAGATGATGGGAGATATAGGAGAAAGGGGGAGAGAGAAAGGAAGAGCGAGCAGACATAGTTCAATAAATGAGGTCTAATCACTTTGATGGAGTCCCAACCACCTTTTGATTGATTAGCATTAATCTCCCCTCCCAAATTAAATTCCATTATCTCTAGATAGCCTTTCTAATCCCTCTTATTAGCTTAGATACACATTATAAGACAAGAATTTTTTGAAGGTGTTGCCTGAGTCATGGTCCATTTGAAATGGAAAAATCCCCAAAGACCCTGAAACTTCATGGAATGCTCCACCTACACTCTCCATCTACTTAATAAGCTTGTAGCACCATGATTCATCTTAATATGTCCTTTATGTTATTAGATAGCCACTTGAACTCATTCAAACTGATGTCCCCTTTGACAATCCTTTCACAGTCACCATTCTGCTAGTAATCCAAATCCTGAACATAGGTCTACTATAGATGAAAACCAATCTCATTTATTGGTTTTCATATAGCCATAATCTTAATGAAAATCCATAGGCTATGGTTTCTTGATCATGAACAAGACGTAAAACTTACGTCTGAAAGATTTTAAGAGGTCTAATTGAGATTTTAATAGCATCTTATGACTCTACATGATTTATTCTGGTAACCCAGATCGTATCTTGATCTTTGCATTTATACATTTGCCTATTTGGGTGGTGAAATCTTTGATTTGATGTGTCCACCCATGTGGCATCTCTTTGGGCTTCTCTTTTCATTTTAAAACTTGAACATTATCACCTTATACACGTGTCTTCATCTCATCCCCCTAGAACTCGATCAAATTTTCTCCATTGATTTCCTCGGGAGTCTCTTGGCCTTGAATTTTATTATCAGTCATTGATCTATGATCGCTTTCTATATTATACCACTTGGCATCTTCACATTGAATTTTATATCGGCTTTCAAAGATGTGACACTTAGAAGTCTCGTGTGCCCCTTGTGGACCTTATTGTCAGCTATGATATGGTTAATGTGCTTATGCCATGTGGTAGCCTCATGTGCAATCTAGTTTTATTGACTTCTTGACCCTACGCACACGATCAATCTATTTTTACACAATTGAATGTACTTCATCGATCTTTGATCTGTCAAATCAAACGTGGACCGTTGATCTCCATTTGAACAATACGATCAAACACGAGCTGTCAATCTACTCAGAAGTTACCATGATTGAGACACTTGACACCTTCATGTTTATCCTTAGGATCCTCTAATGTTGTAACCTTGAGCTCGTCATTGATCTTTAACTGCACGATTAAATGTGTATTTGACTTATTGACCCAGTTGATCACCCACATGCCATTAATCTTCATTCCCAACCTCTAAGATCATGCCACTTATCGATTATGTGTTCAAATTGAAGCTCGTTCAGTATTTTTGAATCCAAATGGCTATTTGTTTTGGCTTCAACTTAACGTCTTTGGGCACGTCCTACATTGTTAGATCATTTTTGAAGGCTTATATCTTGAGATAGAAAACTCATCAAGACACCAAATTTATAAGGGATGACCTTGGCATAAAATACATCATTTTCAAGCAATTTTTCAACTTTGGTTGGATTCCCTTGTACATTTATTAAATGTACAACCAAAGTAACTTGTTCATTCCTGCATGGCGTGCTATGACGGTCTGGTTCCTTAAAAACACCAATTCCACACTTTAAGCTTGATTAAAGTGTTTTAAAAGCTCGCAAATGACATGTAATATGATCATGGAGTCTGTATACTCCTTTCACCATCAGATCACTCTTCAACCAAGACTCTGCTCAGTTTCTTACCCCATATCTTGGCAAAAGTTTCTTATGTTGGCCAAATTTGGCCAATAGTGTCTTTAGGGGCTTGTGTTAGATTTAGTGAATAGTGTGGCTATTTTGCTATTTGTTAGAGCCTTAAAGGATGTGAACTTTGATATAGAAAATAATGATTTTCATAAAGAAAATAACTTCATAATATAAATAATATAGCATAATGGAACCCTAAATCATGTGCCAAAAGTGTTCCATAGAAAAATGTTAGCTTTAGACAATAATTACTTTCTACTCTATGTGATTATTATGCTTTCTTTTTCAATGCTAGATAAACATTGTGTGTCAAATAAACTACAATTTTTGTGTATGATAGACAATACAAACTAAACTAGGATCCACTAGTGTGCAATTATATATAAAATAAATAAAAGATAAAATGATAGGGCAAAGGGAATAAATACATTTTAACTTAGAGAAAACCAAAAAAATCAAAAATATTCATATTTTTGATAGGTGTTAGAAGTATTGAAACTTCTCAGAGAAAGATCCAAAAACATGAAAAGAAAAAAATAAATATAAAAAATGAAAAAAAAAAAGCAAACACATTGAGAATTAAAAAAATAAACCAAAAACATCTAATTTAAATCAATAATTAAATGTACTAAAAACATATGAATCGATACTTGTTAAGTGCGTTGAAACTATTTTTAAATCTCTATAGATAAAAGAGAGAATTATTCGATGCCTATTTATTCTTTAGTTTCTTTCCCTTCCTTACCATACGCTTTGTAACATATGAAAGACAATATCATCGAAATTCTGCGTACAGAGTTGGAACATAATCAAAGGACTCCATAAAGCAATAAGTAAATCTTATTTTATATCCCTTCGATTCCCTTTCCATAGAAGAATGAGAATAATAATAATGATTGTGTTTTTAAATTTTCCATTTAATGAATGGAGGGGACACCCATCTAATTTATAGAACTTTCCCTATTTTGAGCCATTGGGAAATATAAAATCATTTTATGCTGGTTCTTTGACCATTATTCTCAACACTGTAAAATATAATAATGTTTTATTTTAAATCTATTATAAAGAAAAAATAAAATTTTATATTTATTAAAAAAATTTACTCCAAAAAACTCTAATCATTTTTAAAAATATATGGCCACACATAATTTAATAAAGTAAGAGGAAAAACTTTTGGACCATTCTTTATTATTATGTGGTAATATAAGATTATTATTACGCAAATAAGACATTGAGTATGTGGTAATATAAGATTATTTATTATAATTATTTAAAATGAATAGTGATTTTAATTGATGTCTTAGATTCTTTAATGTATGCAAATAAGACATTAGGTACATGTTAATGTAAGATTATAATTATTAATTTTTAAATGTTAAAAAAATTATATTAATATAAGATTTATATGAGATTATTTATAATAAAGAAGGTGGTAAGAGAGTATGCATAAAGTCATCAAATTAGGTAAAGTCTGAGAATAAAGAAAGAAAAGATTAGGTCAAGTTTAGAACAAAATATATTAGATAATAAAAAAGTAATTACCAAAAGATTAGGTAATCATGGTAAAAAGCTTAGTAAAAAGGGAGGGTTTTTATTATGGAGGTCACTTTAGCAAGAATTTAATAGGGCATTTCCACCAGAAACGGGATCTTAACTAGAACTGACAGTGGTATGTTCACCTTCCTCTTAAAACTCTTCATCTTGATGAAAGCAGTAGGGAGAAATTGTCAAGTCTTAGAACCCTGTTATCATGTGGCAGTTACCAACCACCTTGTGAGTTTTTTAGAGGGTAATGTTATTTGTGTTTCCATGTAAGATGCTGAGAGCCCCAACTATAAGTGTGTGGAAGAGGTGGAAGCAGAGAGCCCCATCCTCTGCATGGGGCTAAGGAGGAGAATGGTGACACTGAGGAGATCTTTAGGCTTAATTATGAGAGTGATGATGAGAATAGACATAACTATATTTTTTTATGGAGTGCCACTAATGCCTCTCAACAAATCATTCTTGGAAGGGGAACACATGGCACAAACCACATTACACGAAGCATCACCCAATGTATTATTATTTTTTATTCCTTTAATTGTGAAAGCTTTAACATATGATGTTATTTTAAGAATTATTATTACACATAAAACACATGTAAATTCATATATTTAAAGCAAAGAATATGTATAATGTAATTAGTTGTGTTACTTTATAAGGCAAAGTTTATTGTATCTCTTAATAATAAATATACACTTTATAAAAAGTTTGAATAATCAATATTAAATTTAAATTATCATCAAATTAATTGTGAAAAAAACTTTCCCTATTACTTATATATGAAAGCCTCTTTTCTAATCAAATTTAATACTATAAAAAAATATTCTTTTAAACTAAAACATTTAAGAGAATTGATTGCAATGAAAAAGCAATAGTTTTGATATTAATATAAACACCAATTTCATTTCCCTTATTTAATTACCAAAACTTTCCTTATGTATAAATTCAAGGACTTCTAATTTTCATATTTTAAAAGAAGCTTCTTGGAAAGATGATCTTGAGTTCCTTAAAGAAATACTAAAATCGTTCACATATCTCAAAAAAAATTATGCATCTAAAATTAAAATAATCTCTATTGTTAGCGCCTTGAGTCAATCCTAACTTGTATATGGAAAAAAAAAAAGAGTTCTAACTTTTTGAAACCAATAGTTTTGACAATAAATTAGAAAAATCATGTCAATATCACATATTTTGAATTATTTTTTTGAATGTTATATATGTAGGTTTGAATCATGTATTTTTAAAAATGTAAGCAATTTTTTTAAAACAAAATAAATCATTAAAGAAGTTAGTGGTGTAAACTAGGTTAACAATATTTAATTATTAGATTTTTTTTACGAATAAATTTGAAATGAAGTAACCAAAAAAATATGAATATAGGTCCTTTTATTATTTTTTGAATGTTGATTTTTATAATTGATTTGTAATGTTAATTGAAAAATTAAGATTTTATTTTAAGTTTTTATGAAAATTATTTTTTTAGATAGATATTAGGGTTTATAGGTTCCCTTCTCGATAACAAAATTACTTTGAAAATTAAAGCCCTGATTTAATGGTAAAACCGTCATGACATATGACCAACCCAAAGTTTGTAAAACATATTACCATTTAATTCCAAAGAATACCAATCATCAACCGAAAGTTTAAATATCCAAGACAAGAATGGTTGTGGCTCCATAAAGGCCACTACAAGACAAACAAATTTTAAAAAAATACAAAGTTAATACTTTCTAAACATTACTAAGTCTCACGCTTTTTATCTTTGGTGTGAGAGCGAAGTATCCTAGAAGGGGAACAAGGAATAAAATGTCATTTTTTATTGCTTTTTACCACCATCCGTTCTTCTTGTTTACTCAAAAAACCTCCATCCATACTTAGAGAATACCCTTTTCCAAAAATGAACCTCTACAGGGCTTGTTCCTGCTAACTAAATCCACATTACTTTACTCAATTGAAAAAACAATCTCATAACTCTGAGGAGACTCCCTTTGAGCCAAACCCACTTTGAAATCCTCCTTAAAAAGGGCTTTTGAAACAATTCTTGAAGGCAAAACAAGATTGTTATCCAGAAACATTGTTAGAATCTCATCACTTGCCTCCTTCCACCACGAAGAATCCACTTTACGCTCAGATTTTGGACAAGAAATAGAGAGATGACTAATTTTGAAGCAATTCTGACACCTAAAAGAAAACCCCTCATAATCAAGGGTTTGTGACCAACATTGGCCTTTAACTTTCAACTCAATCAATTCAAGTAGCTCCTAAGAAATATCCAAAAATACAAGCACTTTGGCGAAGGTAGTTCAAGAGAAATTTAAGGTGGAAGTATCAATTTCCAAAAATTCATCTAAATTTCCCCCAATAACTGAAAACCAAGACTCCGACCAAAACTATAGAGGAAGATATGACCTATGTACCTAGATGGGTCTAAGAGAGATTTTTAACCAAAAGATTAAAACTGGAAATTATTTTTATTCCTTTAATTGTGAAAGCTTTAAGATATGATGTTATTTTAAGAATTATTATTACATATAAAACACATGTAAATTCATATATTTAAAGTAAAGAATATGTCTAATGTAATTAGTTGTGTTATTTTATAAGGTGGAGTTTATTATATCTCTAAATAATAAATATACACTTTATAAAAAGTTTGAATAATCAATATTAAATTTAAATTATCATCAAATTAATTGTGAAAGAAACTTTCCCTATTACTTATATATGAAAGCCTCTTTTCTAATCAAATTTAATACTATACAAAAATATTCTTTTAAACTAAAACATTTAAGAGAATTGATTGCAATGAAAAAGTAATAGTTTTGATATTAATATAAACACCAATTTCCTTTCCCTTATTTAATTACCAAAACTTTTCTTATGTATAAATTCAAGGACTTCTAATTTTCATAGTTTAAAAGAAGCTTCTTGGAAAGACTATCTTGAGTTCCTTAAAGAAATACTAAAATCGTTCACATATCTCAAAAAACATTATGCATATAAAATTAAAATAATCTCTATTGTTAGCACCTTGAGTCAATCCTAACTCATAAATGGAAAAAAAAAGGAGTTCTAACTTTGTGAAACCAATAGATTTGAAAATAAATTAGAAAAATCGTGTCAATATCAGATATTTTGAATTATTTTTTGAATGTTATATATGTAGGTTTGAATCATATATTTTTAAAAAAGTAAGCAATTTTTTTAAAACAAAATAAATCAATAAAGAAGTTAGTGGTGTAAATTAGGTTTTTTTTACGAATAAATTTGAAGTGAAGTAACCAAAAAAATATGAATATAGGTCCTTTTATTATTTTTTGAATGTTGATTTTTATAATTGATTTGTAATGTAAATTAAAAAATTAAGATTTTATTTTAAGTTTGTATGAAAATTATTTTTTTAGATAGGTATTAGGGTTTATAGGTTCCCTTCTCGATAACAAAATTACTCTGAAAATTAAAGCCCTGCTTTAATGATAAAACCGTCAAGACATATGACCAACCCACAATTTGTAAAACATATTACCATTTAATTCTAAAGAATACCAATCATCAACCGAAGGTTTAAATACCCAGGACAAGAATGGTTTTGGCTCCATAAAGGCCACTACAAGACAAACAAATTTAAAAAAATGCAAAGTTAATACTTTCTAAACATTACTAAGTCTCACCCTTTTTATCTTTGGTGTGAGAGCAAAGTATCCTGGAAGGGGAACAAGGAATAAAATGTCAATTTTTCTTGGCTTTTACCACAATCTGTTCTTCTTGTTTACTCAAAAAACCTCCATCCATACTTAGAGAATACCCTTTTCCAAAAATGAACCTCTACAGGGCTTGTTCCTGCTAACTAAATCCACATTACTTTGCTCATTTGAACCAACAATCTCATAACTCTGAGGAGACTCCCTTTGAGCCAAACCCACTTTTAAATCCTCCTTAAAAAGGGCTTTTGAAACAACTCTTGAAGGCAAAACAAGATTCTTATCCAGAAACATTGTTAGAAGCTCATCGCTTGCCTCCTTCCACCACGAAGAATCCACTTTACGCTCATATTTTAAACAAGAAGTAGAGAGATGACTAATTTTGAAGCAATTCTGACACCTAAAAGAAAACCCCTCATAATCAAGGGTTTGTGACCAACATTGGCCTTTAACTTTCAACTCAATCAATTCAAGTAGGTCCTAAGAAATATCCAAAAATACAATCACTTTGGCGAAGGTAGTTCAAGAGAAATTTAAGGTGGAAGTATCAATTTCCAACAATTCATCTAAAGTTCCCCCAATAACCAAAAACCAAGACTCCGACCAAAACTATAGAGGAAGATACGACCTATGTACTTTGATGGGTCTAAGAGAGATTTTTAACCAAAAGATTAAAACTAGAAATTATTTTTCTTCCTTTAATTGTGAAAGCTTTAAGATATGATGTTATTTTAAGAATTATTATTACACATAAAACACATGTAAATTCATATATTTAAAGCAAAGAATATGTATAATGTAATTAGTTGTGTTATTTTATAAGGCAGAGTTTATAGTATCTCTAAATAATAAATATACACTTTATAAAAAGTTTGAATAATCAATATTAAATTTAAATTATCATCAAATTAATTGTGAAATTTTTTTTTCCCTATTACTTATATATGAAAACCTCTTTTCTAATCAAATTTAATACTATAAAAAAATATTTTTTTAAACTAAAACATTTAAGAGAACTGATTGCAATGAAAAAGTAATAGTTTTGATATTAATATAAAAACCAATTTCCTTTCCCTTATTTAATTACCAAAACTTTTCTTATGTATAAATTCAAGGACTTCTAATTTTCATATTTTAAAAGAAGCTTCTTGGAAATACTATCTTGAGTTCTTTAAAGAAATACTAAAATCGTTCACATATCTCAAAAAACATTATGCATCTAAAATTAAAATAATCTCTATTGTTAGCGCCTTGAGTCAATCCTAACTTGTATATGGAAAAAAAGGAGTTCTAACTTTGTGAAACCAATAGTTTTGAAAATAAATTAGAAAAATCATGTCAATATCGAATATTTTGAATTATTTTTTTGAATGTTATATATGTAGGTTTGAATCATGTATTTTTAAAAAGGCAAGCATTTTTTTTAAAACAAAATAAATCAATAAAGAAGTTAGTGGTGTAAACTAGGTTAAGAATATTTAATTATTAGATTTTTTTTTACGAATAAATTTGAAGTGAAGTAACCAAAAAAATATGAATATAGGTCCTTTTATTATTTTTTGAATGTTGATTTTTATAATTGATTTGTAATGTAAATTGAAAAATTAAGATTTTATTTTAAGTTTGTATGAAAAGTATTTTTTTAGATAAGTATTAGGGTTTATAGGTTCCCTTCTCGATAACAAAATTACTCTGAAAATTAAAGCCCTGATTTAATGGTAAAACCGTCAAGAGATATGACCAACCCAAAGTTTGTAAAACATATTACCATTTAATTCCAAAGAATACCAATCTTCAACCGAAAGTTTAAATACCCAAGATAAGAATGGTTGTGGCTCCATAAAGGCCACTACAAGACAAACAAATTTAAAAAAATACAAAGTTAATACTTTCTAAACATTACTAAGTCTCACCCTTTTTCTCTTTGCTGTGAGAGTGAAGTATCCTGGAAGGGGAACAAGGAATAAAATGTCATTTTTTCTTGCTTTTTACCACCATCCATTCTTCTTGTTTACTCAAAAACCCTCCATCCATACTTAGAGAATACCCTCTTCCAAAGATGAACCTCTATAGGGCTTGTTCCTGCGAACTAAATCCACATTACTTTGCTCAATTGAACCAACAATCTCAGAAATCTGAGGAGACTCTCTTTGAGCCAAACCCGCTTTTAAATCCTCCTTAAAAAGGGCTTTTGAAACAACTCTTGAAGGCAAAACAAGATTCTTATCCAGAAACATTGTTAGAAGCTCATCGCTTGGCTCCTTCCACCACGAAGAATCCACTTTACGCTCAGAGTTTGGACAAGAAATAGAGAGATGACTAATTTTGAAGCAATTCTGACACCTAAAAGAAAACCCCTCATAATCAAGGGTTTGTGACCAACATTGGCCTTTAACTTTCAACTCAATCAATTCAAGTAGGTCCTAAGATATATCCAAAAATACAAGCACTTCGGCGAAGGTAGTTCAAGAGAAATTCAAGGTGGAAGTATCAATTTCCAACAATTCATCTAAATTTCCCCCAATAACCGATAACCAAGAGTCCGACCAAAACTGTAGAGGAAGATACGACCTATGTACCTAGATGGGTCTAAGAGAGATTTTTAACCAAAAGATTAAAACTGGAAACTAGGGTTTCATTAAAAAAAAAAAGTGATGTTCATAACTCCAAGATTTAGGTTGAATGATCTTATTCCGTTCACCAAGATTATCAAAAAAACAGTGTGAAGAAAACTGTGACACAAGGATATAATTCCATATTACCCTTTAAAACAGGGTTTTATAAATCAGAAATCTACCCATAATCCCTGCCTACTCGTTCCGAGAAACCATTGACCCAACAGAAGCACCAGTTGTGCGGAAACCATCCTTAACATGGGTAAACTGATGCTCAAAACTCTTGCCAAAAACCCCTGCTCTCTCCTTCCTTGGAGATCCTTTAACATTATTCTCCCCCGATTATCACATTGGATAGGCCAGCGCTGTGCCTCTCTTCCTCCAGACTCCTCCTCGCACCCCTTCCTCCGAGTCAGGGTTTTTGAAAAAGAAAAGCGGGAATCTTCTGTCCTAAATGTATGAGAAATGAAAACAGTCCCTATCGATACTTAGAATCAAAACTAAAACCACTTAATTGTATGACTTGTTTCTTTTATCTTTTTCATAATAGACAGTTATTTTCTTTTCTCTTATCTTAGGTCTAATATATAGTTGGCACCTAAATCATTATAAATTTTGTAAGGATAAATTGGTTAAATATATTTGTTGTTAATGTATTAATATTTTTTAGATTTGAAAATACGAAATGTAAATAAAAATAATAAAATAAATGAAAAAATAATTATACAATTTTTTTTTATAAAATTTAAATCATTTTAATAATAAAAAAATTAAATAATACAATTGAATAAAATCATAATTATTTAAAAAATATTAAATATTTCAATTGATTAAAATTTATACTTGGATATTTAATTTTAAAGAATAAAAAGGTCTTGAATTAATTATATTTCTATTAATTTTATCGTAATTAATTGAAATATTGATACAGAAAAAATAGGTCAACCTTCTGGAGGCCATGACTTTTGATCCATAGCTCTGTTTGAGCTCTTCTATGCATCAAACTGACCATCTTGAAAAGTTTGTTGTTGTCTTAAACAATTTTACATGGGTAGGAATGTTTTTGATACTTTTTGAAGGCCATACGTGATCATCTGAAGGTCCGAAATTGCAATTTAATTATTTTTTCGATTTTTTTTATTTTTAAAAATTGTATATTTTTAGGATCGGATATTAACTGCAGTTGAATTTTGTCTCGTAGGATAATTTAAGCATTTAGAATATTTCAAGAGATTTTTAAAGCTGCTTACACTTGCATGCGAAACTTACTATAAATAACAGCTACTAAAAATAGACATTTTTTTTAGATTTTAATTTTTATCGAATTTTGCATGTCAACTCTAAATTCTGAGTTGAAGCTTATTTACGCATGGTTTGGGTTTGTTATTATGACTATCAATACAAATCAATACAAGTTATTGTTTTCAGAAGCTTTGCCTATTAATAATTTATTGTCTTGATAGTTTTTGGGTTCATTATCTGGTATCTGAGCAAGTTCAATTCTTGGAGGAGTAAGACATGGCGAGAGGACGATAAGGTATTGCATAGATGAACCGGCAGAGGTAAATGGAATAATTAACCAAGGTTAACACCAATCAGAGAAGAAGATAAGGTGGTGATGAGGACACAGATTGTGATGAAGAAGAACAACAAGAGCAGTCACTATTGATGGAAAAGAGGATGGTTTGAGGTTTTAATTGAAGAAATAAAAGAATCAAGGTTGATGTTTTAGATTATGGGTGCAGTTTAAAACCAGAAGAGTTGATAAATTGGATGAATAACATGGAGAAATTCTTTGAGTGGAAGACTATGAGAGAAGACAAAAAGGTAAAATTTGTATGCACAAAATTGAAAGGTCATGCAATGATTTGGTGGGATCACTTGCAAAAAAAGAGATAGAGAAAAGGTAAAGAGAAGATTAATACGTGAAAACAAATGGAAAAGACGCTAAGGGAAAAATTTATTTCTATGGATGATGCACAAACTCTATACAAAATATTTCAGAATTTGAGGTAAAAGGATCAAATTATACAAGAGTATACAGATGAATTTTATAAGCTTTCCATACGAGTGGAGCATGATGAAATATAAGAGTAGATGGCTACAAAGTATGTGAATGGTTTAAAATTTTCTATATAAGATGAATTAAGTATGCATAAAATACTTTGCATAGAGGAGGCTTATCAATAAGCTTTGAAGGCAAAAGAAAAACAAAATAGACAGAATTTCATAAGAACATCTCTTGATCCAAGAAGAGGCAGATCCCCTCCAAATAGGGGATGAGATGGGTTTAATAAAACTAGAGGTGGGTCTAATACCAATAAAGGTGAATCATCACGTGGTGCAAAAAGGTAAGATGAGAATAGGCAAGGGTTTTAATACCAATAAAGAGGAATAGGATTTTAGAGAGGATGAGGTTAAGGCGGTGTAGAGGATATTTTTCATATCTATGTAGATTTTATGTCTATTATAGATGTAGAAAAGAAGGGCACAAAGCATTTGAGTGTCCACACTATCAAGATCAAGAAAGGAGGAAAGAAGATCATCTAAGAGTGAATATAGTTCAGGCTGAGATAGAAGAATAAAATAATGAAGATGCACCTGCAAATGTTGAAGAGAATATCATGATGAGAAGAACCATGATTGCTCCAAGGAAGGAACAAGTATAGAGTAAATAAGGTGGTGATGCATGACTGTGATCAAATATTTTTTAAATAAGATGTACTCTAGGTGAAAAGGTATGCAAAGTAATTATAGATGGTGGTAGTTATGAAAATATGGTTTTTAAAGAAATGATAGAGAAACTAAATTTGCAATGTCAAAAACATCTTAATTCTTATCGGATTTTATGGTATAAGAAAGGTAATGAAGTTACAGTAGATAAAAGGTGCTTAATCAAGTTTTCTATAAGAAAAAGTTATAATAATGAAATATGGTGTGATGTTATTCTGATGGATGCATGCTATGTGTTATTGAGAAGACCATGTAAATTTGATGGGAAACTAATTCATGATGAAGCAAAGACACACATAAAGAGGAAGAAAAGACAGAAATCATGCTCTCTACTAAATAATTTATCTAAGATATGAAGGTGGCATGTTGTTTTTATGGATTAGTAGCAAAGAATGAAGACACAAAACTAGTGTAAATACCAATAGAAGCAACATGAGTGTTAAAATATTACGCATGTGTTATCTCTAATGAGTTATTGGATGGTTTACCACTGAAAAAACATATTTAGCATCACATTGACTTGATTCTAGGATCAACTCTACCTAATCAAACAACATATAGGATGAGTCTAACAAAACATGTAGAATTAAATAAATAGGTTACTGAATTGCTAAGAAAGAAGGTGATAAGGAAGAGTATGAGTCCATGTGCAACACCAACTTTGCTAACACTAAAGAAAGATAGAGGATGGAGAATGTGTGTGGATAATAACACAATTAACAAAATTACAATAAAATATATGTTTCATATTCATCATTTAGATGGTATGAAGGATATGCTTGCAGGAGCAAAATATTTTACCAAAATTGATTTAAGAAGTGGTTATTATCATATTCAAATTCTTGAAGGAGATGAGTGGAAAACTGCATTCAAGACTAGGGATGACTTATATGAGTGGATGGTGATGCTATTCAAATTATCTAATGCACCTAACACATTTATGAGGGTGATGAATAAGTACTATGAGAATATATTGGTAAATTTTTGGTTATTTATTTTGATGATATTTTGATATTCAGTAAAACTAAAGAACACTTACAATATTTGAGAATGGTATTGGATTTATTAAGAAGAGAATTTGTATGAAAATTTGAAGAAGTGCAGGTTTGTGCAAAATAGTTTGGTATTTTTGGGATTTATAGTTTTAACAGATGGTGTGAGAATGGATGATGAAAAGATAAAATAAATTGTTGAGTGGCCTATTCTAAAAAGCATTATAGAGGTAAGAAGTTTCTATGGTTTAGCAATTTTTTTACATAAAACTTATTAAAAATTTTAGTAGTATTGTGGCACCAATAATACATTGTATGAGATGGAAGAAATTTGCATAGACTATATCAGCCACAGAAAGTTTTGAAATTTTAAAAAATAAAATTACAAAAAGATTAATTTTAGCATTATGAGATTTTAACAAAGTATTTGAGGTTGATTGTGATGTTTCATTTGTGAGGATTGGTGCTGTGTTGAGTCAAGAAGGAAAACCAATAGCATATTTTAGTGAAAAATTGAATGAGATAAGAACAAAGTATTCTACCTATGATGTTGAACTTTATGCAATTGTACAAGCATTAAGACATTGGAGGCATTACTTGGTGCCTAAGGAGTTTATCCTATTTACAAATCATGAGGATTTTAAGTATGTGAATATATAAAAGAAGTTGAATAGTAGGCATGTAAAGAGGGTTTTTTTGGCAGGGATATACTTTTGTGTTGAAGCATAAATCAAGAAAAAAAATCAAGTAGCTAATGCATTGAGCATGAGGGTAGAGTTGTTAACTATTATGGTGAGTGAAGTAGTTGGATTTGAAGCTATCAAAGAATTATATGATATTGATCCATATTTTGGTAAGGTAGCTGAGCAGTGCAAGAATCCATTAATAGGTGAGACAGATGTTATTCATGATGAATATATTATATAAGAAGGTTATCTCTTCAAAAGAAAATAATTATGCATTTCAGTTGGGTCTCTACAAAATAATATAATAAGAGAATTACATAGTGGTGGTTTGGCTGGACATTTTGGTAAGACGAAGACAATAGATTTGGTGGAGGAAAAGTATTTTTGGCCAAAGATGAAAAGAGATGTGACAATGTATGTTTCAAGGTGCAGGATAAGTCAGGTGGATAAAGGACATGCATAAAATACTAGATTATACATGCCATTACTAGTTCCAAGAGGACCATGGATAGATTTGAGTATGTATTTTATGTTGGGATTGCCAAACACACAGAGAGGTAACGATTCAATTTTTATTATTGTCGATAGATTTTTTGAAATAGTTTATTTCATTATATGTAAGAAAACTAATGATGCCACTAGAGTCACATAATTATTTTTTAAAGATATTGTGAGATTGCATGGTGTTCCAAAAACTATTACTTTAGATAGGGACATAAAAAATTTAAGTCATTTGTGGAGGATTTTGTGGAAGAAGATGGGTACTAAGATACAATTTCGTAGTGCATATCACCTACAAACAGATAGACAGACAAAAGTTATGAATAAGAACTTGAGAAATTTGTTGAGATACATAGTGGGAGAGAAGCCCAAGCAATGAGACTTGGCTTTACCACAAGTTGAGTTTGCATATAATAGTTCAGTGAATAGATCAACAAGAAAGTCATCATTTTAAAAAATTTATGGGATAAATCTTATGGATATTTTAGATTTGGTACAATTACCGATTGTAGATCCAATTAGTGGTGATGCAGAAGTGTTTGCAGAGCATATGCAATAGTTGCAAGATGAAGTAAGAAGAAATTTGCAGGAAAGTAATAAGAAATATAAAGCAAGAGTTGATGTTAGAAGAAGATCCAAGGTATTTGAAGAATGAGAGTTGGTAATGGTTTACTTAATGAAATAAATATATTCAAAAGACATGTACAACAAGTTGAAGTACAAAAAAATTGGACCATGCAAAATTATTAAAAAAAATAATGATAATGCTTATGAAGTGAGTTTATCATAAAATTTTGATATCTCTCCAGTATTTAATATTTCGGATTTATATGAATTCCATGGATAAGATGGTAAAGGTGACGAAGATGAAGAAGTAAATTGGAAGTATCAGGTTCTAAAGAAGAAGGAAAAGATAGTGCAGAGTTTAGATATGAAGATAATAAGTACAAGGTAAGAGAATTATAATAGGTATTTGGTATAGTGGGAAGGATTGCAAAAAGAAGATAACACTTAGATTACAGAATGAGATCTAAAAAAAATTAACAAGGAAAAATGATAGCAGTACAATTAGGGAAACTCCCAGGTGTTGAGTTATTTTCAACCAAAAGAGAATGATGCAAAAAAAAAAGGCCAACCTTTCAAAGGCCATAACTTTTGATTTGTAGCTTTGTTTGAGCTCTTCCACATGCCAAAATGACCATCTTTAAAATTTTGTTGATGTTCTAAGAGTTCTACTTGCTTAGAGATGTTTTTGATATTTTTTGGAGGCCATACGTGATCATTTGAGGGTCCAAAATTATAATTTAATAATTTTTTCAAGATTTTTTTATTTTTAAAAATTGTATATTTTTAGAACTAAACATTAACTTCAGGTGAATTTTATCACATAGACTAATTTTAGTATTTAAAACATTTCAAGTGGTTTTTAGAGCTACGTGCACTTGCATGCAAAACTTACTATAAATAGTAGCTGTTAAAAATATACTTTTTTTATTTAATTTATTTTTTAAATTTTACATGTCAACTTTAAATTCCAAATTGAAGCTTATTTAAGCATGATTTGGATTTGTAATTATTTTAAATCATTCAATACAAATCAATACATATTATTATTTTCAAAAGCTTGGCCCATTGATAATTTATTGTCTAAATACTTTTTGGGTTCATTAAATATATTAACTATTTAATATTATTGAGATTTCCAAAAAAAGAGAGATAAATGTTTATAGTAACAAAAAAAAATTGTTTAAAAGAAAGTAGTTATGAAATAGTTTTCAAAAATTAAAAAAAAATGTATTAAAAGTTATATAATTATATTGAAATTTATATTTCATTTTCTTTTTAATTTTTTTTTAAAAATCTATAATAATCTAATCAAATTTTAATATACATTGATGTATTTTTCTTAAAATTATTATATATTACTACCCTTAAACATATTATTAAATTAATTTTAAAAAAATATAATAAAATAAAAATTTAAAAAATTAATTTTTATATTTATTTTTCAAATTATATAGAATAAAAATTTAATTTATACGAATGAAAAATCAATAACTAATAAAACTACTTATCTACAAAATTGATATTGTAAATAATATCTATAAAATATAATATAATTATTTAACTTATTTTATATAATAATTAATTTATTATACATTAATTAATTATCTATATATTAAATTTATATTACACTAAAGTTTTATTTTACCTATGTCTTACTATATATTATAAATTTATTTATATAAAAAAAGATTTGATTATAATATTATGTGAAGGAATACATAATAGTATATTATGAAGGGCTAGAATAACATTATAACTAAAAAATATTGTTTTAATTTCTTTCTTATATAATTTTATTTAAAATATTATTTTTATTAAAAATTTGATTATTGATATATATCTATATTATATTAAAATTTGAAATGAAATTTATAAAAATAAAATTTAATAATTTTTTAACATCATATCAAAAAATATTCATCTCATTAAATTTATAAATAACCAATGACTAAAACTAACAAGAAATTTTGTCAAATCAAAACCCATAACATATATATATATATATATATATATATATATATATAAACTGATGCAAATTCAAAATGGCCTCTCCGACTACTCTTCCCACCCATGTGCCATGTTTGTAGGATTTGGCTACTGTTGCTAGTGCATTGCCTGTGGTTGCTATTGTTGATATTACTATAAATATTTTTGTTATTTATAGAATTTTGTCTAGTGCTATTGTTGGTGTACCATCCATGAAAATGTGTTTTGATGTTGTTGGGGCATCGTCTAGGGGATTACAGGGTTCTCTTGTAGCTGGGACATTCCCTGTTGTTGGGGTGATTATTATTGGTGCATCGCCTATGTCTAGAGATGTTGTTGCTATTACACCACCTATATCTACTACTACTATGGTGAATTATACTATTTTGGGTTCTTATTTTGCTGATATAGACTATTTTTCTAATGTGGTTTGTGCTGGAGTCTCATCTCCTCAGAAGAAGATTGTCCATACTTCTGCTTGTACTACTCATATGATTGGGGGTAAGGTGAAACCTTTAGAACTACCCCCTTCTATTATGATTTTATGGGATGAAGTGTTAAAAAATGAGGATTATTTTTATCAAAAAGGTTTGATATGTAGATTTGATATATTCTAGCCATGGCTCCAGGATCTAAACACTTGGATCTTTGAGTAGTGGCATCCCCTTATAGAGGGGTAAATATAAATTTACCCTTATTCTAAAGGCTTTTTTGTAGTTGTATTTTATTTAGTCTCTGATCAAAATACTATTTTTGATGGTCGGTCTTGGTTTTTGGGACAACATGCACTACTACTAAAGCCTTGGGTTTCTACCTTTAACCCTCTCACTAAATCTTTCAATCAGTTGCCATTTTGGATTTGTCTACCAAATCTACCTCTTCATTTTTGGTGTGAATCTTGATATAAAGGCATTGGTAACTCTATGGGCCATTTTATCATGGTGGATCAAGCCACTACTTTCTTCTCTCACACCACATATGCTCATATTTTAGTGGAATTAGATTTGTCTATACCTCTCCCGACAAAGGTTGCTTTACAATTTGCTAATCACTCTTGGTGTCAACCCTTAGATTACAAAGGTATCCCATTTCATTATTGAAGGTATTTTAATATAGGTCGTTTAGCATATAAATACCCTCGCTTGAAGGTCTCTCAATCTTCATCTTGGTAAAAGGATTCTCTACAAGAACACCTTACGGTAGATGTTGATGATGATGATTCTATCTAAAAAGCTTCTGAGCCTCCTTATAATGTTGGAGAGGATTCCCTTCCCCCATTGCATGGCTCTTTTGCTGCTAGGACTACTGCAAGGACCTTCTCTATTATTATTGTTGCTTCTAGGACTACTATAGAGAGCTCCCCTATTGTTGTTGTTGTTGGGACTAATGCTATGATCTCCCCTATAATTATTATTAAAGTGCCATCATATTTGCATGGTTCTTATACAATCATTGCTGTTTCTATGACTGTTAGGACCTAAAAGCACAACTATTTACCATGTACAAGCAACTAAATGCATAATTTAACCATAAGTAAATAGTAACTAGAATTCAGAAATAACACAGAATATGAGAGACAATACCCAATTGTATTAATACTCTTCCAGAAAGAAATTACAATGAAGAGATGCCACACTCTTCCACACCTTACAGGCTTCCCACACTAAGTGTACAGTAATTCACTTTCAAGAGTTCACTCTCTCAATTACGGTCCCAACACACAACTCAAACACAGAGTTGGTGTTCACCTCCAACCAGTCAGTATCACTACTGCCAGTACACAAGTACTCCACAACTGAGTACACACTATACTCCATGTACACAACGTACTCAAAGTAGATCTCACTTGATCTTGCTACCTATTGTGTTGCTGACCTCCCTAATCTTGCACACTTGCAAATCAACCTAGTTTTGCACACCTACAAACCTAGATCTCGCACACACACACACACACCTGCAGATCAATCGATCTTAATTACCATGTAGATCTCTCTACACCCTGAAGAACCCTTGTCCTTGCCTCACCAAGTCTTTATGATTCTCTAAACCAGTACCCCGGTGGATCTTTTACATGATCTTGCACACCTATAGACCAACCTGATCATACACACTTGGCACCCAGTGGAACTAGGAGGAACAAACCTTGCTCTTTTCACTCTGAAGGAGCTAACCTTGCTCTCTCAACTAGCACACTTTACAATATAGCCCATGAGTCTATTATATAGATCTCATGCCAAACAATAATTAGATCCGCAACTCAAGACTAAAATTAGCCTTTAACATGCAAACAACCGGTTTGTTAACAAACTATTTATGAAACTCATAGTTCTGAACCGCACAGGCGATCGACGTCGGTCCCTGTCTATCTGGGGATGACCGACATTGACCAATCCCTGACCAATGTCGGTAGCTTCTTGTCTCCACCTGATCGACATCGGTTGGCCTGACTAACACCGGTGACTGTGACACTCAACAACCTCCTCCAATGTCTGCATCAGTGAAGCTTTTAGCTCCACAACCTAACAATCTCCCACTTGGAGATAAACAACTGCACTTGTACCTATACCAGTACATCTTTCTAATTTATTTCCTGGCTTGTATCCCTCTTCAAGCTCAATCTTGAAAACCAACCACCACACATCCTGTGGTGCAACACTTGTCATCCAAGTAACTTGCCACATCCGAAGTGCCTGACCTTGCATAGCATGTCAACCTATTACTGGTCCCTCTCAGATACCTGAGAACCCACTGAATCGCTTTCCAGTGCTTCCTTCCTAGATTGACTACAAACCTGCTGACAACTCCCACTCCTGGGGTAATATCAGGGAGTACACATGTACTCAACCTCATCATGTGATTGGGGACCTTTTTCTATGAAATGTCCATCCATAGGTGCACTTGTTGTACTGCATCCTGCACTACCTTCACATAATCATCCTGAGACAACATCAACCTGTGATCTTCCCTGTCTCTAGGATTACTCATGCCAAAATATTTTGTTGCTCCCAAATTCTTCATGACATACCACTGAACTAACTTTACCTTTAGTTCAGCAACTCCCTGCATGTGTGACCCTGCAACAAGCATACACACTACATACAGTAACAGGATAATGTTGCAATCATTATCCAACCTAGTAAAGAAAACACAATGGTTACAATGACATTGACTAAAGCCATGCTTTGTCATACACCTATCAAACCTATACCACTATCCTGCAGCATCCTCAAGACCATATAACCTGACCTTCCGTCTCACGTATCCATTCACTCTATTCTTTAACCAAGGAATCCATTCATCTTTCAGTGCTTTCATACCGGCTGGCAACCCTACCAAATCTCCCATTTGGTTTTGCATCCTAGGAATCAAATTCCTCATTCATGCCATGCTCCCATTGTTTCCTAGATCCTTCCTGCTCTGTAGTGAGCAACGAGTATAAAGAAGAGGAATAATGAATTTGAGGCTTACTTACCCTTTTATTCCTCCATATGGGCATTTGAGACTCCTTGATAGCTTGTTGTCCACCCAAAATCTGTTCTAGTGATTGACCTCGGTCACCACACAGTTTGCATCCCATCGACGTCAGTTCCATGTGACTGTCTTGACTGCCGATGCTAGTTCCCTAACCGACGTCAGTCTCCACCTACCTGACACCACCGACTATGCCTGTCTGCACATGACCGATGTCAGTGCTTGCCTGTTCGATGTCGGTTACCCTTGACCAATGCCGATACCTGTGTTTTCCTATGAGTGATGACTTTTTACCCATGAGCTTACTTTGAATCAAAACCCTGTCCAAACTGCCCTGCTCAGAAATATCCAGCCCCATCCACTGATCTCTATCCATCATCTCCCCCATGAACACCAAGGATTTCTAGTTCTTAAGTCTGTCAAAGACATCTGACTTCCTCTTAAGAACATGCATCTCCTTCTTGCTCATGTGACCAAGCTTATAAAGCCACATCTTTGCAACAGAAGAAGAATCAATAATATAAGTAGATAGATAAAGGATACCTACTTTCTTACCACCTGCTAATTCAAGTGCATCCACTGTAAGAGTTTCTGTGCATCTCTCATCACCCAACTTTCTTGAAGAAATTAGCCACATCTTCAAGACTAGGACTTGCATGACCTCCTTCAACACCCATGTGTTGGCCGTCTGCAATTTTAGCCACACTTCCCCTTTGCCAAAACTTTGACAAGGCTCACCAACCCCTAAATAAATATTTCCAAAGTCTCCATGGACCTTAACATGGAAAAATACTCTATTTGGGGCTGCATGGAAAGAGGCAACAGAATCTATAAACCAAGATTCTACTTTATCCAAAGAACATACAAGAGCAATCCATGCAACAATACCTGTAATACATGCTTCTTCATTCCCTTTATGCTGATCCACTATCAACCAACAATCTTTCTCTACCTTCTTTTTCTTTCCATAACACCGTAATTGACCATTCTTGCTTTTCAATTCCTCCATTCTTAGGGTACTTTCTTCTGCCATTGCTATACTCCCACTCAATTAAAAACCCCTGAGAGTGACCTATAATCAAACACAAACCTACTCCCTACAACCTGGCTCTGATACCACTTTGTTAGGACCCGAAAGCAGAATTGATTACCATGTACAAGAAACTAAATACAGAATTTAACCAAAAGTAAGCAATAACTAGAATTTAAAAATAACACAGAATATGAGAGACAATACCCAATTGTATTAATACTCTTCTAGAAAGAAATTACAATGAAGAGACGCCACACTCTTCCACACCTTACAGGCTTCCCACACCAAGTGTATAGTAATTCACTTTCAAGAGTTCACTCTCTCAATTACGGTCCCAACACACAACTCAAACACAGAGTTGGTGTTCACCTCCAACCAGTTAGTATCACTATTACCAGTACCACCAGTCAGTATCACTACTGCCAGTACATAAGTACTCCACGTACTCCATGACTGAGTACACACTGTACTCCAAGTATACAACGTACTCCAAGTATATCTCACTTGATCTTGCTACATGTTGTGTTGCTAACCTCCCTGATCTTGCACACCTGCAAATCAACCTGAAACTGCACACCTGCAAACCTAGATATCACACACACACACACACCTATAGATCAATCGATCTTACTTACCATGTAGATCTCTCTACACCCTGAAGAACCCTTGTCTTTGCCTCACCAAGTCCTTATGATTCTCTAAACCAGTACCCCAGTGGATCATCTACCTAATCTTGCACACCTGTAAACCAACCTGATCATACACACTCGGTACCCTTGTGGAACTAAGAGGAACACACCTTGCTCTCTTCACTCTAAATGAGCTAACCTTGCTCTCTCAACTAGCACACTTTACAATACAGCCCATGAGTCTATTATATAGATCTCATGCCAAACAATAATTAGATCCGTAGCTCAAGGCTAAAATTAGCCTTTAACATGCAAACAACCAGTTCATTAACAAACTATCCATGAAACTCATAGTTTTGAACCACACAGGTGACCGATGTCGGTCCCTGTCTGTTTGGAGATGACCGATGTCTACCGATCCCTGACCGATGTTGGCAACTTTCTGTCTCCACTTGATCGACGTCGATTGGCTTGATCGATGCTGGTGACTGTGACACTCAACAAACTCCTCTAATGTTTACATCAATGAAGCTTTTAGCTCTAAAACCTAACAATCTCCCACTTGGAGATAAATAGCTACACCTGTACCTATACCAGTACATCTTTCTAATTTGTTTCCTAGCTTGTATCCCTCTTCAAGCTCAATCTTGAAGACCAACCACCACACATCCTGTGGTACAACACCTGTCATCCAAGTAACCTACCACATCTGAAGTGCCTGACCCTGCATATCATGTCGACCTGCTACTGGTCCCTCGTAGATACCTGAGAACCCACTGAACTACTTTTTAGTGCTTCCTTCCTAGATTAACTACAAACCTGCTGACAACTCCCACTACTGGGGAAATATTAGGGAGTACACATGTACTCAACCTCATCATGTGATTGGGGACCCTATTATGTGAACTATCCATCCATAGGTGTGCTTGTCATACTGCATCCTACACTACCTTCACACAATTATCCTGAGACAACATCAACCTATGATCTTCCCTGTCTCTAGGATTACTCATGCCAAAGAATTTTGTTGCTCCCAAATTCTTCATGACATACCACTAAACTAACTTTATCTTTAGTTCAATAACTCCCTGCATGTGTGACCTTACAACAAGCATACACACTACATACAGTGACAAGATAATGTTGCAATCATCATCCAACCTGGTAAAGAAAACACAATGGTTACAATGACACTGACTAAAGCCATGCTTTGTCATACACTTGTCAAACCTATACCACTATCCTGCAGCTTCCTCAAGACCATATAACCTGGCCTTCCATCTCATGTATCCATTCACTCTATTATTTAACCAAGGAATCCATTCATCTTTCAGTGCTTTCATACCGGCTGGCAACCCTACCAAATCTCCTGTTTGGTTATGCATCCTAGGAATCAAATTCCTCATTCATGCCATGCTCCCATTATTTCCTAGATCCTTCCTACTTTGCAGTGAGTAATGAGTATAAAGAAGAGGAATAACAAATTTGAGGCTTACTTACCCTTTCAGTCTTCCATATGGGCATTTGAGACTCCTTGATAGCTTGTTATTCGTCCAAAATCCATTCCAGTGATCGACCTCAGTCACCACACAGTCTACATCCGACTGACATCAGTTCCATGTGACTGTCCTGACTACCAACATCAGTTCACTGACCGACATCAGTCTCCACCTACTCGACACCATCGACTATGCCTGTCTACACATGACCGATGTTGGCACTTGACTATTCGACGTCGATTACCCCTGACCGACGCTGGTACCTATGTTTTCCTGTGAGTGATGACTTTTTACCCGTGAGCTTACTTTGAATCAAAACCCTATCCAAATTGCCCTACTCAAAAGTATCTAGACCCATCTACTGATCTCTATCCATCATCTCCTTCATGAACACCAAGGCTTTCCAGTTCTTAAGTCTGTCAAAGACATCTGACTTCCTCTTAAGAACATGCATCTCCTTCTTACTCATGTGACCAAGCCAACAAAGCCAAGTCTTTGAAACAAAAGAAGAATCAATAATATAAGTAGATAGATAAAGGATACTTACTTTCTTACCACCTGCTAATTCAAGTGCATCCACTATGAGAGTTTCTGTGCATCTCTCATCACCCAACTTTTCTAAAGAAATTAGCCACATCTTTAAGACTAGGACCTGCATGACCTCCTTTAACACCCATGTGTTGGCCGTCTGCAATTTCAGCTGCACTTCCCCTTTGCCAAAACTTTGACAAGGCTCACCAACCCCTAAATAAATCTTTCCAAAGTCTCCATGGACCTTAACATGGAAAAATACTCTATTTGGGGCTGCATGGAAAGAGGCAACAAAATCTATAAACCAAGATTCTACTTTATCCAAGGAACATACAAGAGCAATCCATGCAACAATACCTGCAACACATGCTTCTTCATTCCCTTTATGTTGATCTGTTATCAACCAACAATCTTTCTTTACCTACTCTTTCTTTCCATAACACCGTAATTGACCATTCTTGCTTTTCAATTCCTCCATTCTTAGTGTACTTTCTTCTGCCATTGCTATACTCCCACTCAATCAGAAACCCCTGAGAGTGACTTGTAATCAAACACAAACCTGCTCCCTACAACCTGGCTCTGATACCACTTTGTTAGGACCCGAAAGCACAATTGATTACCATGCACAAGCAACTAAATGCGGAATTTAACCAGAAGTAAACAGTAACTAGAATTCAAAAATAACATAGAATATGAGAGACAATACCCAATTGTATTAATACTCTTCGAAAAAAAAATTACAATGAAGAGACACCACACTCTTCCACACCTTACAAGATTCCCACACCAAGTGTATAGTAATTCACTTTCAAGAGTTCACTCTCTCAATCACGGTCCCAACACACAACTCAAACACAGAGTTGGTGTTCACCTCCAACCAGTCAGTATCACTATTACTAGTACCACCAGTCAGTATCACTACTGCCAGTACACAAGTACTCCACGTACTCCACAACTGAATACACACCATACTCTAAGTACACAATGTACTCCAAGTAGATCTCACCTGATCTTGCTACTTGTTGTGTTGCTAACCTCCCTGATCTTGCACACCTGCAAATCAACTTGGTTCTACACACCTACAAACCTAGATCTCTCACACACACACCTACAGATCAACCGATCTTACTTACCATGTAGATCTCTCTACACCCTAAAGAACCCTTGTCCTTGCCTCACCAAGTCCTTATGATTCTCTAAACCAGTACCCCAGTGGATCTTCTACCTGATCTTGCACTCCTGCAGACCAACCTGATCATACACACTCGGCATCCCTATAGAACTAGGAGGAACACATCTTGCTCTCTTCACTCTGAAGGAGCTAACCTTGCTCTCTCAACTAGCACACTTTAAAATATAGCCCATGAGTCTATTATATAGATCTCATGCCTAACAATAATTAGATCCGTAGCTCAAGACTAAAATTAGCCTTTAACATGCAAACAACTGGTTCGTTAACAAACTATCCTTGAAACTCACTGTTTCGAACCTCATAGGTGATCGACGTCAGTCCTTGTCTGTCTGGGGATGACCGACATTAGTTGATCCCTGACTGATGTCGATAGCTTCCTATCTCCACTTGACTGACGTCGGTTGGCTTGACTGATGCCGATGATTGTGACACTCAACAACCTCCTCCAATGTCTGCATCAGTGAAGCTTTTAGCTCCACAAACTAACAAGGACTTCTACAGGGATCTCACCTGTTGATGTTGTGACTTAGACTACTGCTAAAGGTGCATAGTTTATTGATGGGGTGGGTGTTGTCACTCCCCAAGCTGCACCACCTTTTGATGATTTGGTGAGATTCTCACCTCCTACATCTCCTATTTCTATGAATGGATATGATGATGCTTTTTGGACTATTATCCAAAGCAGAAAGTGAGGTCTTCCTAAGCATGTTTCTCAGACCCACACTTGGGCCAAGGGTGTTCAACTTGCTAGGTTAGGTTATGTTATTATTTAGTCTTTTATTCCTTGTAGGCTTGTTGCCTTGTTGTTGCTTAGCCTTTTAGGCTTTGTTGTTCATGTATTGTTATTTCTCTATTTTTGGCCTATGCAAAGCTTTTGCTTTGGCCTCTAGGCTGTTTGTTTAGGGTTATGTACCCTTATTTACAGCTTACCTTAATCAAAAACATAACATTATTAACTATTTGAGTGGAGACAACATATCCCACCATTAATTTTTTTGAATAAAAGAAGCTTGAATACAAATCATTTAACCACCTTAAAATAGTCATCATCCTTTTTAATCAATGTTAAATTGAATATGTATTGTATAAAAGGTTGAATAATCAATATTACATTAAATTTATCATTAAATTCATTATGAAATAATTTTATTCACTTATTATATATATATATATATATATATATATATGGGATGTATTATCATTGGTTCTCATGAAATGAAAGTATACATAATTAATATGTATGATAATTTTATACATACTAAATCTAATCAAAGTATATATATATATATATATATATATATATATATATATATATATATATATATATATATATATATATATATATATATATATATATATATATATATATATACTTTGATTAGATTTAGTATGTATAAAATTATCATACATATTAATTATGTATACTTTCATTTCATAAGAACCAATGATAATACATCCCAAAATAACACATCACATAATTGATAAACATAACATATCATATAACCTTTACTAATTTGCAATACCATCACATCTAATCCTAAACATGTTACTACTTATCTATGCAATGATTCCAAATGACTAGCATTAAACACACAAAAATGTGAAAAGAATATATTAAGAATCAAGATCTAGAATTGAGTCTATTGGAATTGTCAAAATAAATGAAGCCTTATACATAATTCAAGTTAATGCAATGTTGGTGCAGTGAAATGCAACGAGAAATAAATTTAGTAAGAGTTGTAAAAAAATATCCATTTGAATATGATTGTGTAAAAGAACCAGAACTTGTAATGATTGAAATAAGAACTCTTATGTTGGAAAATATACTCTAAACTAACCAAAAAAAAATACGTCATCACAGAGTATTATCAACATCTTTTGTATCATTGAGGGGCTTGGCCAGGATTTAACTTGTTCAATCCTAGTAGGGTAAGACCAATCATGGGAAGATAATATCAATCTTCATAGGTTGATCCCAATACTATTAGGCTGATCCTAATTATGGCCAAATGATATTATATTCTAATGAAATTTTATCTGTGCCTTCATCAAGCCTTTATTTTCAAAAATCTCTTTCAGATTGTCTTAATTTATTATGTATCTCTTATAATTTTGTATCCTTTATCTCAACCCTAATTGGATCGAAATCACCTTAAAAGACTATTTAAAAGATAAGTAGTTATGAGGTATCTACCTCAGTCAAGCGCTTGTTCTTTTAAAAGTTAGTATTCAAGACTTATAAAGTCTAGCAAGTAATCCATTGTATTATGAATATCCTAACCATTATCACTATGTATGAAATGAAAGAAACTAATAGATCATTATATATGCTCTCTCACTTCATATTCATTTTATATATTAGTGTAGGGGTACTGATATAATAATTTAATTATGCGTTTATACTTTATTATATGGTGTCTTAATGTAAAACTTTTGTCCCTAAGTACATCAATGTGGTCATGTACTTATATACTCATTAAATTCAAACTAAGACCTTATTGGAATGCAAGCCAATAAATAAAAAGTAATAAAACCAATAAAAAGTGCATAAGAAACCAAAAAAGGGGGAACATGGATTAAGGGACCCCAAAAAATAGATGTTTTGGATTCTAGTTAAAGAAAACCATAAAATAGTGTATTAGACATTTCAGGTGCATCTAGGTTGCACTTAGGAAATTAAGTAGTTGATATGTAGGTTTTCAAGTGTTATAGATCAAATTGGAGGTAATATCATTGACCCAAAGGAAAAAAAAGTAAATTTGTAAGGAAAACATAAGTATGGGGAATGTAATGTGAGGCCTAACACAAGGAACAATTCGCCAACAAAAGCCTAAAATGATTCATATGCACATAAAAACACTAATACCATAGTAAATAACTAGTCTTGTAACAAAATTAGGTCTATACAAAAAAATACATAATTAATATTCTGAAATCAATCAGATAGGAAAACATAGAGTTTAGATACATACATACATACATATATACATATGTTAAATAAATAATAATCTAAAAAGTGTTGTCTAACTCTAGAACTAGAAAAATGTTTTTAGTCATTACACCAACTCGCCTATAAATATATGAATTGATGAGGGATAAATACAAGTAGTGTCACTACTTATAGTGTTAAGCACTCCACCACTTTTGACATTAGGAGTGTCGTTGTTTCTAGTTTGGCAATAGATAACCATGAAATAAATCGATGAATAGGTTTTCTTGGTTCATATAACTTGTTTATTTACTCCGATTTATGTGTTGTGACTTCTATGCACCTATAAACTAGACTTATTCTTTTGTCTAATAATGGTCCCAATGTACTTGTGATATCATAAGACTTTAAAGGAGAAATTTGACTTTAGGGCCTTGTGTTCGATTTGGTGAATGGTGTGACTATTTTGCTATTTGTCAGGCCCCTAAAGGATGTGAAATTCGATATAGAAAATAATGATTTTCATAACAAAAATAACTTCACATATATAAATTTTATAGCATAGTATAACCCTAGGTCATGTGTTAAAAATGCTCTGGATAGAAAATATTAGGTTCAGATAGTTTAATAATGTTATAATGATTACTTGAACTCCCCTATATGATTATTATGCTTCCTTAGTGAATGCTAGATAAATATTACGTGTCAAATAAATTATAATGCTTACGTATTTATAGATAGTTGATTTCAAACTAAGACCCACTAGTGTACAAATTTATATAAAATGTGCACGTATAAACTCGACTTATTCTCTTATCTTATAATGGTCCCAATGTGCTTATGATATCATAAAACTTTAAAGGAAAAAAAATGACTTTAGGGGCTTATGTTAGATTTGGTGAATAATGTGACTATCTTACTATTAATCAAGCCCCTAAAAGATGTGAATTTTGATATAGAAATTAATGATTTTTATAAAGGAAATAATGCCATATATATAAATTGTATAATATAGTATAACTTTAGGTCATGTGTCAAGAGTATTCCAAATAATATGTATTATAATGATTACTTGATCTCCCCTATATGATTATTACATTTTTTTTGTGAATGCTAAATAAATATTATCTATCAAATAAACTACAATTCTTATATATTTATAATCAATTGAATCTAAACTAAGACCCACTAATATACAAAAATATATAAAATAAATAAAAACTAAAAAATAAGATAAAAAGGACCAAACATATCAATATTTTTTATAAGTGTTAAAAATATTAAAACTTATCACACAAAGATCTCAAAATACGGAAAAAAAAAAAAAAAAAAAAAAGAAAAGAAAAAAAACAAACAACAACAACATTAACAATTAAAAATAAACTAAAAAAACTTAATTTAAACCAATAATTAAATATACTAAAAAAAAATATATATATATATATATATATATATATATATATATATATATGAGTTAATTCTTACTAAATGCGTTGAAACCATTTTTAACTTCTACAATAAAGGAAGCAAAATTATCCGATGCCTATTTTTTCTTTAGTTTCTTCCCTTCCCTACTATAAGCTTCCTAACATAATGAAATGCAATGTAAATTAATATTTGTCATCAGAATTTACGCCCTAAACTACACAAACATAAATTTAATTTTAGTAAAGAGTTGGAACATAATCATTTTAATCCATAAAGCACCAAGGTGATCTTATTTTCTATCCCTTTTGTTCCCTTTTCAGAGAAGAATGAGAATAATAATGATTGTGTTTTTTAAATTTTCCCTTTAATTAGTGGACACATCCAATTTTTGGAAGTTTCCCTGTTTTGAGCCATTGAGAAATATAAAATCATTTCATGTTGGTTCTTTGACGATTATTCTCTCCATGCTAAAATATGATAATGTTTTATTTCAAACTTATTATAAATAATTGTTAAGAAAAAATAACATTTTACATTTAATAAAGTTTTTAATTATTAATAACTCTTATTGTTTTAGAAAATATTTGGCCACATATAATTTAACAAAGTAAGAGAACTTTTAAACTATAAAAAGTGTATGCAAATGAAATAAAATAGATTTACAACTTATTTAATAATATTCAAATTTAGAAAAAGTAATTAATTAACAATTTGTTTAATAATGGAAGAGGAGGATGAGGGCTGCGGGCGTCGGGCGGATGCAGGGCGACCTGCGGAATCTGGGCGAACAGAATGGCGCCCCAAGGGATGAGCGCCCTCTGACTGGCAGTGTTACGCAGGAGGCAGACAGGATCTTTGTATCTGAGTCCTCTAAGCTCAAGAAGGTCAACGGATGTCTTCCCAGAAGCCAAGAAAGACCTGTGCTGGTAATATCCCCAGACGTTGTGAAGGAGGAGGTTGAATATCTATCCACCCATACCCTAATTTGCAAATTTTTGGGTCTCCGTACTTCGTTAGCGGCCCTGGAAGCTTGGATCAGGCGGACATGGCAGATTGACGGGGATTTCGACACCCTGTTAGCAGGGAACAGCTATTTCATGGTTAATTTTTCCTCTGTTGTAGACCGAAATAGGATATTCGAAGGAGGCCCGTATTTCTACGATCGAATTGGCCTGTTCCTTAAACCTTGGCATTCTGGTTTTAATTCTGCGGAGGACCTCCCCACTTGTGTTCCAGTCTGGGTTCGTCTGCCGAGACTGCCCCTGGAGTTTTGGCGTGAGGACATTCTCCGCCAGTTAGCGGCTACGCTGGGAACACCAATGGCAATAGCGCACCAGACACTGGACAGAAAGGTTATATCGTATGCCCGTATATGTGTGGAAATTAATCTGAACAACCCCTTGCCAGATTCTCTCGAGATTTGTCTGGGTAGCTCCTCATGGATTCAGCAAATCGATTATGAAGCTATTCCGTTTCGGTGCCGTATTTGCCATGTGTATGGTCATCTTCACAAGCAGTGCCCGCAGGTGGTTAGTGACTCTCCTCTTCAGGGAGAGGGGGCCGGAACGAGGATGCCCAATGGCAATGGCGGAGCCAGACAACAGTATCACAAGGATAAGCCCCAGGACCATTCAACAAGCACAGTTAAAGGCAAAAATCCACTCTACCAGCCAAGTTTTGAGCAAGGAGCAAATGGTTTAAGTGGTCCAGACAAGGAAGGATTTTCTACAGTTAGACGCCGCATCAGGAACCGGGGGCATAAAAGGACAAATTTTGACAGACAATTAGAGGTTAACTTTAATCGCTTTGAAGTCCTGGACAACATGAATATTGAAGACGGCATCCCGGATTTGCAGCAGGTGGAGGATGAAGGGACTTTGGAGCAGCTCGCCCCAGCTGGAGACTCTCTTCCTCTGATGGCACGCCAGTCCCAGGAGATGGATAGTGATGCTCAGGGAATTCCCAATATTGACATGCTGGAATCAGGTGAAAAGGAGGTGCGCTGGGCGGACTTAGCAAAGGAGATGGAAGAAGTCAGGAATGACAAAAGTTCCTCTTCAAACCTTGGGATTATGCATAGACCCTTCAAAAAGGCTACGGGATCCAATCCCTCTCGGGTTGGGCGTAGGAAAGACCAGGAGAAGCTTAAAATTACAGGGGATCTTCTAGTAGAGGCAGGGCATGTTAAGCCCCTGGACGAACATTTCTCCCCTGTTCCTCAATGATTGTCCTTTCTTGGAATGTAAGGGGTCTTAATAGCTCTCCCCGTCAAAAAGCTATGAGCAAATTGGTTAGTGCTAATTCCCCTGATATCCTTTGTATTCAGGAGACTAAATTTTTAGTAGATTCGTGGTTTTCTTGTATGCAAAAATTTTGGTACTGCAGGAACAGCCAATGTGTTGGAGCATTGGGCAGCTCTGGGGGGCTGGCTATCTGCTGGAACCCAGAGCGTATAACGCCTCTTGGCTGGATGGCCAATAGTTCTGCCCTTTCAATGACTGCTGCGGATAAGGAGACAGGCGAAATCATTCTTGTCACTAATGTTTATGCCCCTGTTGACCTCTCTGGGCAGCGGAAATTATGGGAACATGTTTGTTACATTAGAAGCAGCCATCCATATTTGCCTTGGATAATGACTGGGGATTTCAATGCTGTCCTCAGCATGGAAGAGAAGAGGGGAGGTGTTGCTCGACTGGGACCTTCCTCGGAGATCTTGAGACACAATATTGACCTCCTGCGCCTTGTTGATATTAAACCTCTTAATGGCATTTTCACCTGGAGCAACAGGAGAAGTGGAGTGGATGGCATCTCCGAGCGACTTGATAGATTTTTGGTATCCTGCTACTGGCAGTCTAGCGCCACTTCTCTTGTTGCAGAAATTCTAGACTGGGGGGGATCGGATCATTGGCCAATCAAGCTTTCTACTTGCTACATTCCTGGACCAAGGAAGCCTCCCTTTAAATTCCAGCTCATGTGGCTCAGAGAACCAGCGCTTCAGGATTTAATGAGGACTTGGTGGAGACAGGGAGGACCCGGCTATGGCACAGCTATGTTCTCTTTTGCTAAAAAACTCCAGTACATCAAAGGGAGGCTGAAGTATTGGAACATCAACAGCTTCGGGAACCTCCATTCTAAGAGGAAGCAAGCTCAAGTTCATTTAGACAGTATTACCAGACAGATCAGGGACCTTGGCCTCTCTGCTGATCTTCATTTGGCTGAGTCTCATGCGGTAAAAGAGCTGGCTGAATGGGAACTCAGGGAAGAGATATTCTGGAAGCAGAAGGCTCGCGTTGATTGGCTTCAGGAAGGTGATAGGAACACGACCTTCTTCCATAAATCTGTCCAGGCTAGGAGAAATAGGAGCTATATCTCCCACCTGGAGGGCCCGGATGGGGTGCGCCTCAATTCTCAGCAAGACATTTCTCGAGCAGCGGTTCGTTACTTCTCTAGCCTATTCACGGAAGGGCCGTTTTCACCTGAGGTAGCGGAAAATACTGTGCTGTCTTGCATCCCCTCTTTGGTGAACTCGGAGTTGAACGAATATCTTATGTGCCCTGTTGAGAGGACTGAAGTTGAAGGAGTGGTCTTCAGCATGAAAAGAGGTAAAGCTCCTGGACCCGATGGTTTTCCAGTTGATTTTTACCAAGATTTCTGGGATGTCATCAAGCAAGATCTCTTTGAAGTGATACAAGAATCCTATTCCAATAAGGAGATGTTGCGTGCCTTGAATGCCACCTTTCTGGTTTTAATTCCGAAAAAAGAGCAGGCGGACCAGCTGGACCATTTTAGACCTATAGCGCTTTGCAATGTGATTTACAAAATTATTACAAAACTCTTAGCGGAGAGATTAAAAAAATGCCTTTCTTTGATTGTTTCTGAGGAGCAGGGAGGATTTGTTGCCGGTAAGCAGATTCTAGACGAGGTGGTAATTGCTTCTGAAGCCATTCATTCTATGAGTATGTCTCAAGAACGGGCTATGTTCATAAAATTGGATTTGTCTAAGGCCTATGATAGGGTCAGCTGGAGTTTTTTGGATAAGATCATGCAGGCTTTTGGATTCAGTCCGGCATGGATCCAGTGGGTGCTCAGTTGTGTTACTACGCCTTCTTATTCGGTCCTCATCAATGGGCAGCCCACCGAGCTTTTTGGGGCAGCGAGAGGCCTTCGCCAAGGAGATCCGTTATCTCCTTATTCATTATTCTGGCTGAAGGCCTGGGCCGGCTCATAAAATCTCAGGTCTCGCAGAATATTGTGCAGGGTTGGCAGTGGGGAAATGGTTTAACCACCTCCCATCTTCAGTTTGTTGACGACACGATCTTGGCGGGAAAGGCCCGTATTCGGGAGGCGGTTGCTTTCCATGATACCCTGGATCTGTATCTTGATGCAACTGGGCAGAAAATTAATGACTACAAATCCTCTATTTTTTTCTTCAACATGCCTGGACCCATACAGAGGAGAATAGCGGCTATTTTAAGATTTCAAATTCAAGAGCTTCCGGTTGTTTATTTGGGCATTCCTATTGTGGTTGGGAGGCAGCCACGTCTGTTCTGGCAGAATGTCTTGGATAGACTGAGGCAAAAGGTGCATCATTGGACTCACAGGTGGCTTTCTACTGCTGGGAGAGTCACTCTGCTGCAATCAGTGATACAAGCTCTTCCTGTTTATAGATGTATGGTCCAGGCTGCTCCGGTTTACTTTCTCAAAGAGTTTGATGCCCTCTCCCGCCAATTTCTTTGGAGTGGCAACCTGCAAAGCACCAAATGGAGTCTAATCAAGTGGGATACTGTTTGCAGGCCAAAGAAGGAGGGGGGTCTTGGGCTGCGATCGGCCATCCTGGCTAGCCATGCCTTGGCGGCCAAACTGTACTGGAGATGGTGTGCTAACCAGTCCCAAATATGGGCCCGAATCCTGGCTGGTAAGTACTTTCCGGGGGCTGATCCCTCTGACATTGTTCGTTTTCCCCTTGCACGTGGTGGCTCCATGATTTGGCGCACCCTTAAGGTTGGGGCTCAGCTGGTTAAACGCAGCCTGTTTTGGATTTGTAAGACCGGTGAACAGGTTCTCTTCTGGGAGGACTTGTGGGATGGTATGCCCCCGTTATTGTCTTCCCACCCGCACTTGCAGTCTCTATGTGACGTTTTTCAAGCTGCTGGCTGGACCAATGTTGCTCACTACAAGGAGGAATATAACTTGGGGACAACTATCAGTTTTCATTGGAAAAACTCTTCAGATTGGCCGCCGGGTGGTTCTAGGGAGAACAGGCTCGAACTTTCCCAACTACTTGCTGCCAGACACTGTAACTCTCTTCAGGGCCAGGACGTCCTTGCTTGGGGATGTGGTTCGAATGGTTGCTATTCGGTCTCAGCGGGCTATCAGGTCCTGATTAAACAGGTTTATGGGGCTGCTAATTTCCTCTGGGGGAAGCAAATTTGGAGTTCCTTCATGTGGCCCAAGTGCAACTTCTTCCTGTGGACGCTCGTATATAATCGGTGCCTCACTTGGGACAACTTGTGCAAACGTGGATATCAAGGACCATCCAGGTGTGTTCTCTGCTGCAGGGAGGCTGAAACAGGGGCACACCTTTTTTTCCTCTGTTCGTATACCAAGCGTATTTGGCATAAGTGGTGGGAAGCGTGGCACAGGCCCTGCTGGCACGCCTCCTCTCTTAATGAATTCTGGTCTCGCCTGGGTCCCCCAGCTTCCAAAGCCCCTTGTCTCCAGGCTGCATGGCATGCTGGACCGGCATTCATATTGTGGAATGTTTGGATTGAGCGGAACAGCAGGCTTTTTAGAACTGAGCACCGTGACAGCAATGCTTTATGGGAGAAGGTCCGCTGTTCACTCCAAGAGACGCTGGCAGCGAAGGCCATTAGCATGGATGGGCTGGCGACCGACGAACAGAGCATCCTCTTCAACGTTGCCGGTAAGTCTTTGAAATTCTCTGCCTTCCCTTCTACTCTTCGCAACACTAGTGGAGACCGGCGAGTGCCCAGACAGGTGGATAGAAGGGGTCGATGGATTCCCCCTTCACCGGGATTTTTAAAAATTAATACTGATGGCTCTTCGAGAGGGAATCCTGGAGAAGCTGGCATCGGAGGCGTCGGTCGTGACAGTTCTGGAAATCTCTGTTTTTTCTTTTCCATCTATAAGGGATGGCATTCCAATAACTATATGGAGGCGCTCGCCATCCTTCAGGCCATCCAACAATGCTGTCAACAGGGTTGGCAGAATATTATCTGCGAATCGGACTCCCAGATTCTTATTGATCTGCTTAATAATCGTAACTTTGATAGAGCTGAGTGGCGCTTGGCGATGGTTGCTCAGCAGGTCCTTCAGGTAAGTAATAGTATGGTGTCGGTTAGTTTCAGGCATATTCCTTGTGAATGGAATGGGGTCGCTGACTGTTTGGCCAAATGGGCCGCAGAGCAAGGGCCCCATTGGGAGATTTTTGATTATGATCAGCTGCCTTTGACCTTTTCCCAGAAGCTGAGCCTTTTGGTTGAGCAGGACAACGCTGTGTAATGACTCTGGTTTCCGCTGTTTTTGAATAAATTTTTACCCCGTTCAGTTAAAAAAAACAATTTGTTTAATAATATTTTATTATATTGAAATTATGATCAATTATAGATTTACTAAATGTAAAGAATTTCTTATTATATAATGATAAAAAAGAGGTTTCTAAAGCCTTTAACCAAATGCCATCATATAATTATCCTGATTAAATCTTATAATATCATAAATAGAAATTAGTAAATCTACTAAACTAACATGCAAGTTAATATAGTAAATAAACATACAAGCTAATCTAATATTCACCAAAGTTTGTGGCACAATTGAGGAAGATGATAAACAAGCAAATATATTTCTATTCAAGAAAATATAGAATTAATCTAAACAAAGAGAGATACAATTCAATCCACTAATTATAAAATATATACTTAACTAAAATATGGAGAGCTAGGAGTATACTTATTGAAATGAACCCATCATGCCTCAATCTCTCCCTTGAGCAATAGTGCTTTACAAGAGGTTGTTTTGGGTTGTAAGGATTACAAGATAATCATCTCTAGGTTACAAGACTTATCCTATGCATCCAAGACCTCCACAAGACAAGTGATACTATTCTAAGGCAAAACTCTAAATATTTAAACTTTCAAATGATAGTATAAATAGTTTTAGGAGTTGTATAAATAGATTTATGAGCTGTAATGATGCGCAATTGAATGATCCTCTATTTAGAAATGAAGTGAATGGGGTATTTATAGCCAAATATTGACCCTATATCCTCCCAATAATTTAGTTGATAAGGTCGGCTAGGTCAACCTTGTTTGGTAGGAAAAAGAGCCATTAGGTCTCAAACTAGGTTAGTTGGGGTGAAATAGTTCCATAACATGTAGATCTAACATAATTTATAACAAGATCAACCTGATCAACACTATCATATTTTATTTATCTGTCTAACATAGTATGAATGATCGAGTTAGCCTGATCGACATAATAAAATGAAATAAATGACAAAGTCAACCTAGCCAACATAGTTAGAAAACAAGATAAAACAAGTAGCATAACTATAAAATAAACATTCAAGTATAAGAAACTATATCAATAGAAAAGTATAAATATTATACTTTAATTTATATTTTATATTTATACTTTTAAGATGTTTGAGAGATGTTTTGGACCTCTAGTAGCCATAATGTAAAATTTGGATTTTATAAGGTCTTATTATATTTCAGATTTAGTCATATTTTAAGGTTTCAAAATTTCAAACTTAGTCATATTTTAGGAATTAAATATTTCAGAGAGAGATCATAAGAGATGAATGGATGGACACTCTAAATAAATTAGACTAATAATAAAAATGATATAAAGCCACAATAATCTTGTGAGGCATTAATAATTTATCCACCCATTTCTTGATGCATCTTTTAAAACTTGCATTCAAATAAATTGAAAATCGACAAATTCATATAAAAGAAAAAATATTAATAAATGATAAAGTTAAAAATATTATATATATACATAAAATTCTATTCAAATAAACATAAATTTTACTATTCCATAAATATATAAGCAAATCTTAACATTCCACTCACCAAGGTGGCCACACATCAATTCTTTAAAAAAAAAATGGGAAGAATAATGGGAACCTTACTAGTTTATATGTTAATAAATTGAAATGGGTGGTGATTTCAATTGGTGTCATAGTTTCTTTAATGTACCCAAATTATACAATGGGTATGTGGTAATGTAAGATTATTTGTCATAATTATTTGAAATGGGTGGTGATTTTAATTGATATTTCAGATCTTTTAATGCATGAAATAAAAATATTAGGTATGTGGCAATGTAATATTATTTATCATAATTATTAGTTTTTTTTTTGAATAATTTTTATTATATTAATTAATATAATAAATATATAAAATTATTCATAATAAAGAAGGTAATAAGAGATGATGTCATAAAATCATCAAACTAAGTAAAGTCTAAGAACAAAGTAACAAAAGATTAAATTAAGTTTAGAAAATATTTATTACATTTAAAAAGTAACCACCAAAATATTAGATAGCCATGGAAAAAAGATTAGAAAAAAGGGGGTTTTAATCATAGATGTCATTCTAATGAGAGATCAATGTATTATCATGAAATAAGGTTCCATTTAGAACCAATGATGGAATGTTCACCTTCCTCCTGAAACTCATTTTCTTGATTAAAGTGATGAGGAGAAATTTCTATCTCAAGCCTTGAAAACTCATTATCATGTGGTGGTTTCCAACCACCATGTGATCTCTTTGGAGTGTAATGACTTTTTTGTTGCCTTGTAGGATGTTGAGAGCCCTAACCCTAAGTGCATGGAGGAGATAGAGGTAGTGAACCCCATCCTCCACATGGGGTCAGGGGAAGAGAATGATGACACAGAGTTCAGATCCCTGAGATTGACTATGAAATTGATATTGAGAATGATTACAATGGCACTTTCCTCATAAAATTCCATTGTCGCCTCTCAACAGATCATTCTTACAAAGGGAAGGTAGGACACAAGCCACATTACACAAAACATCACTAAATCTATATTATTATTTTTGATTCTTTCAAATGTAAGAAATTTAAGACAAGATGTTATTTTCAAAATTATTATTACACATAAAACATGAATAATTTCACATATTTAAAATAAGCAATGTGCATGATAAAATTAATTGTATAATTTTTTGAAGAAAGAAATTAATTGTATAATTTTTTGAAGAAAGATTAATTATATCTCCAAATAATAAATATATGATTTATAAAAATTAAATAATTAATAATATATTTAATTCATCATCAAATTAATTGTAAAATAAATTTACACTCTTCTTATTAAATTTAATAAGAAAATCTAATATATATAAAATTATTATATATAACAACTATTTTAAAAATTTATAACACTTAATACCATTAAAAAAATTAATCTTTAAACTTGTCTTATCTTATATTTAAGAGAATTGACTACAATTAATAATAATAATAATTTTGATATTAATATAAACACTAATTTTCTTTCTCATCTTCATATTTTAAAGAAGCTTCTTGGAAAGATTATCTTGATTCACTTAAAGGGATACTAAAATAGTTCATATATCTTATAAAACATTGTGCATCTAACCTAAAATAGTTCATATATCTTATAAAACATTGTGCATCTAACCTTTGTTGTCAGCCTTTTGATTTAATCCTAACTTTATATGGTGAATCTAATAGTTCTAAAAATAAATTAGAAAAATCATATTCATATTTGAAGAAATGTGGATTTATAATGATACATTTTAATTTTTTTTTCACATTATATATGTAAACTTGAATTATATATTTTTCAAAAGTAAAATAATTATTTTAAAACAAAATAAATCAACAAAGAGATTTATGTAGATTGAGTCAGTTCCTCACATCAATATTTAAATTGATATATTCACATTTGTCTCTACAATTTATATATTTACATCACTTTTTAAAACAATAATATTTAATTAACTTTTTTAAAAAAAAATTTAAAATAAAATAATAATAAAAATACATGAACATATGTCATTTTACTTTTTGAATGTTAATATTTGTAATTGATTTTTAATATAAATTGAAAATTGAAAATTTCACCTTATTTTATATAAAAAATATTATATTAAAAATACTTAAATAAAAACTAAAATACTGGAACAATAATAGATATATATAAAATCCATGTCCGATCCAATAACTAACTTATCCTTTACACTCATAAAGCAACCATCCATTAATAATCTCCTTTCCATAAAAATAGTCCTCTCTTAATACCTAGAATCAAACTAAAACTATTTAATTATATAATTTGTTTTCTTTTATCTATCCTTTAATATATAATTAATTTTTTTATCTTTTATTTTTATTTTAATATATAATTGATACCTAAATATTTTTAAATATTATAAAAATAAATTCATTTAATGTAGCTAAACACATTTATCATTTGTATTAATATTTGTTAAATTTTAAAATATGAAATGTAAATAAAAAATGATAAAATAATTGGAAAAAATAACAATAAAAATTTTATTTATAAAGATTAGATCATTCTAATAATAAAAATAATATAAATTTAAATAATATAATTTGTTGAAATCAAAGAAATGTTAAATATTTCAATTAACTAAAATTTACACAAAAATATCTAATTTTAAAGAATGAAAAGGTCATGAACTAATTATATTTCTATTAATTTTATTATAATTAATTGAAAGATATTAACCATCTAATATTATTGAGATTTATAAAAAAGAGACAAATGTTTATAATAATATTAAAAAAAATTTTAAAAGACAATGATTATAAAATAATTTTTTAAAATAAAAAATCTGTATTGAAATTTATATATCAAATCTATATAGTTATATTGAAACTTATATTTCAAATTTAAAATATTTTAAATTTTAGATATCTATAATAATATAATCAATTTTTAATATACATTGATATTGCTAAACTTAAAAATATTATTAAATTAATTTTTAAAATTTATATGGTAAAACATGAATTTTAAAAATTAATTTTTTTATATTTTTCAAAAATTATTTTAAATAAAAATTTAATTTATAAAGATGAGAACTCAATAATATTTAAAACCATTTATCTACAAAATTGAAATTGGAATGAAAAAAAATAATATTGTAAATAATATCTCTAAGATATAATATAATTGTTTAACCTATTCTTTATATAAAAATTAATTAATTAATTATCTATATATTAATTTTATATCAGATTAAAATTTTATTTTACTTACATTTCACTATATATTATGAATTAATTTATATATTGTGACTTGAAACATTATTCTAATCTCTTTTTCATATTTTTTATTTAAAAAAATATTTTTATTAAAAATTTAATTATTTATAATTTTTTATATATCTATATTGTATTAAAATAAATTTTATAAAATTATATTTAATAAGACTCATCTCACTGAATTTATAAATAAAAATGGTTAATAAGATATTTTTTCAATCCAAAACCATAACATAATATTATCAGGTGTTTGATGGACAAAATATTATTTTGTTAATTATTTGAACAAAATAAACTCAACACATAATTATTTGTTAGGATGTGGAGCTAAAAGCTTCAACTTGATGCAGATGAAGAAAAGCACGTTGCTGAAGATTCAAAAGAATCGGTGTCGGCAGCATGACCGACGTCGGTCGTGAACAGAGCAGAAGGCCACCAGTGACGGCAGGGAGTCAGCCGATGTCGGCAGAACTAGGCAAGCAGGGACCGGCGTCGGTCGCCTGTGTGTTCCAGAACTGTTCGTTGCACAAACAGTTAGTTTAGTGAACAGAGTGTTTGTATGTAAAGGCTATTTCGAGCCTTGAGCTGCGTGGATAATTATAACAAACTAAGAGTCTAAGTTATTATTCAAGTTTGGGATTTATTTATAAACCCATTGGCATGTATTGTAAATGTGTAGCTAGAGAGTAAGAGAGCAATGGTGTGTTCCTCCTAATACCACAGTATCAAGATGGGTACTAGATTGGAGAATCAACAGGGTTCTTCATATTCATATGATCTTAGTCAGAAGATGAGCATGGCTTCTTTTGGAGATCTACAATGGTGAGTAAGGTCTAGTGATTTGCAGGTAGCAACAGAGAGCAGGAGATCTACTTGGAGTACGATTGTGTACTTGATGTACTGGTAGCGTGTTACTGACTGGTTGGAGAGGTGAACATCAATTCTGTATTGGAGTTGATTGTTGGGACCAAGAGAGAGAGGGAAGAAGGTCTTGAGGTGTGGCGAACCTTTGAGGTGGAGGAAGAAGTGGCATCTTCCTTATTGTATATTCTTCTGAGTGATTATTAATACAATTGTGTATTGTCTCTCAATTCCTGTGTTGTTTCATATTTCTAGTTACTTATTGATTCTAGTTAAATTTCGTGTTTAGTTGCTAATACAAGAAGTAATCATATATGTGCTCTATTGGTGGAGCAAGATCCTGACACGTGGTATCAGAGCATGTTTATTGTTCTAGGTTCCTAACAAGTGGTATCAGAGCCTTGGTTATAGGTTCAAGCGCTGATACCAACAAGTGGTATCAGAGCTTTTGGTTGGGTTGACTAACAAGTGGTTTTAAATCTGGTAGTGTTTTTGATTACAGGTCACTCGCAGGGGTTTCAGATTGAGTGGGAGTATAGAAATGGCAGAAGATAGTAAGCTATGAATGGAGAAACTGAATAGCACGAATGGTTTGATTGATGGAAAGAAAGAGCAGGTAAAAGGAGATTGTTGGTCGGTAGAAGATCAGTGCGTAGAAGCATATGTTGCAGGGGTTCTTGCACAGGGTGTTCTGGATAAAGTAGAATCTTTGTTTACAGATTCTTTTACCTCTTTCCATGCAGCCCGAAATAGAGCATCTTTTCATGGGCATGTCTTTGGAGACTTTGGAGAGATTTATTTAGGGGTTGGAGAGCCTTGTCAGATTATTGACAAAGGGGAAGTGAAGCTAAAATTGCAAACGAATGACACACAGTGGTTGAAGGAAGTCATGCAGGTACCAGTCTTGGAGATGAGTCTAATTTCTTCAGGAAATTTGGGTGATGGGAGATGCACTGTAACTCTCACAGTGGATACACTTGAATTAGATGGTGGTAAGAAAGTAGGTATCATTTATCTATCTACTTATATTGCTGATTCACCTTCTGTTGCAGAGATGTGGCTTCGTAGGCTTAGTCACATATTTAGAAGGAGAATGCAGGTTTTGAAGCGAAAGTCAGATGTCTTTGACAAGCTAAAGAACTGGAAAGCCTTGGTTTTCATGGAGGAGATAATGAACAGAGATTAGGTGAGGAAACTAATTTATTTTGAGTAGGGCTGTGTTAATTTTAACAGGGTTTTGACCCAAAAGGAGCTCGCGGGTAAAAGTTGTCACTCACAAGGAAAACACAAAAACCGACGTCGATTAGAAAATTGATGTCGGCATCCTCACAGTGACTGACGTCAGCTATGTGCAGACCGACATCAGTAAAATAGGGACAGGTAAAAATCGGTGTTGGTCATGAGGACCGACGTCGGTGAGGAAGCAGTCACAGGAAACTGACATCAGTCGGGTGCAGGCTAGGAGATGGCCGAGATCGATCATTAGAATGAATGTTGGGCGGACAACAAGCTGTTAACAAGTCTCAAATGCTCATGTAGAGGTCAAAAATGGTAAGTGAACCTTATATTTGTTGTTCACCTTCTTTATTATTGCTTACTGATGGTTGAGAACTAGGAAGATGTATAGAGGCAATGTAGGTAGAATCCAGAAATAGTGGGAGCATGGCATGAATTCTTCAGAAGAGAACCAAACAGGAGATTTGGTAGACTTGTCAGCTAAGAGAAAACACTGGGAGAGGAGTGGATTCCCTTATTAGAGAAGAGAGTGAATGGATAAGTGAGACAGAAGGCCAAGGTACATGGTCTTGAGGTAGCTACAGGATAGTGGTACAGGTTTTGACAGGTGGATGACTAAGCATGGCTTTAGTCAATGTCAGTGTAACTATTGTGTTCTTTTCTTTACCAAGTGGATGATGAGTCGCAACATCATCTTGTTACTGTATGTGGAGTGGTTGCTTATTGCAGGTTTACATATGCAGGGAGTTTTCTGAGCTAAAAGGTAAAGTTAGTTTCAGAGGTATGTTATGAAGAATTTGGTAGCAGTGAAATTCTTTAGCATAAGAGACATAGAGGATCACAGGTTGATTTTGTCTCAAATAAGAAGCTGATGTAAAGACGATGTTGGCGGGGTTCATGATGCAGGATGCAGAATCGAAAAGCACACCAAGGGCTGGACAGTTCAAGCAGAGCTTAGAACAAGTGTTCGAAATCACATGAGGTCTAGTGTAGACCTGAGTTTTCCCAAGCAGTGGGAGTTGTAAAAAAGTTTGGAGCCAATTCAAGAAAGAGGTACTGAAGGGCAGTTCAGTGGATTCTTAGAGGGACTAGCAGTAGGTGCACATGCTATGCAGGGTCAAGTTCTTTTCTATAGGTGTTCGTAGATGCGGATATGGCAAGAGATTTGGATGACAGGTTTTGCACTACAAGTTTTGTGGTGGTTTGTCTTCAAGAGTGATCTTGAAGAGGGATATAGAGCCAAGGGAACAAACTAGATGATGTACAGGTATAGGTACAGTTGCAGCTATTTATCTCCAAGTGAGAGATTGTTAGGATGTGGAGCTAAAAGCTTCAACTTGATGCAGATGAAGAAAAGCACGTTGCTAAAGATTCAGAAGAACTGGTGTCGGCATCATGACCGATGTCATTTGTGACCAGAGCAGAAGGCCACTGGCGATGGCAGGGAGTCGGCCAACGTCGGTAGAACCAGGCAAGCAGGGACTGGCATCAGTCACCTATGTGTTCCAAAACTGTTCGTTGCACGAATAGTTAGTTTAGTGAATGGAGTGTTTGCATGTAAAGGCTATTTTGAGCCTTGAGCTGCGTGGATAATTATAACAAACTAAGAGTCTAAGTTATTGTTCAAGTCTGGGATCTATTTATAAACCCATTGGCATGTATTGTAAATGTGTAGCTAGAGAGTAAGAGAGCAATGGTGTGTTCCTCCTAGTGCCACAGTACCAAGGTGGGTACTGGATTGGAGAATCAACAGGGTTCTTCATATTCGTATGATCTTAGTCAGCAAATGAGCATGGCTTCTTTTGGAGATCTAAAATGGTGAGTAAGGTTTAGTGATTTGCAGGTAGCAGCAGAGAGCAGGAGATCTACTTGGAGTACGGTTGTGTACTTGACATACTGGCAATGTGTTACTAACTGGTTGGAGAGGTGAACATCAATTCTGTATTGGAGTTGATTGTTGGGACCAAGAGAGAGAGGGAAGAAGGTCTTGAGGTGTGGCGAACCTTTGAGGTGGAGGAAGAAGTGGCATCTTCCTTATTGTATATTCTTCTGAGTGATTATTAATACAATTGTGTATTGTCTCTCAATTCCTGTGTTGTTTCATATTTCTAGTTACTTATTGATTCTGGTTAAATTCTGTGTTTAGTTGCTAATACAAGAAGTAATCATATATGTGCTCTATTGGTGGAGCAAGATCCTGACACGTGGTATCAGAGCATGTTTATTGTTCTAGGTTCCTGACAATATTCGAATACATATCATTCCACCTTCTTCAAATAGTCATCAGCTTTTTTAATCAATGCTAAATTCAATGTGTGTTGTGTAAAAGGTTGAACACTCAATGCTATATCCAATTAATTATGAAATAAATTTGTTCAATTACCAATATGTGAAATCTTAATTCTTTTAAATGGTTTAGTATGTATAAAATTATCATATGCATCAATTATTTATCATGCATACCTTTGTTTCATAAGAACTATTCCCAAAAAAGAAATTTATATCACCTAATACCATCAAAAAATTTACTAAAGCATTTAAGAGAATTGGCTAGAATGAAGAAGGAAGTGATAGTTATATTATTAATATAAGTATTATTTATTTTCTTTTATTTAAGTGATGATATTTAAAAATATAATTTTATTTTATGTATAAATTTAATTTAATGAAATTTTGATTAAAAGTTTCAGTTTAAATATTTTCTATTTTATAACTTATAAATGTAAAATATACATTCACACAATAATAATAAAATTTTATTGATTGAAAGAGATTACACAATATTAAATTGATCATTAATAATAAGAATTTATAGTAATCAAGTACACAACCATAAACAAAACTTAAATACTTACAAATATCAACCAAACACCATAGTGAGGTTTTAAATGACTCAATTCTATTAGTCTATTTCAAATATGGACACAAAATTATTTGTAATGCTCTTTGCAACCACAATAGAATCTCTACAATATAAATTAGAATGCCCTTTTCAAATGAAGAGGATGTGTTTGTATAGATACACATCCTCCCATTTACATTAATTAATTTCAATAACCCAATACATAAATATTAAATTCTCTTGACACATCAAGATACACTACAATCATTAAATACACTCAAGTCATGATGGTAATACATCCCAAAATAATATGTCACATAATTGATGAACCATAACACAACACAAACCCCTTTCTATATTTACAATATCATCACAAGCCTCATCCTAAACATGTTACCATTTATCTATAAAATGAGTCCAAATGACTAGCATTAAGCACAAAGAAATGTGAAAGGAAGATATTAAGAACCAAGATCTAAAATTGACTCTATTGAAGTTGTAAAAATAAATGAAGCCATATGTTTAACACAAGTTAATTCCATGTTGGTGTAGTGAAATAAGATGAGAAACAAATTCACTAAGAGTTACAAAACAAAATATCCATCTAAATATGATTACATAAAATAACCAAAACCTGCAATGACTCAAATAAGAACCCTTATGTTGGAAAATATACCATAGACTAAAAAAATTTAACAAAATAACTCATCATAGTTTATTATCAACTAAATACTCATGGTTTTGGTTGATGCAATATTACACATGGACCTAGATGATCCTACATCATACACCATGGTAAGAAAATGTGTGAGCATGGTGATCATAGACTTAGGCTAAGTGAGAAACCCACTCTTTTGACCCTAGATAATGGTATTGACATGCATTTACACCATGAAATATGAATCTCACCTTTTAGTTTACTTGGATGACAAACCAAATCAAAAAGTAACCTCCTCCTCTAAAATCCTTTCATCTCATTGTTGCACTAGCTTTTACTCTCTTTGGGTTAACCTCTTATGTCTATGTTGTATAATCTATTCTTCCAATCCCCTGTTTCAACATTAACTATTGAAGTTACCATGCATTCATGTTTCAAACTCTCATTCACCTTCCTTTTTTCACACTTTATCTCCTACAAATGATATTTGATACTACGTAGAACCAAATGACTTTGGCACACACCCACCTTATTCTCTGTCTTCAATGGGTTTATGATATGGACTCATCGACACTTCCTCAATTACATTGTATTTTATCTCCCTTCATATAATATATTGAGGTCATACTACCATGCCCTCCATAATAAAACATGACATGTATCCATTTATAACACATCACACATAACCATGTTTGTGTATCTACCAATCATCATTTTCAATTTGTATTATTGTTTTAAATTTTGTTTAGACCCTTAATCAAACATGACACTTTGAATGGTCTTGGATGTAGTTTATGCACCAATCCCAAAATTCTCACCATTTTTATGGATACTAAATTATCTATATTTCCACTATCTAACACAATTATGCAACATTTACTTCTTGTCCTACACTTGGTCTAGAAAATATGTCTCTATTACCTCAAATCTTCAATATTTTTTGTAACATTCAAGACTCTTGTTTCCATAAAATTTTCCATTTCTAAAGTTCATATATATGATGTACATGCATCTATTTAGATGATGCACCTCTTTATAATACTTGTGTACCACCACTTCCTCTCTTGTCACTATCCAAATGTGTATGAGGGAATTAAAATGTGAGGTATCTTACCTCTCCACATATAAAACATGTTCCTATGAATATTCCACCTATACCTCTTCATCTTCCATTTTTCAAATAAGATGATCCTTCCCTTGCTTGTGACACTTGTGTAGTTCCTATGGCTTCATTGTTCTTTTCTATTAGTTATTCCTTATTATTGTTAGTCTTCATTTCACTTATAACACTTTTTTTTATGACAACTAATCCTTTAATATTATCATATAATGATATTCTTCATCCACTGCTTATAATCTCACCATGTTGATCTCATCTTGGATGACCCATTTTACTCCATTAATGCACCATATTATCTTTTCTTGGCCCATCTCAATATGACTAGCCCAAATAGTGATCTTATTAAATTTATCTATATACTCTTTCATATTTATCTCATTTTGTCATATATTCTATAACTTTCTCTATAAATCCAACAGATAATCTCTAAGAAGAAATTTTGCAACAATATTTTCCCAAAGGATGGTTTTATAATGATAATGATGATGATGATGATGATGATGATGATGATGATGATGATGATGATGATGATGATGATAATAATAATAATAATAATAATAATAATAATAATAATAATAATAATAATAATAATAATAATAATCAAAGAGAGACTACACAAAATTAAATTGATCACCAACGATTAAAAAAAAACCATAAACACATCCCATAGGTTTATAAACATAAACCCAACACTGAGTAAGGTCCCAAATGACTCAATTCCACTAGTCCTTATTGGATTTGCACATAATTTTGCTTGAATTACTCCTTGTAACTACACTTAGACTCTCTCTAATCTGAAATCAAATGCCCTTTTCAAATGAAGAGGATTTGATTATGTAGATACATCATATATACATTTACATTAATTGATTTCAATAACCCAGTATTAAGTCCACACATATTAAATACTATTAAGACATCAAGATGCACTACAATCATTAAATGCACACAAGTCTTGATAGTAATACATCCAAAAATAAAGTAAACATAATTGATGCACCATAACACATCAGATGCCCATTTATATATGCCCAATGCCATCACAAGCCTCATCCAAAACATGTTTCTACTTATCCATGCAAGGTTCCAAATGACTATAATTAAGCTCAAAGAAGTGTGAAATAAAAATACTAAGATTCAAGTTCTAAAATTGAGTTTTTTGAAGGTGTGGAAAAAAATAAAGCCATATGCTCAATACATGTTAATTCCATGCTAGTGAAATGAGAAACAACTTAACCAAGAGTAAAAAAAAATATGTTCATATAAATATGATTGTAGAAAAGAACCAGGACTTAGAGTGACTCAAATAAGAACCTTGATGTTGGAGAAAATACTACAGACTAAAAAAACAACAAAAAATTTCACCATAATTTATTATCAAGTAATTACTCATATTTTTGGTTGATAAAAGATTATGTGTAAACCTAAATAATCTTGCATTGTGAATAATTATAATTTCAGATTCCAAAGAAGATTCTTGCAAATACTATCCTTGATCCCTTACAAAAAAATGTAATATCCCCTTTCTCAAACTAATGAAATCAGAGAACTCGTAGCCCATGTTTATTTATCATAGGCTAAAATGGGTAGGTTTAAAAGGAAAATAATCTAATAATAATTTATTAAGTTTTTCAAAAATTTACTTTAAGTTATAACTTTGGAAAATGACAATTTATTATTATTGAATTGGGACAAAAGTAAATATTGGATACATGGCCAAAAAGTAATTAATATTCATAAGTTACAAAAAGATGAATATTCAATTGAAATAAATATTAATTTATTTTAGGATTGGAATGGAAAATTTAATAATAAAATAATTGGGTGGAAAATAAATTATTATTCAAATACGCAAACAAAAATCAATACCCAAATAAATTATTTTAGGTTACAACTTCGGCTTTCCATCAAAGGATGAAAACCCCCTTAGTGAATAGATTCAAGGATGAAAATACTCCCATCCTTTCATGGTGACTTCATACAAAAGTCACATTATTTCAAAAAATACCATGGTTAATTCAATTTAATTTAGAGTGTGTATTTACTACTGAAAGCATATAAGATTTCAAATTTCTAGGGAAATCAATCATTGATAGTTGGGCATATCACTTATGAGTAATTAATATTATTGTACATAAAATTTTTACTATGGAATCACTCTTATTTTTTTTATCACCCTTGGCATCATTCTTAGTCTATGGTGTCACACTTCATATTACTATTTGTTGGTCGTATAGACCCTACACTAATAACATCACCCCTTGCTAGTTGGATGTCATCCTTTATGGCATCCACTACTACTAGCAGCATAATAGATGTCACTTTGATTGATTAAAAAAACATACATTTTAGGCATCTAATTATATTGACATCTCATCTAGATATTGGCATCATTTACGGTTATAATTATAGATCCTAGATTCATCATATCTAGACACATCAGGATGTCATACTATTCTGAGGTTTATTGGATAAGGGTTTCAATAAAATATTATGCCTTTGTGAATTTTTAGGTTATATCAAGTTAGGGTTTTATAATTTTTTTATAAATAATTAGTATATGACTCTATTGTGCTATTATACTTTTCCAATATTCAATAAAGATTCAATTTGGGTTCTATTTATCAATTTACTTTATGTTATCATATATTATTAGGTGAAATTTCATATTTCATTTAAGTAACACAATAAGGGTTTCATGAAAAATCTATAACTATTCATATTTATCCAAAATGGGATACTAAAATGGAATACGAGCCATTTTCTTTCCCGCTCGTGAATAATGAGGTCACTACATAAGGATATTATGTTTAGTTTTGATTTATACAAAACTCTTCTAGCAGAGATTCAAATATAAATATATATTTATAGACTACATGGAGTTGATGGAGTTACATAATGGAAAATGGCACCCTAATGAAGTGTGGTTAGATAAAAGGAAGATGTATTCAAGGTCCAAACCTCAAAACCCTACTAAGGATCAAAAGGAACTCCACATGCAAGTTGAAGGTAGAGATTCTTAGATAGTATAAAATATTTTATTCAATTTTAATGACTGCATGTATCAATAAGGGAATGAGTAATCCAAGGAAAAAATTGTGAAGGTGAAATCACCTTTCATTGATTTTCCAAAGAGTTTAACATAAAATAAGGGAAATAATTACATATGTGAGGTATAATTTAATGATCCACCATCATCAACAAAGGTGAATCCTAGGGTTGAAATTAAACTATCCACCTTGCAAGCAAACATGTAATATGTAATGAGGACCCAACAAAGGTGTGATGAATGGCTAAGGAGAGTTATGGAAACTAAGTTGATAGTTTCCCAGGAAAAATAACACCTCTAAGAAATTAGGGAAACTAATTTTCCCTTGATGATGAGGAAAGAGGGAGATATCATGGAGCCTGAACCAAAGAAAAAAGAAAAATCCAATTTGCAAGATGGTGGATAGAAGCTGGAGGTTCAACCCAAATTTTTGGATGATAATGTTGATTTTCATCTTGATGGAATTTTCATAATAACAATTAATCATAGGAAAATTTATTATATTCATATCAAGGGTTTATTGCATTACCCTCATATTATGCCCTTACAATGTTTTGGTCATCATGAGACGTATTAAAAAAATGTTGATAAGATGAAGGGTAATAAATGGAAAGAGGATATTTTATAATAATCCCCTATCCATCTTTCAATCATTCTTAAAATTGAGCCATTACCATATGAGATGCATTTTCAAGATAATAAAGAACTATTCCATCCTTTCCATCATTCAGAGAATAAAAAAAAAGTGAAGGAGACTTCTCATAGGAGGCAAGTCCTTTGGGTATCACATGATGAGGTAAATCCTACAATTTTATTTTCAAAATAATAGTCATGTTGTAAGAATTCACATTTATTAATTGATAAACATGCTCTTAAGAAATGTCTTTCCTTGAAGACATGTAATAAGTTCATAAACTCAAACACCACAACCCCAAGATTGAATGAGATAATAAAATGATAAAACCATGGTATGTTTTCTTTCTAAGCTCATGTTTTAGAATAATATTACTCTCCTTGGATAGCTATAGATTGGTAGATATGATGAAGTTTTTGATGTGTGAAAGAGACCACTTATTGAGAACATCATGGGAAAAAACTTCAATAACTTTAAGGTTATTTTGGAAGAAAGTAAGAGAAAGGAGTGATAATATTATACCTCCTAAGGAAAAGGAGTACACGATGGGGACAACTATGTTTCAAACCTTTATCTTGAAGGCCAAAATCATCACCATTTCCCATTATCACATGATAACATTTGCAACCATATAAATACTTCCATTGAATTATCTTTAATCTTTTTACTACTAATGAAGTATTTCTAATCATTTTTTGGTTGTTTCTAGCTTGTATTTAAGTAATATTAATAAGTTTTACAAATTATTAGTATTATTGTTACTACACCAACTTTATTTCATAGAGTCCCAAGAGCTTAAATCTTGGATTGCTTCCATTAGTCAAAAACAACCATAGTATAACTGAATTTTCTTTGTAAAATATTGAGGATATAATTATTGTCCACATTGTAAATGAAATAACAAAGATTGATAAGTTGGTGCTTACAAATGGTCTCATTTTACATAAGAATAGAGTCTTTCCAATGTTTGGATCTAAGATGAAACATAAAAATGTGAAGGTATGGTGATAAGTGGAAAACCAAGGATAGAAACAAGTGGGTAGCTTAGAACACCTTTCAGGTATCCTCAAACAATAATTTTTGGGAAGAAAAAGAGGCCATTACATCAAGGTAACTCTCTTGAGTATTTTAATTTGGGTCAGTTGTGCATGGTGTTTAAGTTTACATTTTTGAGTTTGCTATTGGGTGAAGAATGGCATCATGAGTTGGATAATGGTGTGGGATACATCATTCCTATTGAGGAAGTTAATAGCACCATAAGAAGATCTCAAGGGGTAGTCCACATGGATATTTATGTAAGGGATCCCCAATAAGGCATGGAGGGAATTGAATATGATGTGTTAATTTCACTAAATGATGGAAGAACTATATACATGACAACCATGGGAAAAATTAACATCACTAATGTTTTTGTCATCACCATTATCATCCACCCCATTATTTTAGTTACATTAATATTTGTGGATAGGTTGTATCCTTCCCCCAAGTTGATAAGGTTGAAATGAAGTGTGAGGTTGACCCATTGGAATATGTATTAGCTTATCAAGCTCTTTATTATTCATCCATTATTTCTATTGGATAATAATTGCATCTATTTTTAAGGAATTTATTATAGTTGAGTTTGAAAAGAAATAAATTATTATTGCTTTCTTAAAAGTTGAAAGTGAAGAGGGTAAGTTGAAGTTCGTTGCTGATCTATTTTTCAAGGAAGTTTTAAAAATTCATGGGCTACCTAAGAACATTATGAGTGATAGGCTAAGTTGATTCCTTGGTTTATTTTGGCAAGAAATTTTTCATCTAGTAGGGACACAATTAACACAATACACCACCTACCACCCACAAATAGATGGGTAAACTAAAATTGTTAATAAATGGCTTGAAGGTTAACACAAAAATTGTGTGGTGGGGTAATAATTATCTTGGGTTAAATGTATTTACATGGGAGAGCATTTTTACAATACCACTTACTACATATCCATTGGTATGTCACCTTTCAAAAGTCTATATGGGTATGATGCTCGTTCCTTTGTTGATTTGGTTATTATTGATAGTAGAGTGCCAAGGGAATGAAAATTGGTTTCTCAAATACAAGACATATTTGGTATGATTGAAAACCTCAAACATGCTTAAAAATAGTAGGAATTATTTACATATTAGCATCGTATAATGATAAGTTTTGAGGTGGCAGATATAGTTTTTTCTTAAGGTTGAAATCTAACAAACAATTTTTTATCAAGAAGAGTGGAGTTAAGAAACTCAAGCCCCACTTTTATGGGCCATACAAAGTCATCAAAAGGACTAGGGAGGTTTCCTACAAAATTGAGCTACTATAGTATAGCAGAATACATAATATTTTGTATGTACCATGCCTCAAAAAGGCATTGAGGCAACATGTCATTGCTTCCATTGAGTTGCATCCCTTATATGATGAATGAAAACTCATATTAATTCTTGAGACTATATTGGATGTTTGAGAAAATAAATTCAGGAAAATAACTATCATAGAGTATTAGTGAATTGGAAGGATCTACTAACAGAGGATGCTACTTAGGAGGATGCATAAATTATTGAGCATCTTAGTTTATGATTGTTTTTTGGCAAGCAATTATGGGAAGGGAAAACTATAATTCCCCATTTCTTAAATTAATGAAATCAAAGGACCTGTATCCTATATTTATTTCCCATAGGCTAAATGGAAGGTTTAAAATGGAAATAATCTAATAATAATTTATGAAATTGTCCAAAAAGGTACTTTAAATTATGACTTTGGTAAAGGACACTTAATTTATTATTATTATTGAGTGGGGCCAAAAGTAAATATTGGATTCATGGCCAAAAGATAGTTAATATTCATAAGTTGGGAAAAAATGAACATTCTATTTAAATAAATGTTAATTTATTTTAGGGTTGGAATGGAAAAGTGAATAATAAAAGAATTAGGTGGAAAATAAATCATTATTCAAACACTCAAACAAAAACCAATACCCTTTTTCAAAAGAAAAAGATTTCAAATTCAACTTCCCATCAGAGGATAAAAAACCTCATGGTGAATTGATTCGAGAGCCAAAACCCGCTCATCATTTCATGGTGACTTCATATAGAAGTGACATCAGTGTAGAAAAGATAGTAGTTTATCTAGTTCAATTCAAAGTGTGTATTTTCTACTGAGGGCATATAGGGTTTTATATTTCTAGGGAAATCAATCATTAACAGTTGGGCATCTCACTTTTGAGGAATTAATATTTTTTTACTTGACTATTTAAATATGACATCACACTTCTGGTGGTTTATCACCCTTGGTGACATTCTTAGTCTATGGTATCACACTTTAGATTACCAGTTGTTGGTCATACATGGACTACACCATTGACATCACCCCTTGATGGCTGGACAACATCTATTTTATAATCCAATTCTATTGGCATCATACTAGATGACACCATTATTGATTGTATAGCCATCCATTTTGGGTATCTACTTCTATTAGCATTAAATATGGATGTTGGTGTCATTTTTGGTTGTAACTATATATCCCAGATTCATCATATCCAAACACATCATGCTATCATATTGTTATAAGGTTAATTTGATAAGGTTTTTGATAAGGGTTTCAATAAAATATTCTATATTTATACATTTTCTAGCTATGTCAGGTTAAGGTTTGATAAAAAATTCAAAAATAATTAGTATAACTTTATTATGATGTTGTACTTTTTTAGTATTTAATGAATATTCAATTTGGTTTCTATTTGTTAGTTTAATTTGTAATATCATTTATTATTGGATGAAATTCCAAATTTAAATTGAATAAAAAATAAAATTTTCATGAAAAATCTAGAATCATTCATATTTATCTAAAAAAGATACAAAAAAACTAAAATCATCCACATATCTCATAAAAATTATGAACGTAAATTTAAAATGATCCTCATTGTCAACATCTTGAATAAATCCTAACTTGTACATGGATAAAAATAATTTGCACTTTATAAAATCAATAGTTTAGAAAGTGGAATTCAAAGTGTGATCTATATTAGAGAGAGAGGAGAGTACGAAACACTTGTGTCTATAGGATTTTAAGGTTTTCCCTTGTTTTCACACCATCAATTTGTCTGATTTAGGCATGAGTTATTAACAACACATTTACTATGATGAGTCAAACTTGTCATCCACCCTTTGGGTAGTTAACCACATTCCCTTATATTAAATGGTTATTTCCACCACTTCTACATTGTTTGATGTAGGTATCACTAGTGGGAACTAGAGAAGCCACGACACTAAAACAAGCTCAAAATTTAATCCTGAAAGTTTACCACAACATTAATTCTAACTCTAATGCTCCTCTACCAGATGTGGTTATGGATTTACCATATTTTGATAAATATTGTCATTATTTTTAAACTTTTACCCTAGTTAGCTACATTATGGGTTGAGTTCCTTGAGAGAGCCTTTTAAACTAATGGGTTTTACAACCATTGGCAAGTCCATGGGATTAAACTACAAGGAATCCAAAACCTCATTAAGGGTTTATTCCTATTTCATTTCAAAAACCCTAAACATTATAAAGCCATTATTAACCATGGCCCATCATTCATTCACTGCACCCTAGTTGTTTTTTCCCATTGGACATGAGACTTTTAAGTCTCAGAACAATCTAAGCTTAAAATCCTTGTATGGGTAGAATTTACAGGCTTATCTCTTCCTCTGTGGAACTTTTTAAACCAACTTATCAAGCTTCTAGGTTGACTTATCTTCCATGAACAACCAAAGTTATATGCATCCTAGCCTCAAATAAGGGTGTATGTTCAAATAGACCTCGCCAAAGATCTCAAAGAGTCCATAGAAATTCAAGTGGGTAATAATCAATTCTATAAACATGTAATATGTATTAACCTCTCAAACACTTATTTTAGGTGATAGGATTTAAAACACATGATTAAAAAATATTCTTTAATGGTCCCCACTCCCTCATTCCTTCAAAACAAAAGTGGGTTTGAGGCGAACCCATAATCTTCTGATTAGTAGACCACAATTTATAATAGGAAAAATAATGTTGCTTATGGCAATGTTAGACCTCAACCAGCTATCTACCAGACCATAGGGGGCCTAATATCCTTATTCCCTATCAAAAAATCTATTAATTCTTCACAATTTAAACCTCCACCTCCCATCTCCCGGTCTCCATAGGTGGTTGCTCAGTTTATGTCTTCCCCATCTCTCACTCCTAAGGTTCCTTTATCATAATCCCTTTAAAGGGTGATTGATTTGGATTCAGATCAAGGAATTATAACCTTCAAATTCAAGGCTATTATGTATCACTCACACAATACCTCTCCCTCTAAAGATGAGTATTATGTGCCAAATAAAAGACAATCCTTCACGATTAGATAATTTGCTCTTTCAAGGTTGGATTTCAATTGGTTGGAAAATATATTAATTTAGATGTTTCCCAATGATATTTTATTCTTAGAATGTTTGGGGATTCATTGATCTGAATCGTAAGTATATGTTTAAAGATAGTTGTCATCATTTTGATCACATGAAATTTTTATGCATGAAAGAAGTCATTTTTTTTGGATTTTTTCTTCAATCTACAGGTTACACTATCTATCTTAGGGCCTTTTTATAGGACACCTATCATGAGTCTAGAATGTGTGGGAGTTGTCACCCTACTATTGCCTAACTTGTCTCAAAATATCATTTCATGGGGTTTCAGCCCCACCCACCAGGTGGTTTGAAATCTTTCTAACTTTGATAATCACATCATTGGCATTGTTAATTTGTATGACTCCAATGATGTTGTGGAACACACCTTACTTTGGAGATGGTTGGTTGATTTCATCCTAGATGCACATTATATTATTTATGGTGACTTTAACATGATCAAATCTAAAAAAGACAAAGAAGGTTGCCTTCCCATGAGATGGTGTGAAAGAGAATGGGAATCTTGGTTTTATATTCAAAATAAACTTGGGGTCTTCAATCCAAATCATTGTAAGAGGGTAGATTCACATTTTATTTGGTTCACATGGTCTAACTTCCATGAAGGAGAAGATTGAGTCCTCAAATGTATTAATATTTCTCTATTTTCTAAGTAAGATATTTTCTTATTTTTTATTGTTCATGGGTGACCTGTGTCTATGATTCTAGACTCTTTCTTATCTGACCATCATCTCATTTTTTATGCATATAATGGACCTCTCCTCAATTTAAACCCAAAGGTTCCTATTTTTACCTCAACATTATGCATCTCAAGCATGAGTGGATTCTAGATCGTATCATTAGGATTTGGAACCTGGATCCTAGACTCATAGGGTATATTGGTTGGATTGAGTGGCAGTTTGATGTTATATCCCACATCACTTCCTTCAAATCTATGGAAAACAAGTAGCTCTTTTTAGGTAGTGCATTCACAAATCTACAAACCATGAATACATTAAGGTTTCACAAGAATTAGAAGTTGTTCCTTTATACCCATATTTATAAACTTGGGATACCATGTTAAGAAATAAACTATACGTTGTTGAGGATTATAAAGCTAGAGGATCTTAACTCTAATAAAATATGCATTAGTTGAAGGTATGAGACAAAGTGACCAAGGAATGTTTTGCTCTAATTCGATCAAGACAAGTTTTTGACAAAATTAAAGACATTAAAAGTTCTTTAGATAGGCTTACTAGACTTCCAGATATCCTCTAATATTTTATGCATCACTACTATGGTATCTTAGTGGTGTAACCATCACCTCTTGCTCGTGAGGTTCCCTATCTCAATGTCTTGTTGTGATCCCCTATAATATCTAAAAAGCATAGAGAGTTGATTGTGATATACCTCTCAGTATTAGTGACCTTAAGGAACTTGTTATATAGATGGACTCTGATAAAGCCATAGGTATTTATGATTTTCCCTATGAATTCTATCAAACCCTATGGGATAAAGCTAGACCTAATCTCTATAGAGTGTATTTTGAAGCTATCCTGATCAAGTCTTTAGTTCATCTCATTAATTAGGGTAACATCAAATTCATCCCCAAGGTAGGGGACCCTGAGGTAATTACTAAATGGAGACCCATCAATTTGCTCAATATTTCTTATAAAATAATAGCCAAAGTATTAGCTCTCAAAATCAAAACTTGGTTCCCTTAATTGTGTGAAGTGATCAAATTGGTTTCATTTAACATAGATATATTTTGGACAATGTTATTTCCATCTAGGAATATATGTAATGGGCTAGAATATATAACTAGAAGGAATTGTTCATCAAGATTGATTATGAGAAAGCCTATGATCATATTGATTGGCCTTTTATTATATATATGCTACAGGCTCCAAGATTTGTCCCCAAGTTTGTTCACACCATAAATATGGTTTTTTAGGATGTTGAGGCATATATCACCATTAATAGATCCAAATATTGATGCTTTTAGATCTATAGATACATCATATAGGGATGTCTCCTTGCTCTTATGCTGTATGTTTTAGCTACTAAAGGTTTTAGTTATCTTTTGGCTAGTTATGCTTCCAAGGGTCAGGTCAAGGGGATCTCTCTACCTAATTAATATCACTAGTTAATTAATGGTTACTTTACTAATGACTCCTTCCTAACTCTATAGGAAGATGAAGACTTTGTCAAACATGTCACGGAATGTTAATTATTTTTTGCCTTGCATCTGGGTCATCTATCCAATAGTTGAAGACCTAGTGTTATTTCCAATCTCTATCACCCAAACCTCCTTAAATAAATGAATATATGTGGAAATGGATCCTTCCTAGGGTTTAGTTTAAATTTTTAGGCATTCCATTTTCTTTCAAATCCTCTCCTATAGAATTGTGGTCTTACATGGTTTAAAGAGTTGAGAAAACAATCTCATTCTAGATCACCAAGCCTTTAACTTTGGCTATAAAGTTCCATATTTATTCTAAGGTGCTCACCGCTACTCATTTTTATTATTCATCTTGTTGGGATCCTTCTAATGCTTCCTATGTGAAGCTTGAAAAGCTTATGCCATACTTTATATGGGCTAATTCTAAGGGGCATCAGGGCTTTCATCAAGTCTCCTAGGCTATCTTTAATCATCCTAAAGAAGGTAGAAGGTTGGGGATTATAGATATCAAGACTTATGGGTTCACTCTTGGGGTTAAATGGATCATTAGAAGTCTAGGAGGAGATAAATCTTAGAAAATTCTACTGAGGCACTACATTTCTTAAGGTTTCCTACTTGACTAAAAATCTTGGTAAGGTATTGGCTTTCACATCATGCTTATCTTGTCAGTGTTAGTTAAATTAGAGGGAATGTTTATCATGCAAAGTATTTGGAAGGCCTCGGAAAAACTCAAATCCCACCTCATTTAGGTGGGGGATGGCTTTAGAAGTAGTATTTCTCTAAATGCCCAATCGTTATGGTGGTATCCTTAGCTAAAATTCCACAATGTCCCCTTTACCATGGTCCCTTGTATCAAAAATTTGAGGCTATTTAAGAAAGGTATCCTCATAGTTACTGATCTATTTTGTAATAAATCTAGGTACTAGCTTGGCCTATGCTAAATTCTAAGTTCTATCTTAATAAGTAAGATGAAAAATCCATTTTTAAATTATAGAGTTCTATACTTGATGAACACTTACACAAGATTAGAGTTTCTTCTCTCACACCATGGTGAAAGGACTAGTCCTAGCCTACATCCATTCCAATCAGTTGATACTCTCCTTGGTTCAGTTATAATTTTTTGGTTCCTCAACATATTGACACTAATTCCATTAACCATCTATGGTATCTCCAATCCATCTAACAGGTTTGGGCTTGGGAATTTGATAAAATTTGGGTGGCTTGTATTAAGCCCAAAAAATCCTACTTCCTTTGGTGTATTCTATACCAAGGTTTTCCCATAGGGAATAAGCTCAAGCACATGGGGGTGATAAATCCCACTTACCCATCACGTCATCATCCATAAACTATCAAACATCTAGTTTGGTTTTGTCCTCATGCCTAATCAGCCTAGAGATGGATTTATACCCTTTTCAAACCCTTTAAGCCTGATATGTTCACTTGGAAAATGGCTCTCCTAGGGGAATCTACCCTATTACCTACAAGATATAATAGATTTTAGAAAAATTTTCATACTGATATTTTATTTCTGATTTGGAAATCTAGAAATCAAGATTATTTTAATAATGAGAATATGGAAAAAAGTTTTTTTGTAACTAATAAAGTTATTGTAATTTCTAGTGTTACCCTTTAGATTAGATTCAAACAAACAAGGTCTAGCTCTAGCTTCATCATCTATAGCTCCTCTTGGACCATTAGGGGAATGTAACTTGTGTAGTAAATCATAAGCTAGTTGATCCCCTATCTCACCACTTTCCTTTTGGGGGTTGTGGGCATAGGGGAGACACCAACACTCTCACAGTCATAGGTATCAAAGCTGGAGGAACTCCTTACCTCGATATAGTTGGACATCTCTTATGATAGGATTTGATAGAGGTAGAAACAATGGTGGTGGGTGGTGGAGACCCCCTCTATGGATAAGTTCTTGTGATTAGCATTATCCATCTTTCTTCCCTACTAATATTCTTAGGTATAACATGATTTTGAAACTAAATAATAGGCTAATGGTTGGGACCCCTTCCCAGTTGATGAAGATCCCCTATCCTAGGATGGCTAGGGAAGAAATCCTCATGACCCTCTACCTCTACCTTCTACATTAGTCACCATGTTCACAACTAATCCTTAGCTATTTCCTTATTGTTTATACTTTTTTATTATCTTTTTTTATTGATGTGTACTTGATTTAGTTTATTTGTGGTTATCAATTTGTTTGTGGCCTTTTTAGGACTTTGGTTTCTCCCAAGAATCTCTTAGCTCAGTTTGGATTCTAGGGTGTGACTTTTCCACCTTTTTTGTATGATTAACATTGTACTATTTTTTAAAAATTAATAAAAGTGTGCTTTTAAATCAAAAAAATATTTCCAAAAATAATATAGAAAAACCATGTCTATATCACATATTTGAATAAATGTGGATACATAATACTACCATTTTGAACTCTTATTTTTTTAGTTGGCATGTTATACATGTAGGCCTGGACCATATATTTTATTTTATTTTAAAAGAAAAGATTTTTTTTAAAAATAAAATATAATAATGAGGAGGATATTGGTGTAGACTGGGTCAACTCTTCACATTGATCTTTAGATTGATATGCTCACATTTGTCTCTATGTTTTATGCACTAATATCTTTATAGAGTTTTAATAACATGTGTCCTTTCAACTTTTTTAACATCAACATTTGTTACTATTTTTTAACATAATTTGGAAAATAAATTTCACTATGATTTTGCATGGAAGGTATCCCATTGATGGTGTTTAAATGAGGATAAAAATATTTGAACAATACTATTGATATTTAAATATATTGATGGTGTCAAAATATTGGATAAATAATATCTTTATCTCTTTATGTGTATATGTGAATAAGTGAGACTAAATTAATAATAACATGTCATCTCTTTATGTATAAATGTGAATCAATGAGACTAAATTACACATGTTCTATTCAATAACATGTCATATATATAGAGAGAGGTATAAATGTAAATGGAATATTATTAGATAGGACATGGATAATTTAGTATGATTCATTCATATATGGTTTATAACCATGATATACACCCTCCATTTTGAAGGTCCAATCCTCTTAGATTATTTTTTCATAGGCCTCATTAGCATTAGATGTGGAAATGGTTTCACCTACATAGTGTAGACATTATTTATGAATCATATAGTAACTTAGTTTTAATACTTGGCAAATACATGTCATGGATGTACCTTAAGCTTCTATACCTTTCCTACTGCCAAAAGGTTTACAAACACTATCTCTTTGTATGCAATTATTTATCTCTTAACCAACCTTTATTATTTTGATGAATAAGACCTTCTACCTTGCCTAAAATGTTGTAAACTTGTTTATATTCCATCTCTGCAAGTTCTAGACTTGCACCTATTTTCTAACTATCTGGACACTTACATCCTAGTAAGATACTTGCATCGACACAAGTATCCTACCTATCACATTTTTCTAATGCCTTAAAGTCATCCAATTTGTAAATGAAATGTTTTCTTATGGTTGACCTAAATGATTTAATGTGAGATATTCTCCAAGGGAATTGATATAAATACAATATCAACCCTCATGCATTCCTAACCTGTAAACACCTAGTAACTCACAAGGCAACTTACCAAAAACATTCTATCAAACATTCAAGTGAGCAAATATTTACTATTTTCTCCTATTTATATATCAATAATAGGGACAACACATATATAGGTTTAAATTACTAAAGGATCATTCCATGATCCATATTTTCCAAGTTACAAGATAGGTCATTATTTTACTTGCTTATCACATATTTCATGATTCACACACAAGCCAACACATAGGGAAGAACTAAATAAGTCTGATTCCCTTTTTGGAGTATTAACTATGTATGCATCACTCATTGGTAGAGGTTATTTGGGGTAGTGTAACACTATCTTCCCACTAAACCATTTTTCCCACAACCATAATGAAGATGAAGAATTAGGGTTTTATCATTTGACAAGGAGTGATAGTCTATGACCCAAATCTAAATACACCAAAGTGAAGGTGATATAAAACCTAAAAGCATCTAGGAAGTCACATCTAGTTTTAGTAGGTATTCTATACTAGACACCTACATCCAAGTCAGATAGTAGCATTAACACAACTATCCCAAGTTGATGTAAGTGTCTACATCTACATAGGTACAATTTATAGAATCAGGTGATTATTCCAAAATTAGGATCTAGTCCACTTTCTACTTATTTTAGATCTATATCTTAATTAGCATCAAAACTCACTAAGTATCTTATTTTATTTATCATTGTAGTATCTATCATATTTGTACTTTCTATCTTTAACATCTTGTCATAATAAATTTAGTATATGTTTTATCTAAGTTTCACAAACAATTGCCCTATTTTGGAAATAATCTACCATCCTTGTGCCTTGGACTATCTCTATCCCTTTAACCGTATATTTAACTTTAACTTAGATTTTAAGTTTAAACACATAGTTCTTTTGATTTGAATGGTTAACATATAAATCATATCCTAAATCAATATTTATATAAATAAATATTGATTGAAAAACTCCTATGATGTTTTTAAGTCTTAAAAATTACATGTAGTTGGCTATGCACCTTAAATTAGTAGGGTGATAAATATATCATATGAATATTAATTGATGTATAAATAATGTTTATTTAAAATTTATATATAATGTTTAAGTGGAAATAAGTTATATTTTAAATTTATTTAAAACTAACATACATATCTTAGATAAATATATGTAAAAGACATTGAGAGATATCATTCTCTAAGTATCTATATTATATATATTTTTTGATATAAGAAGAATAAACCCTTTAAGAATGATATCTCTTAGCATATTTTACATAGGTTTATCCAAGATAGGTGTGCTAGTAGCATCCACAAATATTGTATTTTTCATTAACATATAATATGAGGTATTTCACAAAAAATTGAATATGTATTATAAATCATATTAAATGACAATAAATGAATAATTTGTAAATCAACTAAATGTGTAACATACATAAGATTAAATAAAAACTAAATAACCACTTAATATTCATCAGAATGAGCCATAAACATCATGTAAACTGTGAAATAATGAATCATTTTATAGTTATAGAATTAAATTTTTTATAATTGCATGTAATTATTTATCTTCTAATAACTTTAGTCTCTCCTCATTATCTTTCCATTTGGAAAGTTTTTTTTCCTTTTTTCATCTTTTCATAGAAGTTATATGTAAATGACAAAAAAATTATTAGTCCTTCCAAGGACTTTGCACAAGATACAACTATAAATATTAACTTTGTTCTTTCTTTTTATCCTATATCAATTGTAGATTTTGAAAGAGTCAAACCTTGTGATTTGTGTATTGTTAATGCCTAATCCAACCATAGGGGTAGTTGGTTTGTGCATCTCCTTTGTATTGGTGTAATTGTAATTGTATGTGGTTTTTCATCTTAAAATGACATTCTTTAGTAACTATCAAACTTGACCATAACATATGTCGATGGTTCTTGTGGGACACTTCCATGTCTATAAATTATACTTCAAATATACAATGGAGCTTCATTTAAAAGACCCGATTCTATTCAAATATTGGAGGTTAACATGACCTTGCATCCTTATCCATTAATAACTCTACATCAAGTTTGTCACTTTGACCTTGTGCTAACACATTAGAATTATTTACTTGCAATGCTAAATGAAACATGATGTTTCAATGATTGTAATATTTTCATGTTGTAGTTATGCACATTATCATTTATGGTGAACAAATGTACACTAGTTTCAATTTCTTCATTAGTCACTCTATCTATTCTAACTTTGGTTCTTTTCATCAATAACTTTCAATCATCAATTGTCAGATTCACATCTCTCATAATTTTTAGAAGTTGAAAAAACCTTTGTTAGTCCTTAATTTATCCTTATTATATAAACATCTTATCCAAATTAATAATTAATTTAAATTCTTTCCACTATATTTTTTCACATTTGTTACTATTGTATGGTGGTCTATTACTAACATGATGCAGTCATCCCAAATATCCAACCAACATCATATATATACCTCCAAAACTCATGTATGCATTTTAAAGAAATGCTTGATGAAGTCGAGAGTCTATGTTTTGTAGAATTTTTTATCCAATGAATCTCCTTTCATTAATGAATATGTATTTTATGTGTTGGATCTTTTCTTGGAAAGGTGTAAGTCTTGTTCCTTTTAATTCAACAAAATCCATGATAATAATTTGAATTTTTGAATTTATGGTTGAGGCACCAATATTTATTGTTGAAAATCAATTAGAGAAAGTAATATAAGTGGATAATGCTTTGTGAATGTTGCATATTCAATATATTTATGAATGGATTTAATTATATGATTTTTATGTTCCATTTGTTCCTTGAATTATCATGTGTAATGGAAAACTATTTTGACCATCATGATAATGTGTCATAATGATATCAAGTTCTTGTTTCCATTTATAACCCAAGGATCCATCATTCATAGATTTTTTTATATCATCATATATTAAAAATCCATTATCTTTCATGGTGCATATGAATTTTATCACTTTATTTGTGCATTCTTCACCTTGATATTATTTATTCCATGGTGTTTTCTTAATCATTATCTCTTGTTACCAACATATCTACATAATAATTTATATAGTTTATCCATGTTTTAGCCTATATATTATTTCCCATTCATGTTCCATTTATGTTTTTTTAAAGGTTGATTATCCTCATATTCATAATCACTATGATTTTTGACATCTTATAAAATACTCCTTAGCTAGACATGCCAAGGATTATGATTAAATGATTCCCAATTTGATTTTATTGCATCATCATGAAGCCTAATACCTCTTTATATATCATGAAATGGTTTTTAAAGTAGTAAATCTCACCCAAAAAAAATTAACCCATTTATATGATTCATGTGAAGGGATGGAGGCAAACCTTTGGAATACTCTCAAAATCATTGCCATACTTATTGCCTCTCATTTTTTATCTCATTTTCACCTTGGATTGTATGTCCAATATATAGTTTACTCAATAAGTGAAACACTTTCCATGGAAAAAGGAATGTTCTTGTATCCATTAATGAAATATTTTGTATGTTAGTCATGCTTGTCTTCATTTTTTTAGAAACCAATTTGAATACCTTATGAGAAACATTAAAATTGATAAATACTCTCTTGTTATCTTATAATAGAAGCTCTAACAACATATGACATGTTTATTATTCCCAAATGTCTCTTTAAAAAATGATTTTAGTTATAATTCTCCTATATGCTCTTGTTATTAATTCACCATGTTTTTGAATGTTTACAAGTTTCACCAACATTTGATGATAAGTTTCATAACTCTTCCCTACCTTTAAAACATACTTGGAAATGTAGTTCCCTACAAAATATTTGGAAATAATGGGTTGCCAATCTATGTTTTCTCCACATAGTTGTATCATGTAGTTATTATATGTGTTTATTATATTATCATTTATTGTAGGCTCAATTTCTTCTCTCTTATATTTGAGTCTTGATATAATTTTTATCCCTCAAGATTCAATAGACATGATGCAATATACCTATAAGTAATAATAACTTGATTGTTAGTTCATGTACACATATTTCATTTAATTTCAAAACAACTATTTTCATGATTGAACATCTTACTTACAAAAAAATCATCTTCTTTTCTTAAGTAGGCATGAACCCTTTCTACACATTGTATGTTTATCTACACAATTGATTATCTCTTCATAGTTATGTTACATATCCACATATGTAAATTGTATTTTATTTCAAAGACATAATTGTTTCATAAAATTTTACGACGCCTAAGATTCATAATTTATATAATAATTCATTAATTACATTAATAAAATAAATAATATTTTATAAGATATGGATTTAATGATGATTCTTAATACAACTATATGTTTCATTGCTGTGGATCATCTCAATAATTCCATGCATGAATAATAGAATGAAAGTATTTCTCAACATTTTTTATTCATGATGATTTACCCACTCAAGGTTGTTCATATTTGGTGTTATGTCTATTAATATGAATCCATACACATGTGCTAAAATTTTATGTTTCCACTTATATTTGAATGAATAATATTTTTGTAGTCACTAAAATTGGGTTATGAATACTTGATAGTGCTAGTTTTATCCCACTTTCACTTTAATTGAATTGAACATTTAACCTATACCTATTTCACCACCTCAATCTAACCTAAACACCTATATAGACCTATTCCTTTGTAATTTTTTATCTTATGACTACAAAAGTGTTCTAAATTGTTAAAAACCCCTTTAAACATATGTATAGACATCCCATATCTCAAAATTCACACATTTCATTGCAAGAAAATATTGACCAGTATGAGACAATAGTGGCAATCATTTTTTCCATTATGTGTCGATCAATAACTATAAATTTTCCAATTTAGATCCTCCCTTATAGGCTGGTCCATATTTTTAGGATAGGTAGCCTAAGGTTTTCCCCTTTTGAATTACTATAAATGCAAATCTAAGTCACCTATTCTATCACATGTAAATTTCAATATAGAGGCACACTTAAATTATTGCAACACACTAATAAAAGCTTCCCTATTATTTCAAAATCTAATTATAATCATTTGACATAGTCCTTATCCAAGTCATAAGCCTATTATATCCAAGCTAAAGCAAAAAATTCTCAAGTATTATCTCTAGATGCATACATGTAGTAAAAGGATAATAATTACACAAATCCCTTTAAGTGGGAGAAATTTGTGTGCGTGATTTACCTCCTTGGAGTATTGGATATGTAGGGTGACCAGTCATTATGGGGGTGATTGGGGTTACCTCAACCCATTAAACTCCCCCTTTTATATTTGTATGATTTTAACTATTGTAAGCCATATTAGGGTTTTAACTTTGAATAAGTTATTTTTAGGTCATTCATGTACATTTAAAGGTCAATTTATGCATACACACATGTTTTAAGAAACCATATATGATTGTTCTTTGATTTCCTTTTTTTATAATAAAGGATAAAATAAACCAGTAGAAGACAATAGTACTAGTCAATCTTATCCCATTTTAAAAGTTATTATCCCTCAGAATATTCACTTCTAGTTTTTGTGGCAATTGTAAAATTAGTTTATGTTGATCATTTCTAGTTACTATTTAATTTCACATAGATCATAAACAATAAAAATCTAATTCTTTTTTTTGTTCATAGTTAATATTATTTTGTTTAATTATTCATTGTTGTTTTTGGTATTTTGAATTCATTCTACTTGCAAATTATTTTACAACATTTGATTTACTTCAAATTATTCTATCTTAATTATGATTAATACATTTTTTAATTCCAAATTTTGATAAACCACTTTTAATTACATTCCTTTTTACAGTATCTCTTTATGTAAAATTGTATATCACAAATGCATGTAATTTTACACTATATTAGGATAATCAATAGTATTCTATCTTTAATTTTGGTCTTCTAATGGATTTTTTGGTGGTGTTCCTAGATTTAACACATGTTTATTGGGTTAGTACATATAAGCTACACTCAAAGTGAAAAAAAGATAACATATCCAATTTGATGCAACATGTCAACTAATTCACCATGATATTTTTCCCAGTAGGACCTTGTACCCCTCAAGGTCATTTCAAACTACATCAAATAATAAACTATATGGGAGTGTGACAAATTTTACATATGATCATTTAATTCATTTATGGTGATTGGCATATATTGAAGGCTCTTTTTCATGAACATTGTAAATAAATTTTATACACAATGTTTCACGATCATGTTCATCATGTAATATATAAATTATGGGTATTGACCAAAATAAGGATCCAAAAACTATTCTAAATTATGGTTATATCCAATCACATCTTCCATCATAAAATAATGTTGTAAATTACATATCAATTAAACATAATGTGACATACTCATTGATATGAAATACTCCAATCTTGTACCAATCAATCACTCTTCCAAGTTATGTATTAGGGTTATTTACCCATGCATGGATTAATTCCATCTCTCTTGGGGCATAAGGTGGTTTGAAGGCCATTTATGTCACATGATTCATGATATTATATTCATCCATATCCATCACTATACCTACAAATATAAATTCATTTTCATTAGAATCAAATTGTATGTGGACAAAGTTGAGTTGGCTAAAGATATTTTCATCAGAGTTGGTGAAAGTTCACTACAATAATTTTCATCAATTTGAACATATAACTAGAACCTATCATGTTATATTTTATATTTAAGTACCTTATATACTTACTCTCTATTGACAGTGGAGATTTAATTTGTTCATCATTCATCCCTCTTCCAAACTATAATCATCAACAAATCTTTTATTTGATGTGGAAAAAACTTAGTAATTGCTTTTACTTATTGTGGAAAACTTAATGTATGTCCTTTATATTTATATTAACCTTTGGTTGCACATGTAATTTATAAGATTGGATTGACAAGGGATATTAACATGTATTCAACATGTGTTAAGTTTATAATTTCTAGTGCTTATATTCAAGGATCCATATTGTTTGATGCTAAAAATTGATGATGGTTAATCTCTTGTCAACATCTGTTGTATATATAATCTTCAAGTATTCAGGAAAAAATATTCCAATGTAAATTTATTAAAAAATATAACACATTCTTGGTGAATCAAGATTATCTAGACCATGCCAAAAATTCATTTAAAAAGTATTAAAATATCTCCTAATAATTCCATTGGGATTAGTTATATTTTGTTCTCTTTTGATTTTAAATCTTGCATTTATCTTTTTCTTCTAGGTTATAATGCTGACTCTTATTTTATATCATTATTTTGCATTTGTCTTCTTCTTCTAAGGTGTGATATTTTCTCCTCTTGTATATCATTATTTTATGCATTATTTGAAACATTGACATACATTACATCTTGAGTTTAATTCTATCATATTTAAAGCATATGATGTATTGATGAGTCAAAGAATAATATTATGTACTATTAGGAAACCAAAAGAAACCATTTAAAAAATAATTAAATATTAAAAAACATGTAATAAACATTAGATTTTCTGTAAAAATGTGGATGTAGTATGTCTTTGTATATAAGTTAAATAACAAATGGTTTATTATCATTATCCAACCAAACTCAAGTGTTTTTTGAGGGAGATTAGAAGTGTATGTTACCTCTTTATGCCAAAATGTGGGATGCACTATTATGCTCTGACTCCAATATTAAATCTGCTTCTTACTAATTAACATCATCATTATAAATTTATCAATGATAATGCCTTAGAAATGGTTCATGATGAAGTTCTTTTAAGTGTTATATTTATTCATCACTCAATTGATATGAATACATTTGTCTTTAAATTCTTGTTTTGAATACATATTTCTCATCTTGATATGTTTGTTTAAGAATTATTTTCATTAAATTTACATGGTGTCTCTTTTCTTATTCTAATTCAACCTTGTGTCCTTTAAATATTTGTCTATCATTATCATTTCAACAATTTATTTATTCCTCTATTTTTTACATCTTTCATTTGTTGTCATCTTCGTTTGTAATATTGTCTTTGATTTTCTATTTTGTGTTCTCTTTGATATTCTCTTATTTTTTATTCATTTTCAAATTTATCTCTTGGTCAATCCATACCTACAAATTTCTAAAAATAATATATACCTATTTTAATAATATATATTGCATATACAAGTAACATAATTGTATGATATGTTAGGCACATTTATTCAAGACTATATCATTAAAAATTAAAATATACAATTTTTTAATCTTTGGTGACCCTTTTTAAACATGCATCTATAATTTTAGTTCTTATTATTCCTTAATATCTATTCTTTGCATGTTCACAAGTGTACAAATTTCACTTAAAATTACTAAACTAAATATATAGTATCAAATAATTAAAATATATCCTTAATAATATCTATACTTAAATATATAATAGTTATTAAGATACAATGTTGTTTTACATAAAACATGTCATTTTATTTTTATGTGATTTGAAATTGGAGCAATTAACTTGTAAATTTAAGTTGACATGAAAACATCAAGCAATATAACTCATATCAAACTGGCAATAAAAGACACTTATCTAGAAATTTTTGGATATTACGTTTATAAAAGAAATTAAAAAAATAATGTTCACATTGATATAATATGAAAGAATAGAGTTTGTTAAAATAGAATGTATTTTTAATATTAAATTTATAAATTAAATAAATAAATAATGTTCACAATGATAAAATATGCAAAATGGAGTTTGTTAAAATATAATGTTGTTTTTAATTCTTATATGATAGTTCACAATTTATTTAGATTAATATAGGTTAACTATATTAGAATTTTAACTATATTTTTATGAAAATTAAATATAAATTTAAATATAAAATAAATAAATACTAAAACTTAGATTAATAACATATTAAAAATTTGTGAAGCAATATGAATATTTGAGCGATAGTTTGTGCAAATATTTACTCATTTTGGCATCAAATGGATCCCTCCCTCCTTGATAAGAGTGACGATGGGTCCTTTGTCTCTTAAAAATCTTCTCGTGAATCCCCCTAATTCCTTCATTATTGGATACATTATAAGTTATTTCTCAAAGGATATTCCTAAGATTTATTTCTCAAATCAAGAGATGGCTAAGGTGGAATCAAATATCAGCTATAGAACCCTTTTTGGTAAGTGTATTGGGCCCCCTATTTCCAATTTTGGTCTTGTTATTGGAGATTATTCAACATGGATTTTATCAGGGGATCCAATATTTTCTTGACTTAATAATGGTTTTTTCTAAGTTATTTTTGAGTCTACTACTGATCAAGATCTGGGTTAGTCCTTGAACCCTTAGTTTTTTTAGAAATCAAGGGATTTTTATTTGCCCATGGTCTCCTTTTTTAACCTATGTAGGATGAAAAATACAATGGTTCCCATTTGGATCCACCTTTACAATCTTCCTCCATTCTTGAGGAATGAATAACCTATCAAATAGGTGATCAGTCAGGTGGTCTCCTTTATGAGGTTGAATGAATATTCTATGGGTAAAAGATTCATAAGAGCTTGTGAAATCATAGATATTTCAATTCCTATTTATCATTTGATTAAGGTATGAATAGGCCATGGTTCTTAGACTCAATTATTTAATTTTGAGGGACTCCCTTTCTATTACTTCCATTGTAATCTCATTGCATAACAAATTGTTGGCTTCCCCTCTAGGGCTTTTGGGTTCTTTTCTTCCGTTCTTTAGCCTGTTTAGAAGTGAAAAGAAAGGAATCCTGATCAAGATTTTATTTGGCATAATCATGAATTTTTTTTCCATCCTCATTTCTCTTTCAACCTTGTGAAGGAGCAGCCCAAGGATAATCCTTTACTTGTTTTGGAGCCAATGCCTTCTTAGGGGAAGATTTCAGTGGTTTCTCCTCATCCTCCTATTGTTAAAAATGTTATTGATGTGGACGCTACCTATAAAAATAAAGGATGAAGATTAGAAGTTGAATTATTGAGAGCAAAAGTGGAATAATCTATCTTTGATGGCATTTAATGGAAATTAGATGATCTTCTTTCTCATCAAGGAGGAATAATGGTTGTAGCATATGGTTAGATCTTTGTAGTGCTAATTTATTTTTTAGTTGTTGCACCAATTTTTTTATGTTTTGGTCTCTTAGTTTCTTGGGATGGGTGGTTTTTTAGTGTCATTTATTTGTCTCTATTTGTAGTGCCTTTTGGTTTGTCTATTACTAGTTTGTTGTGTTCTTGTTGTGCTCTCTCTTATAACATTAGATTTTTGTTAGTTCGTGATCCTTGGATGTTTTTGTTATCTGTTTGTAAAAAGGATTGGGTCCCTTTCCAAAAACCTCTTTCTAATTCATAAATTTGGCTCAAAAATATTTAACAAAAATAAAAAAATTAAAATAACATAATTAAACATCATAAACATATCGATGCATCTCAACTTTATCTTTGAGATAATTTTTTATCACCTTAAAAATCTAAAAAATATTCCTTCCCATGAAAGGGCCATAATACCATTTTTCATGTGCTCATTTTATTGGTCCTTTAATTATTCCCTTTAATTTATACTAGGATTATAGTCCTAACTTCTCAATCAGTCCAAAATTATTTGTTGGTGATTGTTATGTAATAAAAGTAAATAACTTAGACAAGATAAAAACAAAGTGCCCATTCAATGTTGAGTACATATCTAATTATATGGTAATTTAATATGTTCAAAATAAATCATTCTAAGAAAAGGTAATCCAATACATTTTAAAAAATGGGTAGTGATTAAATTTAAATAATATATTACTCATCCATTATGACTAGAAAAATATCTAAAACTAACCTAAACTATTTTAGAACTTTGGAGATAATATGAGATTTAAAAGAACTAGATTGAAACCTACAGATCCTCCAAGAGTTTGTAAAGATCCTCAAAATAAGGGTCAAATAACATCACTTTAGCACACATAGATCCATGGATGTGAAGGCAAGTGTGTTGTATGATGTAGTTTGAAGTCTCTTTCATATCTCTAATTCAAATATTTTTTTGCGGCACGGTTCATGTCTAATTTGAAATTGCTAACCAAAGTTTTAAGTTCTCAAATTATCAAAAGTTTGCCCCAAATATGTCATCATTTTTTGTACCCAACATCTCCCTATAATATTTTTATAATGGGGACCAACTTTAGTTTTGATTTGGCCCATGCTTTTTCTAAGTTTTCTTCTTCATCCTATGAATTTTTTGTGGATTACACCTTAATCTCAACACTTGAATGTATAAACAATGATTTTTTACATGTCAGACTAACTTATTATTTCATTTCAAGAATTTTTTACTTATGAAATTTTTGGGACTTGGTGATTCAGCTATTATAAAATTCAAAATTTATTTCATTGGAAATTTTATTCAGAACTCCATCAAATTTTATGGTCGAATAATTTTTTAGGGTTTTTTGTGCATCAAAATTTTTATTCAAGGTCTACCTTATTTGTAGATGGTTTTATTTATAAATGATTAAATTAAGAACTTATTCATCAAACATTTTGTTTGGTGTTTATGTTTAGGGTTTATTTTTAGACATTTTGTTTGAAACTTTTGTTTGGGATTTATTCATTAGAGAAACTCTTCAAGATTTTTCTTCATCAAATTTTTTTTTTGGGGTTTGTGTTTAGAGCCTTCAATTTGTTAGAGTTAATTGAATCTATCCCAACACAAAACCTGACTCCCAACTTATCTAAAAAAGAATAACTACTACATGAAACTTATTAAAAATTCAAAAAACATGGCATCCATACCAAATAAAATAACAAAGTTAGAATTGTGTATGTAAAACAAGTTTATAAATGTTGGGAATTAAAAAGTGCATGAACTAATATTGAACACAAAAGCTATACCAACAACTTGTGGCTATCAATGTGTTCATAAATCACAAGTAAATTATGAGTTTAATTATTACTCTATGAATAAAACCCTAACCACATGTGCATCAACTACAAAGAAGAAACTAGTAGAAATAAGTTTTCAAAATCTAGGAAACTAAATTTGACCAAACCAATAAAATTGCAATGGATTCATCATCCTAGGTGTTCAGAGGAGTACTACCATATCAATTTTCCATTAAGGATTCTATAGAGTATATTTACATCATGTTTAATGCTACAATATTCAATAATAGGTATGCCAAATATTTAGACCTATGGGATTCCATTAATGATGTCAATGAATTTTAACAAGAGTAAGATATATCACATGTACAAATCCAATTGGTGATAAACCTACTCTCTCTCAAAAGACAAGGATTGCACTTCATGGTAGCCAAGCCTGAGGTTATGCCATGTATCGACCTACTATGAGACTTATTTTTTATTGGAAAAGTGATATATGACATATTACTACATCACATATATCATAAGATGGTCATGGTTTAAATCTTAGGTAATTATTTCCAAAGGTATTTATCTTTTCCAATTCTAGATGCTATATTCATCATACATAGGGTGGTAGTGTAGAATATGAATAATTTAATTGATAAAAATCTAAGTAGATGGCTTCATCCTAGGGAGTTTATGGTCTTAAAGGGAATATACCTCATACATATCAAAAAATTTATAATGGGGGTCCACATTAGGATGGCGCTTTCAAATAGGATATATGTCATGCCAAATATCCATTTTTTCCACCTAGATTGGGTTGCACTTCTAGACATGTTGATGACCTTCAACATGAAGTTTGTGCTGGGGAAGATTATTTGATTTAAGGTAAGGGAACAATTTATACATAAATACAAATGGTCCAATTTAGCAAGCCATTTTTATATGATGTCATACCTCCTCGACATAGTAATGGGAACTGTATACAGGGACTATGGGTCACTTTGGAGCTAGCTACAGACTGCATAAAGAATCACATCTATAATTATTATTTATTCATGTACATATATGTATAAACCAAGAATATAAACCATATTTCATAGGATATATATCCTCAAGTATGGAAAGCTATCCACGAAGGCCCACTTCCTAAGATATCTAAGAGTATAACATATACATTGACACCTCGGGGTGACTATTGGCTATACCTATATTATATAGTGATTATGGTCACTAAAAATAAGGTCTACCCCTTACACCTCTCCAATTACATGCTTGATAAACTCTAAAATCAAGATATTGGATTCTAGCTCTAGTGGAATGTAGAAGAAGATTTGATAAAGAAGAAGAAAACACATTCTACAGATCCCATATGGTAATAGGTTGAATGTGATATACAATGATTTTTTTTGGGGATGTTGGGAATAAAATAAATCATTATTTATAGGCCACCCTACCTCATATATTTTGTGACCCTCATGGTCAAATTCAAAAACATATCCAAGGCTTCAGTATTCTATACTAACACATTCCTTATGACCATGATTTCTTGTTCCTAAATGTAAAATATAACACCCAAGTCATGGAAATGGCATAAATTGTAGGGTTTGGGGAGGAAAATTTGAATATATTTCAAGGATAACCTTAAATTTCAATTCAAGATATGCATACAAGGCTTCCACCCCCTATATGATGGAGTACTTTAAACATCTAGGTTAATATACCCCTAAAACAAATAGAGGAACAAGGAGAGCCTTCTCAAGAAGATCCCCAAATATTTAAGGCTATTAAGATAGAGATTGGTGTGATTTAAATTAATCATTTAGGAGATCAAGAGGATCCAATTTTCTTGGACTCCTCTAATTGAAAAGGCCAATATCACCCATGTGCATTTCCACTATAGAAATATACATGTAAACAGGTTGCTACTACCCCAATTCAGTGAGCCTCCTCCCCAACTAAGAAGGGTAAAATCTACTAAAAGAGGAAGCTAAGGGCTCCTCCCCTAAAAAAAACACCAATTATTAATTAACCACTAGTAGGCACATCTTTAGTTCAATAACAAACTCCATCAGAACAAGAAATAAATGAAGAGGAATTAGAAAGAGCAAAGGCATTAAGCCTCAAAGATGCAAAAGGGGAAGCACCTATGGATAAGGATCAATCAGGTAAGAAGGCTCATCCTTCAATTCCTTCTTCTCTAATTTCCTCTTTCCTTCCCCTTTCTTTATTAGGTTTACTTTATTTAGTTCATCTCAAGTTTGTCGCATAAACACCTCTAATTACTCCAAATTCATTTACATCTATTGTTTCTATTTCCCCATTAATGCCAACCATATTTTTTATTACCACCACTACATAAATTCCATCTAAGACTACCTCATACTTATCTAAAACCAAAATTAGGGATTCTAAGAAGGTTTAAGGGGCATTGGAAAGCTTCTAACTTCATGTATCATCCACTCAAATCAACTTGCCAATGCCTTCTACTAGCTCTTCCCAAGATACTATTGTAACATCCTTGAGGAAGGATAAAGGGGGAAAATAGGTGTATATAGTTCACCCACTACCCCAATATGGAGTTATGGATTTGTATAAAATCATATGTCCCTCCCTTCTCAACTCAATACTTAAAGGAGCCTCAGAGAAAACATCATAAGAACAATCAGTCAAGACTATAGCTAAAGACACAAAACCAATAAATCTAGCACAACTAGTCATCCCTCCATGGGTAACTGAGCTCAGATTAAAGGATTATCAAAATCCAAATTTAAAAATCATAGAGTTACCACCAATAATCTCCATTTTTGATAAACCCTCAAGATGCATCCAAAGGGTTGGAAAAAGGAAAGTGGAACATGAAGCTGGAAGGGAAATTATTTTTGAATAAAGATAATAAATCTTTGCCTTGTCTAAAAGGGAGAATAGGAAATTGGGGCAGTCCCCATACATAGAGGACTTTAATTCCCTTGCTAAAAATCATAAGGATACTTTGATAACATTGCATGAGGGTAATGAAATGGCCAGATAAGAGCTTGAGCAAGAATTGGAATGAATAAAAGAGAAGTAGAAAATGGTCCCTATCCCTCAAGAAATTGAGATCGAGGTTCATCAAGCCACATTAAAGCTATAAAATTCTCTAGAATAAATTGATTAAATGATGGCAAAATTGGCTTCTCACATAACTAAGACTCATAAATTGTTTAATTCTTTGAAGCAATATGATAATAAACTAAAATTAATTATTCTTTATAACACCAATAAGGCTTATATCTATCTTTATTTAATGACATCATTAGAGGTTTCAAATGCCCTCAATTTGGTGGTAATTATAACCCAAGAAGCTAGAGAGTTGGTCATAATAGCTAGGGTATTAATTCCAAAGTATCAAGAACATAAAGCTCTCATTTTGAACATCCTAGAAGAAGTAAATCTATCAAAGGTAGGAGACTCAACATGCAAGCTTACTAGTAGGATCAATTTTGATCAAATTATTCAATAGGCATCCAATAAATTCAAATAAAGCCTTTAGGGATTAACACTTGAAGAAATTGAGGTTGAGCTAAGTATTTATCGAAAGAAGGTGATGAAATTATAAATTTTCAAGATAAACTTCCAAAATATAAAGGTGAAGCATGCCAAGATCTTAGAATAGGTAAATAGGGTGCATAAAACCTCATTAATCAACATGAAAATTATCAAACAACATCATGATATAGGTTAAAAGTGTTATATTGAGTTGGAAGTAAAGAAGAAGGTTGACACTATGAATTACAACTCAACACCAGTATTTACTATGTCTTCAACAATCAATGCATCCATGCAAACATCCATCTAGCCTTGGTTCAAAGGGTAATTTTATGCACATCAATACAAGGGCATTAATTTTATACTCATAGTCTACTTATGTTAGAACTTGAATATGACAGTTGCCTAAAATATTCATAAGCATGTACACGTTACATCACCTTGTACATGGTAACTTTATTTTTATAATTGTAAGTTAAATATGAATATGCATATATACAATTTTGAAAATAGAGTTAGAACTAAGGTTATAACTATGCCATGTAATTACAAGTTTGCGTGCGCTTAGAGGATGAGGAGACTCCTCCCCAAGTCTATATATACGTCTAGAACTCTCATTTTCAAGGGTCAAAAAAATCAATACAAGAAAAATTCAGATTTTGATTATCACATATATGTTGGTGCATTTTCTTTCCAAATTCTATGTAATCAAGTTTTACTTTTTGGTTGTTTGATTTATTAATTATAAGTGTACAATATCTATGAAAAATTCCATTTTTTTATAATTGATATGCTGAATTTAGATGTGCAATGACTATTGAAGAGTTAGAAATTCCTATTGATAATATGAAATTAGGTTGAGTATCTCATCTTTATGAGTGTGTAGAGGTGTTTTCTATCATATAATATTCTATGAGTGTGAATTATATACCTTAGATACCTCCCTGACCTGAGTTATAATCTCCTAAGTATGAATTTACAACATCTACCCTAAAAGGAGTAACCTTTGACCTAGATCTCTGATTTCCCTATATCATTTTATCCCAAACTACTTGATTGTGTTTGTATGTGTGTGCATAGTAGCTTTTAGAAGTAAGCATCATTTTTTAAAATACTTATCCATAATTAATCCAACCTAAAGATAATTCTTTAGGCCATAATCGCCCCTCTTTTTTTCTCTACCCCTTCCCTCTTTTGGAGTTTATTTTTGAGATCTGCCCGCTTTAAGTTAGTATCTACCCATCCTCCAACTCATCAAGTTTTAAATTTATTTTAGATATCATTCATCCATACATAGTATCAGTTAACAACCTACATGCTCTATCTACTATTCCACCACCTGGTTGTTCAACTACATACCTACAACTCATGCCCTAGAGTAGAGTTTACCTCCATTGTGATCCTAAAACATTAGAGGCTACCTCATTAAAATTTGCTGTGCATAAAAACCACATCAATAGAAAAAATATATCTTTCCATACTTATACCTATGTCACTATATCAAATAGTTTAATACAATTCATTTTTAGTCTAATTTATTTCTAGACTACATAGAATAGATCAAAATAGCATATTTTCTTTCACTTTTTAAAACTATCCCAAATTAGACTATATTGACCACCCTCGATACAATTTGTATCTCATTGCATGTATATGAGGTTATATTAAACAAATTAACACATTTAACTTCTAGTAATTTATGCCACATTTCTTACCATACTATATTAAATAGATTGATATAATTAGTTTAACCTTATTGACATTTTCACCATATTTATTATTATACTATATTGATCTAATTGATACAATTTTCTCCTGATTTAGTTTTGACCAACTATATCAACCTAGATAATATTATTCATTTTATAAAAGCTACCATTTTTATATAAATCTAGTCATTATCATGGATCAAGTATCATAGATTTTATTGATATCCTCAAACCATTTATATTTTACATAGGTTTCTCTTTTCTACATACCTTTTCCACCACCAAAGATAACACTTCATGGTGCAAGTACTCCCAAGATCCATCTAGATCTATCAGATGTAAAATGGTTAAAATCACTAAAAATGATGATATTGATAATTATAGTATCTTTAAATACCTTGTTGATAATACCATTTATAATAACAATGGTAATTTATCTAAGCTTCCATATTTCATAGTTGGAGCAATTGATACCAATCTTAGGAATCCTCCTTTCAATAATTTTTTTGGAAATAATTCTTATACTAATTCTAATCAAAATACACTTATTGATACAACTCAACTTATTAAACAAGTGGTTCAACAAATGAATGTCATGCCAAAAGATAATATTTCCCAAATAATCCATATGTAAAATCACATCTTTCAAATGGCTAGCCAGCCTTTAGTCATCATGTCTCAACAATTTTTTTTTTTTGTTCCTCCTCCTCTTCAATATTCAAATTGGAATATCATCCCTCAACCTTCCATGAATAATAAAATTCTCCAACCTCTTCAAAATTAATTTTTAAGTACTTAATTATGTTCACATATATTATAAACATTTCCCCAACTATCACATATGAGAAGACTAAAAATCATTCTATCCTCCTTAAATATTTTGGTAATATTTTTAAGGAATGGGTCCCAAATAATATTTTTTTTGTACTAAAATTATTTTCAAAACCTTCACGAGAGATGTGTTATAATGGTATAACCAACTCCATAGATATTTTATCTCCAACTGGAGGATTTAGTCAATGCTCTAGTCAAGGAATTTCAACATAATGATCTTTAAAATAGTCCTAGCCAATATGATGGAAGTATTTAGTTAATAAATCAAATCATCACATAAGTGATGCTAATATTTTAAAACTCTTCATTAATTATATTGAATCCTCTTTTTAATACAAGGCTAGGACATTTTATACCCAACCTTAGAAGAAGCTATTGATAAAGAAGAAGACAAGATTTCCTTATGGTTTAATTTGAACCTTCTCATAAACACATAAAGGAATATTTCCAAACTTCAACTAATGCAATAATCATTACCAATTCTAAATTTAGGCATCCTTAAACCAAGTTAGGAGACACAAACTTAGATTCTCAAACTCCTTCCCACCCACCCTATAGTGTCTCATAAGTGAGTAATTTGTTATCTCCATATAAACCTTTCATCCATAATACTACTGCTCCTCCATAATTGTAAAATTCTAAAATTTTTTGTTAGGTTTCATGTTGAAATTGGCCACTCAAATGAAACATGTCATGCCCTTCTAAAATTCATGGTTTCTTTAATATTTGGAAATTTTTTTCACCATTATGCTATGAAAAAGGTTCATCGTAATGAATATCTTAAATCTTATCAAAATAAAACCTTTTGTAAATATACAAATTAAAAATACCAAAAGTCTTCTTTAGATCCTAATACACAACATTATAACAAAAATGTTGTGTTAGCGATGCTAATTATGATGAATATTATATTACCTCCCAATATGTGAATGTGGAAAAGGTTAATTATTTATGTAATCCCACTCATAAATAACCTATTACTAAACCTAAGAAACCCTCCACTAAGGAAAAACTTCTTAAAGATAGTACAATTATTCCTAATTCCTCATTAGAATGACCCACTAGTGATGAACTGAATCCATAATCAAAGTATCAACCTAGTTCTTACATCCCTTATAATAAAATCATATATAATCAACCTAAAATTAGACTAGTTCTTCCTCTAAATCACATTGGAATTCTTTAGGTTAACTTAACTATATGCTTTTCAAAATTCCACTCATGAAATTTGTAAGAGTTTATCCTTATCTATATAAGTTTCTTATGCAACAATTGAAAGAAATTGAAGAACCCACATAATAATTCCAATATTCCTACTTCCATCTTTGAAGGTCACATACCTACTAAATCCATTCTATTGAAACCATATCTCCACCTTCCTATATGAAACCATCCATAGAATTTCCCAAATAATATATGATTAATGGTGAAATTATTTTTTGAGATGATGACCCACCCCTCTTAATTAAGATTAGAATCAATTAATTTAGTAAGGAAAATATTGGTGGATGAAAGTTTAATAATTAACACTATATTTCTTTGATTACTATAGGAAATTAGATACTCAAAAGAAAACCTTAAAAAAACTTAGCCTACTTTTGTCGATTTGATAAAACCAACAAAAATACTCTTGGTTGTATTTGGATCCCTCTCACCATTGGACCAAAAAAATAGACACTAATTTTATGGTTTTAAATATTTGACTATATTATACCACACTTTTAGGCCACGTATGGACTCACAACATGAGAACTAACACATATTTTAATATCCAATGCATCAAATTTATCCATAACAACAAAAATTATAAGCACGAAGTAGATCCCAACCCTTAGAGCATCCAACTTCAAAATACAAAATATCAATATCTCATTCCCATTGATGCTCATATTATTAGTTCATCTCTTCTTGAGTTTATAAACATGTATCCTAACCTCCATGTCACTCTTTCTATTTTTAATTATGATTCACCTAATGAATCATTAAACATCTAAAATATATCTCAATTACCTCCTTATATATCAGAATGGTTACCTCTTTCTTTTATTTCATGAGATAGTTCCATTCCTATAATTGATGAGACTACTAAAATTTCTCCCCCTTGTAATGCTCATGAAACCTCAATTACATAAAAATGACTTCACTTGAAATGAATATGGGGTAGTGATTAGTTTTAAAGATCTACTAACTATACCACATATAACTTTAAGTAACATGGGTATATCCAATATTAACAACCCTACTGATATTGATCAACATGATTATCATGCATGTAACATTTATAAATATTATGATGGTGCCTATATTATGGCCCAAGCCCAATCATAAGAATTTTACATAATAAAATATCAAAAGACCTTAGCAAAAATACATGCCTTTAACTATGATGTTTGTGTCATTCATATATCATATGATTATATTGATATTAAATTAAAAATAAAAGGTTATGTCTATCTTGGTAACCCACCATTGGTATACACTCCATAGGTTATTCAATAAATTATTCTTATTCCCCAATTTGATGAAATAAACCATCTCAATACTATTCAAATAATTTAGCACAATCGTAACACTATCAACCAACCTGATAATGTTCCTTTTGTCTCTTAACATTATTATTTATCAAACAACATAACACAATCCAATATTTAGTCCTCGACTACATTGTTTATGTATCATCAAGTGTCAATAAAGTACCATTATATTCATAGACATAGTAGACTACATCAACCAATCTAATATAGTCAAAACTATTATTATCATTTCTAACTATATCGAATAAAATTATAGTTTAGTGAGCACTTTTTTCCTAGATTATATTGGCGAGGATGATACCATGTAGCCAAATTATTTATCATCCATCTCACCTCTTAAAATTATATTATATTCCAAGGCTACCACTATTATGTAAGTGTGTTTTGTGTATGAAAATAAATATAATTGGGATGTAGATCTTGAAGTGGATGTCAAATATTATATACCTTTACCTATTATTCATAATGATGAAACTATCTTAGAATTACTCCATTCTCAACAATGTCAATTTCCTCACCAATGTCACATTATTTGACATTTTAGAAAGAGTCTTCATGTTTACATATTTTTATTTATTTTTAGTATCATTCCTAAAACACATCCTACTTCCAAGCTTCCTCCAAATCCATATCATTTCCAAAATGGAAATACTATGATTATCAAAGAAACTATTAAAATCAATTATGGAATGAATTCCTCTCATAGACAAATTCTTATCTCTAAGGAACATGGTTTTGTAGAGCATTATAACTATAGTCTCTTCTTTAAAAAAATTCATGAATTATTTGCTTGGTCATACAAATACATGCTTGGTATTGACCCTAGTATCATTTTCCATAATATCATAACCTATCTTAATGAAAAATAGGTACATAAATAATAATGAAATTTTCCTTGTGAGATTACTAACCTATGTCATAAATAAATAATCAATATTATAGATTCTAAGTTCATCAAACTTATCGATTACTCATAATGGGTATCTAACATTTTTCCCCATCAAAAAAACTTTCCCTTACCATAAATTCAATCCATTATTTATTATATAAATTACTATGAGATGTTATCTCATGGATGGTTTCTCTAGATATAATCAGATTTACATCACTCTCAAAGATCAAAATAAAACTACTTTCACCACTAAATCAGGAATCTACGCTTACATTATTATTTTTCCATATTCAAAATATTGATGCTACTTACCAAGATGCAATGACCTATATTATCCATGATATCATCCATAAAATTGTTGAAACCTATGTAGATGATCTCATTGCTAAATCTAAATATCATGAAAATCACCTTCATGATCTTGTTATCATCTTTGATTGATATTTAACATTTTTAAGTAGTATATAGGTTAAATGGGTAGAATAACCTATACAAAAGGATGAATATAATTATTATATACAGGTTTAATTAATATAAAACTTAGATAAATGAATATTGTGAATTAAAGTGATGAGTTATTCTAAATATAGAAAGTACATTCAAAATAGTAGTTTAATTCCATAAACATGAAGAAGAGATAATACTTATCTTATATACAAATGGACATGCATATATGATAAGTGAAGAGGTGGAAAAAGAAGGTAAAATATTAGGATCTAGTCATTAGATTCTAGAAATATTATTTTTGGAGGCCTATAAAGTTGTGTTATCCCTTGGAAACTTGTGTCAATGCTTCTATCCTGATTTTGATACAAATATCATGTATGGAATACTCACTTTATTTTGGATTAACCACATGAATCCTTATGGGTTATTTGTTTCATTTATGTTGGTGTATTTTATTTATTTTCATTGGCTATCAATAATTTTATGTTGATAAAAACCTTATCTCTTCACCTTATGTATTTGTATCTTTCCAAAAATGGGTTAGTAAGCCCATGTTGTTGAGTTAACCTTAATAACCCCTCTGTCAATGAACATTGACTACATATCCAATATTCCAAGGAGGGAATTAGGATTATGTAGTTTTCACCTAGGTGTTGGATTATGAGTGCACAAGGGTGAAATATAATATGTGAAGGAAATAAATGATCTACCTTGTAACTTGACAAATAATTCTCATGAGATGTTATTTGTGTGCTTTAGACCTGTAATATGACTGATCTTATGACTAATATGAAAATAGGGAATAAAAAGGTAGTATAAATATTACCAATCAAATTTTCACCCTAATTAGGTCTAATTTATCCTCCTTTAATTTTATGTAACATGGAAACATCTCTCAAGTTGTGGGTGACCTATGGGAGAGATGAATCTCTATATTAAAGGGCTAGCTCCCTTACACAACACCTACAACTAACCACTAATCTAGTTGATTTGTAATAAAAGGGATATAAGGAGATTAAAACTAATATAACAAATGTGATGCACCAATATTAACTCCAAAAGACTAATTTAACTTTCACTGTGAAAGAAAATTTTCAAAATTGATCTCAACACCCAAAATTCTCCTAACAAAAGTGTTTCAACATGAAGGTAAGATGCAATGTATTTCTTAAGGTATATGAATATTAGTTATAATCATATAAACTATTAATCTTCATTAAAATTAAATAAAAACAAAACAACTAACTACACATCATGTGACATGTTAGAAGGCAAATTACTTGCACAAAGCATGAGAGAGTGAGATGAACACAATGAGAGATAACTATCACTTGCCATTCAACTATGAACTAATTCACAAAATTAAAAAATAAGTTAAAAACTTAAAAATATCTTAAAATATTTTATTCAAAGGTAAAATCAATATTCAAACTAGCAAGGATTTTCCATACCAGATGTGGATGCATTATAAGGCCAAAAATGGCTGCTTATATAGAGAATTACGAAGACAAAGAGGGGCATAGAAGGAAAAGATTTCCATGTGTCCACATAGAAATTAAAAATAATAAAATGTTATGAAATATTAAAAATATACTTCCAAAAATATGTTTCTCTCTTATGAGTACACTCTAATCATCTATGTGGCATATGAGTTAGAACATAGCTTGACACATTGATCATCTTCTTGAAAACTGCCCTTCCTTGCATAATAAGAGTGACAAATGGGATTATAAGTCATCAATTAACGATGAATTCCTCAAAAAATTCTAATTTTACACCTTACATACATTTATAAACTCTTCAAGTCTAGCATTTCAATAGCAAAACTATCATTCATATGCCTAGGTGTCTTGAAACTCTTCATTTCCCATGCCTAGCTTTGTCCAAGTGGCTCAAAACTTGATATAATCTTATCCAAGGAACTATATCTAAATGAAAATCATTAAAATAAATTATTAGACATTAATTAATCCATTTTAGTTACTATACCAACTCATAAAATTTCATTTTTCTCTTCAAGCTCTCATTACGCTTCTTTTCCTTGTAGCCCTAAAAACTTGTAAACCTCCTTGTGTAGGACAATGTAAGGATGGTAATAGTAAATTAAGGGATTTTTTTATGATAAATTATGGATTTAAAAATCCATACTAATTTTAAGGTCCAAAAGCTAAGTGGAATTTCCCTTTTTATGCCTTTTCTCTCTTCAATTAGGGTTTACTCTGGCATCCTTGCCTAAAATCCTATTTCTCTAGTCCAGATATCTCCCACACATGTGAAACCACCCAAAATATTTTTATTAACTTTACATAGACTATCAAAAAACTCCATGTTAAATTCTAGGCCCTGAGACCCTATAGAAGTATGAGAACCATTAAATAGCCTTGAAACCTAGTCTCATTTTAGGCCTCTTTGAGATTGCCTTGAAAAATGGAGTTTATTTGATCACTTATAGGCTTTCCTATGTAGAATTTTTGGATTTAATATATGAAATACATCTTAGGTGACCTATCCCAATATTTTTCAAGTTCTCCATTTCTCAAAACCTTTACAAAACACTAAAAACCATGCAACACAATGTATTTATTATAGTCTATACAATTGAAAATATGGAAAAAGTACACCTAGAGAATATATTTGGAGTAATAAACAATCTATAAGATTTTTTAGGATAAAATTATCTCATCTCATGTGCTTTAGGAGTCCATCTCTCTCAACTGGTCATTAATAGGGTTTTACGAGGGTTTAAATTAACTTACATTCTTAACGTTTGTTCATAAACCCTAACCCCTTAAGTCTTAAACCAATGAAAAAAATTTAAAATGTAATATCCACCTAAAATATCCCTATATATTAGGTCACAATACATATTTAACTTATAGTTTTGAGTGTGAGAATTTGACTCTCAAGTTATAAGCAAGCCATTAGAGAGGGGTATGCACTATTAGCCTTTATTCATGTAGGTAATGGGTCTAATCCATTAAATGACACCATAAGGTTAAATTGTGAGGACCTAGTTACCATATCTAAAATTCACCTAGCTCCATTCATAGGGTTATGGCCTCACCAAGAAAGATAAGACTGGTCTTGGATGATAATCATCCATTAAGAGAACTCAAGGTGGTTTCCAAGGATTAAGTGCCACTTTTATTTTTTCCCCATATTTGTGATGAATTTTTAAAGAATGTACTATCATATTTAAAATATCAAAACCTTTAAACCATACCTTTAACTCCAATAGGCCACTTTGTTCATGACTATGTTTTATGGTTTGTGTATGGTATTAGATGTGTTTGGCCTAACAAGGATTATAATCATTAGATACACCTTTGTTAATGATATTAAATGTTTTATGGAGATATTATATCACTATGAAGCCAATATAAATATATTTCCTTCCCTCAGACCTCCTCTTGGACTTTAGATAAGTGACCTTCACTCAGCTAGGCAAGCAAGCTTATGTATGTAGTGATTGTGTTTCAAGGTGTGAAGTGAGTTGGTTTAATATCATTTCTCATGATTATTACTTTAGGTCCATTGAGTTTATCAACCTTAGATGGTATCATTACCTAGTTATGATATCTACCAACTCGTCTCACACTATATAACCACTTTCACTCAACAAAGCAAATAGACTTGTAGGCTTCATGATTGTGTAAGTAGGGGTTTGAAATGGGTCCTATGTACAGTCAGTTATTCTATGACTTTCTCTATGTTTGTTTTGAATTTAATTGATCTTAAACACTATCATCACTTCACCCAAGATCCCATATCACTAACTATAGGTATCATTCTCTTGGCAAGGTAGGAAGGCATGTATATGGTCTTATTGACTATATATAGGTTTTAGGTGAACTTGTATTGACCAGTCTCATTTAGCATTCCATCATATTTCCTTTGATCTTAATATGACCTCATGACTTGTATATTCACCTAAGATAGACCTTAATTCTCTTCATGTACATTCTACTCCTTTTTTAGGCTTGAAACTAGCTTAATGACCTTACAACCTGTAGGTACCCATTAGAGAAGTCTGATTGCATTTATGGGTTTTAGGACTCCATTACAATTATTTCACATATCAATGAATTTATCATATTATTGGGAGTTTTGAACCCTTTCAATTTTCTCAAATCCCTATACTTCACCAATACACACTATTCAAGACTACCTTCTCAAAGTGGTTTTAGGTCATTATTGGAGGGGGTGTAGGTGGTCTTGAGCTTGAATTTTTTAACTCCACCTTTAAACATTAATAGTAGCCAAAACTCATTGAGAGTTATTTATCACTTCCTCACAAAGTTCATTGGTTACTTCATAGTGTTTAAATTTTTTGGTATTCTCATCCTTGTACTTAGAACTGTGTAGGAATATTAGGATTATAAACTAAGTATTTTTGACCATCTCTTGAATTTAAAATGGTTTACATGATTTCAATGGTTTGTGTCCTCTCCTATTCTTGCATTGAATTCATGTTTCTAGCCTTCTTTTCTTGGTATAATTGTTAGTTTTAGTCCAAAATGAGGACCTATATGTTTGTCACCTATAGGTCTTCATTTTATTTGTATGGACTGCAAAGATAATCAACTTTTTAGTCTTGAAGTTTAAATATTGCATCAACTATGCTCAATTACTTATCATATTTAAATAATCCTAGACCTCTTGACTAAGCATATGACATTCTCAACATTTGAATTAGGGTTTACACATGCATATATATTAGTTAGTTCATGTGTAAGGTATGTGTATAAGAGTTGAAGTCTCATGAGTCCATTCATGTATCTAGTGATACAATGGTGTCTATAAGGGTCACATGGTTTTTTAGAAGTCTATATCACACTTCTCCACTACTTGGACATACTCTACATAGAACTTAGGTGACATGAATGGCCACCTATAGGTCTACAGACTTATGGGTGGATAAAACACATTTCAACCTTATTTGAGATTAAAATTTGACCTCACCTCTCAACACCTTGAAATTTTGACCTTATCCATATTATTCTCTCATGCTACATTGGTTTATTGTTTCCACTTGGGCCAACATTGATGTTCATTCTTGTAGAATATAATTTATGCACAGACTATGCTTTTTAAAGAGCAAGACATGATGCCTCATAATAGGCTATTTACAAAGAGATATTTTATAGACAGAACATATTATTCAATGGAGAGTGAGGGTATTTTATACAAACAATGGATTACTATAAACCTTTGAAAGGGATGACTGTAACACCTTATACTTGAGATGCTTTTCCTCTTGTTGAAGACATTTGACATGGTTTATTTTCTTCATTAAACCTACATTGAAAATAATATTTTGACATATGAAAACATCCCTCATTACCATTATTCTTAATAATTTTGAAGTGGAGAAACAAGATTAAAATCAAACCCTGCTTGGATGGATAAGGCATAGTGACATACTATCACTCTCAACAATTGTTCATAAGGGAGGGGCCATGAATTTGTAAACCAATGAAATTGTATTGAATATTATTATGAATCCTAACAATGGATAAAGTTTTATCTCCCAAATTTCTCTCTCCTAACCATACCATGCATTTGATTTTTCCCTTTTGGAGCTTGTGAAGGTAGTGATGAAGGAGAAAGTGTGTTAGATTCATCTGTACTTTCTAAAACTTGATCCAAATCCTTAAAATGACCTATTTAATCCCAAGGTACAATGTAAAACCATTTCTAATTTTAAGTATATCTTCCAAGGTTGTAAAAGTGCCCAAAAGTGCTTGTAAAGTTGTTGTTTTCTTAGATTAGGAATTAAAATTACATTTTTTAAATATATGACCATATATGAGATTTATATGACATCAGGTATGTTTTGTGAATTGTTTAAATGTTTTCCTTTGAATGTGGTATGTATAAATCCTAAAAAAATACACCATAATGTGATCACAATGATATTTTAGCACATAAGAACATGATAAGATGTTAATACATGATATTATGACCTTAAAGACATATTAATGACTCTAAATTTTTTTAAAGCTTTTACCATCCTTGACAACAACAATACCTTATATAACCCCTAAATCTATATAAAAACAAATGAGACCAAACCTTGGACCAAGCTAAACAAGGACAAATATGACCACATAAAAAATATTTAGGGCCATTTACGACCATGAAAAGACCACATACAAGTTTTGATAGCTCTATGAAAGTTTTATCTTATAGGGGTTGACCATTTTTAACTTGGGTTCAAAGATTGGTCAAAAAATTGGCAATTCATAGGGGTAGCATGCCTACAATGCTAATGGATTAGTGGCCTTATCCTCCCATTGGGAAATGGAGTCACCCTTACACTACAAACTAAAATTAAAATTCCTTTATAGGACTTAAACTCACACAAAACCACACAACATGAATAAAACACACTATGCCATAGGCATTTATTGAAAACACACAATAAGAACACTCAAAATAACACACCTAACCTATTATGTACATATCTCAAACAAGTTTGAGGTAATGAAATAGCCCCTATTAATTCAAATAAGGTAGAAAAGCATGTTTATAGAGTCACAATTTCTCCATGAGAAAAAATAAACTTATGATGGATGTTTTTCAAATACAACTTGATTTTGAAGGTGATCAAATGACTTACCACTCATGAAACCTCTGCTAGCTACAATTGCTCCATTTGAGGCTCCTTTAAATGGTCCCTTCAGCTCTCCTTGAGGCCTAATTAACATTTCAGCCTACATGGTCTCATTCATGCTCCTTTGACACTTCTCAATTTACTCTTTAGGAGTCATGAAACTCTTATCAACTTCACCTCCATCTAGATAATGATGTGCTTGATGTCTAGAATCACTAAACTTGACTTCTTGCTAGCTAAACACATCTGCAAGTGACTCAATATAATATTGATGAATATATTACTCCACACTCATATATATTTTTAACTTGACCTGATTACATTATTTCAAGGTTGTAATCTACTTGACAATGCTTTCTTACTCTTCTTTGTGTTCATTAGATTCACCATTAACTTCATCATCAAGCTTATTTTCCATGTAAATAATTTTACACATACTTGTTCAAACTCTTGCATTATGGCATGGTAATATTACCATAGATCATCACATTCTTCTTGAATATCATAATCATGAACTTATTCCTCTTGGGTAGGTAGAAATGCATCTTCTTCATTACCATGATCTAACACAATTGGAACCTCATCATTATCACCCATATGTAGAAAATAGTTTCCCTATGCAACTTTTTAAAGGGAGTAATTAAGACTTACCTTAGGATAATCATCATATTATTCATGTATGATGTATGTACCAAGACATGTCTCTTTAATGAGCTTATATGGATCAAACCCATGTTGATCATCTATCAACTCGTCAAGGTATAGGTTAGCTATGCCATTAAGAGGTGTTAAAGGTTCTTGGTCATTAGGATAGTCCCCCTCATCATTGATAGTGAAGTTCACGTTTTAAGTATTAGGTACATATGGATCCACATGAAACTTAACCAATGGTTCTAATTTTATAGATACCTTAGCACCATACCTAGTATTAAATACCATATAGGAATAATATAAAGTCAAGTATCCCCCAATCTTAGTAGTAAAGTCCATTGAAAAGAAAAGTGAAAAATGAGGTGGCACATATACAACTAATACATCTTAAGAGATGGATAATGTAGGGAAAACGTGAAGGGGGAGATGCAAACCTTTGATAATGCCAACTATTTTGGCAACTGATCCACCTAGTTGTAACACCCCCTTAGAGTGTGACTCATCCTTCAACTTCAACTTGTTTATTACTTGTTTAGGCATGACTGATGTAATTTATCCATTATAAATTAAAAAATTATGTACTAATGAGTCTCAAATGATGATTAAGAGATATAATAGAGGAGTTTTATCCTTTCTTTCAATTTTGATTCACTACCCTTCCTTGGTCTTCACTTCATTTGTCAAAACTTCTTCTCTTTCACTAAGCTACCTAGGTGATGAATCGAGCTTGGAGAGCTCATTTTGGAGTAGTTATATTTGTACATGAATGGATAGTGTTTCCCACATTGGTATAATTATGTGGGCTTTATTCATTTTCTCAATAATGTTCATAAGAGAGATACCAACTTTTTCATGCACTTTAGAAGACATAACACTACCACTAGCTTATGTAACTTGATGAATAGGAGAAGGCATAGAAGGAGTTCAAAAATTTTTAGTTTTAAAATTTACCTAAGCCATGGGGGATGCATTTGACATACCTGATCCTTGAGGTGCTTGAGAGTTCATATTTGTACCACTAGCTTCCCATTAGACTTATTCAACTACTCTCTTATTTGACCTTGTATTTGTAGCTATGGAGTTTGATCTAATGTTGAGATTAACTTGGTAGTTGAATACATATGAGTCTAATTTAAGGTAATTCATCAAGGAAACATTTTATTGGTCATATGCTCCAATTTTCTCTCCTCCACTAGGCATATCCTCTTGAGTCATGGAAGGCATTATTCCCCATTAAGCTATATAGGCTTGATTGAATGCATAATTTATGTAAGTGGAAGAGTCATGAGGTTGGTTCCATGAAGGATGATCTCCATTATCTTGTACAAGATTGTTTTGTATAAGTACAAGTTATTTTGAAGTAGAAGAATCATTCTTATTTTTTCTAGTGTGTTGCCTCACTTGAGTTAACTGCCCTTGTCCTTGGTATTAACCTTGAAAACTATTGTATAGGAGCTTAGTAAGATTGGTAGGGATATTAAGGGAATTGAAAATACCTCCATTTATACTTATGTTTTTTCCTCTTAATATTTTTAACCTCTTCTCTAAGAGTCTTGATCAAATATTTTTCCTTTTACTTGTTTGGCTGATTAGAGGTAACTTGCTTATGATTGGGTGTGGGAATGAGATCAAAGGTGGGCATAAGACCTTGAACATCATTAAAAAAAGGAATGGGATGTTTAGGGACTATCTTATCAATTTGAATAATATATTTATGATCTCTTATGGAAATATCATAGTCGCTAGGAAAAGTATCCCCTCCCATGGAATGAATCATCATGGAGATATTACAATTAAAATATTTGAGGTAGTAAATAAAATCATGATGTGTAGTAGTCCTTGATAAGAGTGGTATCATATCCCATGTCTTTTGGAATATTTTATTTAAGTCTTTAATGGCCTCTTTAGGTGATCTCTTTATTGTATTCAACTACTTGGTCAAGGACAAGTGGCCAAATTTATCTTAAAATCTCCTTTTCAAGACATCACCCAATTCATCCCATGTAGTGATAGATTTGGGATCCAAAGTGACATACCAATAAAATAAATTTCCTTTGAAATAAAAAACCAAAAATATTATGTCAACATCTTCTTTAGTGATGTCATGTATATTACAAAAATTGGCAATGTTTCTTTTGTGTTCAATAGGAGTAGTGACAACTTATCTCATGTATGAAGGCACACTTTTGATGACTAGCATAATAATATCATTATAGTGATTAAGTGATAAAGGGATATGGCCATTTAATGAATAAAAATGAATTTTTATTAGGGCTACCATATTGCAAATTAGACCTAAGAAAAGTCTCCTAATAGGTAAGTGAGCAGCTACAGATTTATTGGAGTATGGATGAGTATTAGCAAACCTCTTTGATATAAGAGAATAGTAAGGTAAATCCAAAAATTCAAATTGAATTAATTTATTATAAGACCAAATATTTAAATTAGACATGGAAATGAAGCACCAGTCTATAAGCAAGAGCGAATGAGGGCTGGAGTCATCATATACTCCATGAAGGAAGATTTACAACTTTGAATTTGCCAAAGTCAACATCCAACTTTAACAAATTATTGAAGTATGAGTATCATTGTATATGAAAAAAATATTATAAATAAAATTTTCACCCTAAATAGGACTACTCTAGTCTCCTTCAATTTTATGTAACATAAAAACATCTCTCAAGTTGTGGGGGACCTATGGGAGAGATGTATCTCTAGATTGAAGGGCTAGATCCCTTGCACCACACTTAAAAATAACTCCTAATCTACTTGATTTTAAATAAAAGGGATAAAAATAAATTAACACTAACCTAATAGAGGTGATGATCCAGGATTAACTCCACAAGAATAATTGAACTTGCACTATGAAAGGAAATTTACAAAACTGATCTCAACACCCAAGGTTCTCCTAACAAAAGATTTTTAACATGAAAGTAAGATGCAATGTATTTATTAAGGTAGATGAATATTAGACATGATCATAGACAATAGTAATGTTATTTACACTTAAATACATAAAAAACAAATAATTACACATCATGTGACCTTATTGAAGGCAAATTACTTACACAAAGCATGAGAGAGTGAGATAACACAAGGATAGATAACTATCACTTGCCATTCAACCATGAACTACTTAAAAAACTTAAATAATAAGTTGAGAAATTAAAAAAAAATTGAAATATTTTATTCAAAGGTAAAATCAATATTAAAACTAGTAGGGCTTCATCATACTAGATGTGGATGTATTACAAGGCCAAAAATGGTTGCTTATATAGAGAATTAGGAAGAGAGTGAGAGGGGAATGGAAGGAGAAGATTGAAAAGTGTCTACATGGAAGTTAAAAACAAGGAAGAGTTATGAAATAGTATAAAAATACTTATAAATCCTTGTGTCTCTCTTCTAAAGATGCTCTAATCTTTCAAGTCACATAGGAGTTAGAACTCAGCTTGACACCTTGATAATCTTCTTGAAAACTACCATTCTTTACATAACAAGAGTGACAAATGGGATTATAAATCATAAATTCTCCATGAATGTATTTATAACTTATAATTTGACACCTTACTTACATTTATAAAATCCTCTAGTCTGACATTTCAATAATAACTATCGTTCATAATCATAGGTATCTTGAAACTCTTCATTTCCCACACCTAGATTTGTCCAAGTGGCTCAAAACTTGAGTTCATCTTCTCCAAGGCACTTTATCTCTATGAAAATAATTAAAATACATTATCAAACCTAAATCAATGCATTTTGGTTCCTATAACGACTCCCAAAACTTCATTTTGCTCTTCAAGCTCTTAGTAGGCCTCTTTTCCTTATAGTCCTAAAAACCTATAAACCTCCTTATGTATGACAATGTACAAATGGTGATGAAAAAATAAGGGCATATTTGAGGACATAGTATGGATTTACAAATCCATGCCAATATTTAGGTCCAAAATCTGAGTGAAAGTGCCTTTTTATGCCTTTCTTTCCTCAATTAGGTCTCCTTAGATAAAGGCCTATTTTTATGATCCATATCTCTCCGACACATTTGAGACCACTAAAAAACATGTGATTCACTTTAATTGGACTATCACCAACCTGCATGTAAAATTTGAGGCCCTGAGACCCTATGAAAGTGTGAGAACCATGAAATGGCCTTGAAGCTTAGTCTTATTTTAGGTCTGTTTGAGATTGCCTTGAAAAATAAATTTTGTTTGATCATTTCTAGTATGTCTTGTGTATATGTTTTGGATTAAATAGATGAAATACATCTTAGGTGACCTCTCACAATAGTTTTAAAGTTTTCCATTTCTTAAAAACCCTAAAAAATACCAAAAACCATGTAAAATAGTGTATTTATTATATTCTATACAACTACAAGTACAAACAAAGTACACCTAAATAATATAGTTGGATTATTAAACAATGCCTAGGAGTTTTCAAGATAAACTTATTTCATCTTTGTGATTTAGGAGTCCATCTCTCTCAACTAGTTACTGTTAGGGTTATAGGAGGGTTTAAAGTGACTTATATTATTAAAAATTATTCATAAACCTTATCCCCTTAAATCATGAATCAATTCCACAAGTTTCAAGTGTAATATACCCATAAACTATCCCTAAGAGCTTAGGTAACCATGCATATTGACTATACAGTTCTGAGTGTGAAAAGTTGATTATTGGGTTACAAACAAGCCATTAGAGAGGGGTCTGAGCTCTTAGCCTTTATTCATGTAGGTAATGAGTCTAATCCATAAACTAACATCACAAGGTTGAAGTGTGAGGACCTGGTTTCCATATTTTAAAGCCACCTATCTCCATTCATAGGGTCATGGCATCACTAATCAAGATAAGACTGGTATTAGATGAAAATCTTACATTAAGAGAGCCTGAGGTGGTTTCCAAGTCTTAAGTACCACTTTTATTTATTCTCATATATTTTTGATTAATTTTTAAAGTCTATAATATTTATTGAACCTCTCAAAACAATCAAACCATCCCTTTCCCTCTAGCAAGCCACTTTGTTCATGACTGTATTTTATGGTCTGTGTATGGTATTAGACTTGTTTGGCCTAAACATGGATTATCATCATTAGATCAAATTTTTTACTAATATTGAAGGTTTTATGGAGATATGATATCACTGTGAAGCCAATATCAAAATAATTCCTTCCCTTAGACCTCCTCTTAGACTTTAGACAAGTGACCTTCACTCAACCATGCAGACAAACCTATGTATAAAGTGACTATGTATCAAGGTTTGAAGTGAGTTGGTTAGTTTCCTTTAAAAATATTGTTCTTGTAGATCCATTGAGTTTATCAACCTTATATGGTCTCATTACCTAGTTATTATATCAACCAACTCTTCTCACACTACACAAGTACTTTCACTTAATAAAGCAAATAAACTTGTAGGATTTATGATTGTGTAAACAAGGGTTTGAAATGGGTCCTATTTATAGTCAGTTCTTATATGATTTATTTATGTTTTTTTTAAACTTAAATTAACATCAAGCACTTTCATCACTTCACCCAAAATTCCATATCACCGACTGTAGGTAACATTCTCTTAGACATGCAAGCAACCCTGTATATGGTCTTGTTGACTATATATGTGAGGTTTAGGTGAACTTGTATTGAATAGTATCATTTGTCATTCCATCATATTTAATTTTATCTTAATATGAATTCATGAATTATCTTTTCACTTGAGATATACCTCAATTCTCTTCATGTATATTCTGCTCCTTCTTTAGGCTTGAAACTAGCCTATTAACCTTACAACTTGTATGTGTCCATTAGAAAAGTCTGAGTGCATTTATATGTTTTAGGAATCTATTAAAATTATTTGACATATCAATGAATATAATATTATTGGGATTTTTAAATCCTTTCAAATTTATCAAATCCTTATACTTCACCAACACACATTGTTCAAGATTACCTTCTCAATGTGGTTGTAGGTGGTCAATAGAGGGGGTGTAGGTGGTCTTGAGATTGGGTTTTTCAACTCCACCATGAAACCTTAATAGTATCCAAAAATAATAGAGAGTTATTTATCACTTCCTCATAAGTTTCATTAGTTACTTCATTGAATTCACAAATTTTGGTCTTCTCATCCTTGTACTTAGACCTGTGTAGGCATATTAGGCTTATGAACTTTGTATTTTGACCATATTTTGACTTGAAAATGGTTTAGGTGATTTCCATGGTTTGTTTCCTCTCCTATTATTACATTTAAGTCATGTTTCCAACCTGCTCTTCTTGGTATGATTGTTGGTTTCATTCCAAAATAAGGACCTATAGGTTTATCATCTGTAGATCTTCATTTTGTTTGTATGGACTGCAAAGATAATAGACTTATCAGTCTTATAGTTTAAATATTGAATCAAATATGATAAATCAATTATCACCTTTCAATAATATTAGACATATTGACTAAGTATATGGCATACTCAACATTTGAATCAAGGTCTTTATAGGCTTGTATATCAATTAATTCATGTGTAAGGTGTGTGTATGAGAGTTGAAGTCTCATGATTCCATTCATTTATTTGGTGATAAAATGGTGTCTATCAGGGTCACATGGTTGTTTTTAAGTATATGTTAAACTTCTCCACTGCTTGACATACTCCACATAGAACTTAGGTCCCATGAATGTCCACCTATAGGTTTGTAGACCTATGGGTGGCTAAAACACATTTTAACCTTGTTTAAGAGTATAATTCAACCTCACCTATCAAAAAATTGAACCTATAAACTTATACATAGTATTATCTCATGCTACATTGGTTTATTTTTGACACTTGGGCCAACATTGATATTCATACCTGTAGAAGATCATTTATGCACAAACCATGCTTTTTAAAGAGCATAAACATGATGCCTCTTAATAGATTATTTGAAAATATATAATTTATAGAGAGAAAATATGTATAATGTGAGAGTGAGGGGGTTTTTTATGAAAAATAGAGTAATGGAAACCTCTGAAAGTGATATTTCTTCAAAATAACCAAACACTTATAGTACAAATGAATGAAACAACTTATACTTGAGACACTTTTCCTCTTGTTGAAGACACTTGAAAAGATTGATTTGATTGATTAAACACACATTTAAAATACTCCTTTGAACTCTAAAAACATCCCTTAAAACCATAATTCTCTATAAATTTCCAAAGTAGAGAAACAAGAGCGAAATCAAACCTTGCTTAGATGGATAAGGCATAGTGACCTGCTGCCACTCTTAGAAATTGTTTATAAGCGAGTGTACATGAATATTCAAACAAATACCACTAGATTTAATCTTATTAATACCCCTAAAAATGGCCAATTTTTTATCTCCCAACTTTCTCTCTCTTGGGCATACCATGCATTTGATTTTTGCCTTTTTGAGCTCATGAAGGAAGCAATGGAGGATAAAGAGTGTTTGATGCATCTGTACAACCTAAAAATTTATCCCAATTCTTAATATAACCTACTAAATCTTAAGGGGCACTGTAAAACCATTTTTACTTACATGTAGATCTTCCAGGGCCATAGAAGTGCCCAAAAGTGCTTGTAAAGGGGTAGTTTGCTTAGTTTAGGTGTTAAAACTATAAATTTGTCAGTATCTAACCATATATAAACATTATATGACATCATTTAATTTTTTTTACTTCTTAAATTTTTTGAATTTGAATGTTTTAGTTACAACTTCTCAATAATAGGCTAGAAGGTGACCAAAATGACATTTTAGCACATAAGAATATGATAAAATGGTAATACATGATATTAAAACCTTCTCAAGCATAGGCTAGAAGGTGACCAAAATGACATTTTAGCACATAAGAATATGATAAAATGGTAATAGATGATATTACAACCTTCTCAAGCATAGGCTAGAAGGTGACCAAAATGACATTTTAGCACATAAGAATATGATAAAATGGTAATACATGATATTACAACCTTAAATACACATTATTAACCTTTTATAATGAACCTAAACCATGTAAAACCTTTGACCATACTTGATAACACTAATAAATTATATAAACCCTAAGACTAGATAAGCACATATGAGACCAAACCTTGGACCAAGCTAAAAAGGGACAAATATGACCACATGGAGAACATTTAGGAACATTTAAGACCATGAGAAGACCACATACAAGTTTTGATAACCCTATGAAATTTTTATCCTATACGGTTTTACCATTTTTGACTAGGGGTGAAAAATTGGTCAACAGTAACTTAGTTTTGAAATCAATTGAGTGAGCTTGAATAAGTGTTTGCTTGGTATTTGCTAGATAAAATAATAAGTATGATTATATTTATATTTATACCACACCTTTTTAAAATATCTCATTTTAGGGTTCAATAAGATAAATAGGATGGCCCATAGGATTTGAATGATTTGAAAATTAGATGACTTATGAGGACTAGATACTTGATAAGAATTTAGACACTTATGTCTAGGTAAATGTTTGATAGGATATGAAGCTAATAAGGATCTAAAATTGATAGTGAAGGATATATAACAAGTTTTAATATTTTTTTCATAGTGCATGATTATAGTTCATAAAAAATATCTATCTTATACCATAAGATAAGAATTTAGGCATAATGAGATGGCAAATACAATAATTTTGATAATTGAAAGGTTTAAAACTAAAGGGTAAAACACTGATACATATTAGTATACAAGATTTCAATGTTATATAGAATTATATTTTAGTATCTACATCCTTTTCCCCCCTCCTAACCCCTCCTGCCCCTTAATTCAGTAATGCATAAAGATGAAATTACTAGGTTGAAGGAAATAAATGTGTACATGAATGTGAATAACACACCTTTTCTTTGATTGAGCCCACTTTAAGTGTTTTAATGGTGTATGAATTTTAAAAAAATCATGTTATATTATAAATTAGTGCATATAATCTAAACTTTGACATAATTGAAATGCTTGAAAAGAAAGAGAGCAAGGAAGGAGTACACCTATGTATCAATACAACCATGTTTCCCCTTGGTACTTTGATTTGGTATAAATGATTCCTTATGAATAATTGGAGCTGAGAGAGGTTAAAAACTGAACCTTAGACATTTTAAAGGGAAATATTAGAATATAATTATGCCCTCAATCTTTTTCAAGGGTGAGTTGTGACATGACCATAGAGATCATTGAATCTCAATCCCACAACTCAAGTGACAATATAATAAAAACTAAGTTAAGTGGTATAACCAACTCAACCTAAAAAATAGAATTAGTGTTAGGATATTGAGGGGATTTAATCTCAGAAACACTATTAAATTGAGAAAACCACTATAGATAGGAAATTTTCAAAATGGTGATTCTTGGTGAAATGGTACTTCTTGGTAAAGTATCCATGTTTCTTAGTAAATAAGTTTAAACATGTATTTAAAATTTTTGGTGCACTTACATGGATTAAGCACCTATAATGTGTCTTAATATAAAGTATCTATCAAAATTTAACCTTTAATATATAGCATGTATAATATATATCACAAAAATGAGAAACTTTGTCCCAAATCTACAAAAAATAGTGAAATGTATAAAATTATGATCTAAGTGTATATCTAAATTGTTGGGGATCAACCAACAATAGATTACACTTATGAAAGCAATAAACCATGAAATTAAATCAGATAGATAAGTAACTAGAATCAGATAATAGCAAAGAACAAGAGATACAAGAAACCACCCTGAAAACTTGTATTAAACTCTTTACAAAAGGAATACAATTGAAGAAACTTCTTTCTTCCACACCTCTCTCAGATGCAAAAGATCTCTCTCTAGATCTCTATCCCTTAAGAGCTCTCTCTCTCAAGTACAATCAACTCCAACAACCTAGATTGATACAACTCTGTACTGTTCTTCAACATTCACATACAATGAACTACTACAATAATCACACTAAGCTAAGAAGATCTAATTCTACATATAGAATTAGGAGACTTGAGCATGCACTTACAACCAACAATTAAGCCTCTTGAACAAGGGCTCTAAAAACAATCTTACTAATAATAGAAACACAAACTTAAGACTAAGACTTAAACTCATCATGCAAACACTCACTTTTGTCCTCGAAAATAGCATTCTGGACGCACAGGTGACTGACGCCGATTCCTTCTTGCTTGCCTGTGACCGACGTCAGTCGATCATTTGCCGATGCTGACGTCTCTTCAACTGCACTGGACTGACGTCGGTCACTCTTGATCGATGCTGGTGACTGTGTAAACCTAAAAATTTGGTAATGCGCTCATATGTGAAGCTTTTAGGCTCCACTTAACAATCTCCCACTTGGAGATAAACAGCTGCACCAGTACCTATACAGCAACATCTTCTAGCTCCTCCATCTTCAACTCAATCATGAAGACCAACAGAAGTTGAATGAAGATTCAACTTCTCCTTTGTAACCAGCTTGGTTAACATATCAGTAGGATTCCTATCTGTATGGATCTTCTCTAGCTTCAAATCACCATCTTCCAATACCTATCGTATGAAATGGTACCTTAGTTGTATGTGCTTGGTTCTTAAATGAAAGGCTGAATTCTTAGCCAAATGGATTGCACTATGACTATCACTATACAATATGCAACTCCCATGCTCCCTTCCAAGCTCTTCCATGAACCGTGTCATCCATATCATCTCTTTGCTAGCTTCTGTGGCTGCAATATACTCTGCTTCTGTAGTTGACAAGGCAACAACCTTCTACAACTTAGATATCCAGCTAACCGCCATTCCACCTACAGTGAAAACATATCCTGTAGTGCTCCTCCTGCCATCCAAATCACCTACCATATCTGAATCTACATAACCATGTAGAGAAGTATCTAAACCTCCATAGCACAAGTGCCTACTGCTGGTTCCTCTCAGATATCTAAGGATCCACTGAACTGCTTTCCAATGTTCCTTACCTGGATTGGCCATATACTTACTTACAACTCCCACTGCTTGGGCAATATCCAGTCTAGTACACACCATTGCATACATCAAACTCCCTACTATGGAAGAATATGGAACCTTACTCATGTACTCTACCTCATCATGTGAATTAGGACATTGTTCTTTACTCAACTTAAAATGTCCAGCCAAAGGTGTGCTTACCGGTTTAGCATCCTGCATATTGAACCATTTCAACACCTTGTCCACATAATCCTCTTGAGACAATATCAACCTGTGATTTTTCCTGTCTCTCTTAATGCTCATGCCAAGGATTTTCTTTGCTGCTCCCAAATCCTTCATAGCAAACGTTTGAGCTAATTTCATCTTAAGCTCAGAGATATCTTGCATGTGTGATCCTGCAACCAGCATATCATCTACATACAACAATAGAATGATATATCTACCATTATCCAATCTCTTAAAATACACACAATGGTCAGATTGACACCTACTATAGCCATGCTCAGTCATAAACCTGTCAAATTTCAAATACCACTGTCTAGGAGCTTGCTTGAGGCCATACAAGCTTTTCTTCAATCTGCACACTAACTTCTCCTTACCTTTGACCTCAAATCCTTTCAGCTATTCCATATAAATTTCCTCATCCAAATCTCCATGAAGAAATGATATCTTAACATCTAGCTGCTCAAGATGCAAATCCTCAATAGCAACCAAAGATAGTACAATCTGTATAGAAGTCATTTTAACAATAGGAGAAAAAATCTTGCCAAAATCAATACCTAGATTTTGTGCAAATCCTTTCACTACCAATCTGGCCTTATATCTCATCTGTCTATTCTCACCTTCTTTCAACCTGTAGGTCCATCTGTTTTTCAGTGTTCTCTTACCATCTGGCAATTCAACCAAATCCCATGTTTGGTTCTCTCTTAAGGACTCCATCTCCTCAACCATGCCACGCTCCCACTGACTCTTGGACTCCACCTGTATTGCTTCTTCAAAACTCTCTGGTTCTCCACCATCAGTTAGCAATAAATAGAATAATGAAGGAGAATATCTAATTGGAGGCTTACTTACCCTTTCAGACCTCCTGATGGGTGTCTGAGGCTCATTCACAACACGCTGTCCACCCAAATTCTCTGACAGTGACCGACCTCGGTCACCCCCAGACCTGTTACTAGCCGATGCCGGTTCTACCTGACCGACGCCGGTGCCTATCCTGCCAACATCGATCTCTGTATGACTGACATCAATTTTTATTCTGTCGATGATGGTTCCTATCCTGTCGACGTCAGTCTCTGTGTTTTCCTACAAGTGATTATTTCCTTTTCCTGCAAGCTCATTTTGGACCGTCACCTCGTCCAATTCACTATTGCTCTGCCCAGATTGATTCAGCTTCTTCAGCTGATCACTATACATCACTTTTTCATTGAAAACAATGTCACGGCTCCTAATTATCTTGTTAGTTCCTAGATTCCAAAATCTGAAACCAAAATCATCTAAGCCATAGCCAATAAATGTGCACCTCATAGACTTAGCATCGAGCTTCTTTCTATTTTCCTTATCTACGTGCACAAAGGCTTCACAACCAAAAACTTTGAGAAAAGAGAGATCTACCTTTTTACCTATCCAAGCCTCTTCTAGAATTCCACCATCCAGAGCTGTAGAGGGTCCTCTGTTAATTAGGTACACTGCAGTGTCAACAGCTTTTGCCCAAAACTCTAAGGGCAAACCAGCATGCAATCTCATACATCTTGCATGCTCCATGATTTTTCTATTCATCCTTTCAGTAATTCCATTCTGCTGAGGTGTCCTTGGAACCATCCTTTGCCTACGGATCTCGTGCATGTAACAATACTAGTTGAACTTATAACTGCAAAACTCTCCACCATTGTCAGATCTCAGGCACTTTAATCTTTTGCCTGTTTCATTCTCAACCATAACTTTCCAAATCTTAAAGGTTTCAAATACATCAGATTTATTCTTAATACAGTAGATCCATATCTTTCTTATAGCATCATCTATGAACGAAACATAGTACTGTGATCCTCCAATAGAAGCTACCTGAGCCGGTCCCCACACGTCTGTGTGAACAAGCTGCAACTTATGCTTCTTCTTTGTAGACCCAGTCTTGAGAAAACTAACCCTTTTCTATTTTCCAAATACACAGTGCTCACAAAATTCTAGATCCATGCTTTTCAAATCTGAAAGCTTACCTTTAGACTTAAGAATTGACATCCCCTTCTCACTCATGTGGCCAAGCCTTGAGTGCCACAATTTTGCATCCACATCTGAAGTAGATAATACAGAAGGAGAATTGCTAGTAACACAATTACACAAATAGAGAGTACCTACTCTCTTACCTCTGGCCATAACAAGTGCACCCTTGGTCACCTTCCAAGATTCTACTATGAGAGTTACTATACAACCCTCATCCCCTATCTTTCCTGTAGAAATCAAATTTCTCTTCAAACTAGGAACATGCATAACTTCTCTCAACACCCATGTGTTGCCATTCTGCATTTTCAGCTGCACTTTACCTTTGCCAATAATTTTACAGGGTTCATCATCCCCTAGATATACTATTCCAAAATCTCCATGGATATAGTCACAGAAATATTCCCTATTAGGGGTAGCATGAAAAGATGCACCAAAATCTAACACCCAAGATTCTATATTATTATGCAAAGAGAATATTAAAGCATCTTGTGCAATACCTGCAACCTTTGCTTCTTCTTTTCCTTTGTGCTGATTGTCCTCCTTAGGCTTTGACCAGCAATCTCTGCTTATGTGCCCCATTTTTCCACAATTCTAGCATTGTGGCCTTCTGCCATTTCTGGATTTAGATCTACCTTTCCCCTTAGACTTGGACCTTGATCTCCCTTTTTTGCTCTTCTCTTTTTGCCTTCCCCTGCTCTCAAAACTTAAAGCATTCCCATATGTCTCTTCTGTGCTTTTCCTGCGAATTTCCTCATTCAAGATAACACTAACAACATCCTCTACTTTTAAAATATTTGATGCAGATGCAGTATTGCTAACTGCCATTACTAAGCTATGCCAGCTTTCAGGCAAAGAACATAATATTAAAAGAGCTTTTATTTCATCATCAAATACAATTTTGACTGAACTTAATTGATTTAAAATACCATGGAAATCATTCAGGTGATTAGATACAGATCCAACTTCCTGCATATGCAAATTAAATAGCTACTTCATAAGATATACCTTATTAGAAGCTGAGGGTTTTTCGTACAAATTTGCTAGAGTAGTCATCAAATCTACCATTGTTTTTTCCTGTGATAAATTAGATATCATAGTGGATGCTAGACTCAGTCTTATAGACCCCAGAGCCTTTCTGTCAAGAACTTCCCATTCTTCATCCTCCATGTCTGTGGGCTTCTTTGCAATCCCACCTAACAGTAAGTATAGATCCTTCTGATATAGATAGTCCTCTATCTGCATTCTCCAATGTTGATAGTTTTTGCCATTAAACTTCTCCATTCTCAGTTTACTTTCATCTACCATTGCTTCTCCCACTCAAACAAAAATCCCTGTAGAAACTCCTGTGAGCAACCTGTAATCAATACACACTACACAGATCTGAACAACCTGTTAGTGAACCTGAGCTTTGATACCAATTATTGGATATCAAACTCTAAACCTACAACCAAGGCTCTGATACCACTTGTTGGGGATCAACCAACAATAGATTACACTTATGAAAGCAATAAACCACGGAATTAAATTAGATAGATAAGTAACTAGAATCAGATAATAGCAAAGAACAAGAGATACAAGAAACCACCCTGAAAACTTGTATTAAACTCTTTACAAAAGGAATACAATTGAAGAAACTTCTTTTTTCCATGCCTCTCTCAGATGCACAAGATATCTCTCTAGATCTCTATCCCTTAAGAGCTCTCTCTCTCAAGTACAATCAACTCCAACAACCTAGATTGATACAACTCTGTACTGTTCTTCAACATTCACATATAATGAACTACTATAATAATCACACTAAGCTAAGAAGATCTAATTCTACATATAGAATTAGGAGACTTGAGCATGCACTTACAACCAATAGTTAAGCCTCTTGAACAAGGGCTCTAAAAACAATCTTACTAATAATAGAAATGCGAACTTAAGACTAAGACTTAAACTCATCATGCAAACACTCGCTTCTGTCCTCGGAAATAGCATTCTGGACACACAGGTGACCGACGCCGGTTCCTACCTGCTTGCCTATGACCGATGTTGGCTGATCATCTGTCGATGCCGACATCTCTTCAATTGCACCGGACCGATGTTGGTCGCTCCTGACCGACACCGGTGACTGTGTAAACCTGCAACTTTGGTAATGTGCTCATATGTGAAGCTTTTAGGCTCCACACCTTAACATAAATCATGTAAACTATAATGAAATTATATAAATTTTGATATTTGTATAAGTGTGGAGGTCTATCTCTATGACATTCCCCCACTAATATTTACCCGCCCCACTTTGAGGTAAGGGAAATGGGATATGGTAGTTACCTTACCTCAAAAGGATAAGATAAATGTATAATCTATCTATGAATCATGTAGTATGTATAAAAAGATATATCAATGAAGATCATGGTATGTGATGACAATAAGAACTAAGATGCATGATATTTATCTTGGCAACATCTAAAAAGTAACAATACAAGCTCAATAAACAATCAAACATACACACAAAAACACTCAATGTCACACAAAAGGGGTCTAAGGAGACCACAAACAAGAGGCACAATAAAATGTCGCACACTTAAAGTAATACCATATTCAAATGTATATATAAAATATAACATATAGTGTCACAAGAAGGAATAGTCAAGGAACATTTTCAAACGTTCCATAAGAAAGACAATTTTAAGCAATTAAAAAAACACTCAAGGAATTGACAATGTGAACAAATGAAGTATAATTAGTCATTATAAGCATAACATACTATTACCTACATGCATATGTTAAAAAAAATGTCATGTAACACATCATATCAAGTACACTATGAAATACATAAGCATGAGTATAGGCATGTGTAATCATTAGTATATAATCTCAAAATGATAATAAATTAATGTAATCTGTATCAATTGTGACCAAAGTAGCAGATGCCCCGAATGTAGTATATCACATGGGAAGAGGAAAGGTCCAAAATTTGTACATGCAAGTATCATGGGTTTAGTGTATGCCTATATCACACTCAATTATGCATGAAACATATATATGTATAAAAACTAAATACTATCTACTAACATAAAGTAAACAACATATATACTAACATAAAGTAAACAACATATATGCCAAGGAACCAATAAACATATGAATGCTAAATATTTCTATATTTTTATTTTATTTTAATGTTTTTGTATTTTATGGAATATTTAATTTTTTATTGTTGGAATATTTGAAAATGAAAAATGTCTAACCTATGATCCCATTTAAGGTATGCTCACAAATATCTCCAAACTTAGAATATGGTACTTTAAATTGGTGATACTACCGACAAGTATGTATATGTGTCATATATATTACTATAAAATCTATGGTACCTTTTATATGTCTCATAGGACTATATGTTCATGAAAATGTAATAAAAAGAGTAGGGGTTCATGGATCCCATTTGTTATTCTCTCTATGGTTTCCTCAGTGCAACTATGAATGGAACATGTTTATTTTCTCCTAGCAATTGGGTGGAATATACAGGTGTAGATTAATATTATGTGTAATCCTTTACATATCTCAGGTGAAATGGTCTCTTCAGTATAGGACACTTAGGAAGGGGGATTTATTTTTATTAACATTTCATAAATGATTAACCTTATTAGGTTGTATAATTAAATCTCTAGGAATAAACTTCTCTTTTTCAAGTGGATGTTCATTTGGAATTCCAAAAACTATGACTGCCCTATTGGTATGAATGTATATAATACACCCATGTACCATGGATGGTACTACATATATTTTATATATCTAAGGTCATACCAATAACATATGGAAGACTTTAATATATGTTATAACTAAAAAGGTAGTCACCGCATGTGATTGAACAACTTGTAAAGGTATCAATCTCATAAATAATGTGCTATGATGTCTCATCGAAATTTTCTTTGACCATTTTGGTCAAAGGGTATAAATCATCATGTGTATAGCTAAAATGTGTAAGTAACATCATGGTACATATGTTATCACTAACACTGTTATCAATCATAACACTATGTATAGGATGATGATCAAAGTATGCATGAATAAATAATGAATGGAAGTGTAAGTCATCATCATTAATTTCATTGTCATCAAATGTAATAGAGGGTATCTAAACCATAGGGGTATTATGTATAAATACATACCATTTATCCCAACTAATGGGTTCCCATAATGTGATGGAGGATGATGTGCATTATATGCCATTTTCACTTCTCTATACTTCACATAATGATTTTATAAATAATTATTAAATACCTTCTAGTTTTAATGATCACCAGGTTGTGAACCTAAATCCTTTAGAGGATAATCAAAGGTAATCTTCTAATTATCAATAAGATCTTGGATCTTATGTTTCAAGTATAACATCTATTTTTATAATGCCCAGGTCCTTGGTGATAATCACATTTTTCATTGTCATTATATCCTTTTAGTAGAGGTCGACTCATATCAACTTATATGGTTAGTGACATTGCATTAACCATTTTGGTTGTTTTCATTTTAGGTTATATAGGTTTTAGATTGTATCTTGGATTCATATGAAACTTTGTAGTAAATGAATTGATTTTTTTCCACACGCTTAAGCTTGTTGAAGGAAATAAGCTTCGTCTCAAGATCTTAATCAATATGGCATAACTCATAAAAATATTTAAACTTCTTAAAAAAAATAAAATAATGTAAAGGAGAAATCAAACTTTGATTAAAGATGTCTTGAATATCTTTATCTACCATTGGATTTTTCATTTTGGCCAACATTTTTTTATATCTCAAAACATATTCATCAATGGTTCATTGGTTCCTTGTTTGATCTTTGAAATCTATGCATATGACGTATTTTCAATGATTTTTATGGAGAAATGTGCTATAAATTGATGCACTAGGGGTTTGAATGCTTTCACTAATTGGATTGGTAAGTCAAATAACTATCTTAAATAGTAGTCATTTAGGATCATTGGGAATAATTTAGTCATATGTTTATCATTTGAATCATAATCAAGGCATGCCACATAGAAATATCAAATATGCTATTTAGGATCATCCTTGACATCATAAACCATGAAATTTGGTGAAAAATAATAAGTTGTCAAAGGGTGAAAATATATCTTAGGTGTTATAGGGTTATGTGATGCATCTTATGAATCAATAGTATGAGTTTATTTCAAACCATTTTATTAAATATTGGTAATCATAGTTTCTAAATTTTTATAAATTGGAGAAGATTTTACACTATAGTCCCATTAGGATTAATATTTTAGATTTAAGAAGCCAAAAAAGGGGATGAAAAAATGACTTGTGTTGATGTATGCATCAAAATTGGTAATTAGGTTATTACCATGGAAGATGTAGCAAGACTTGTTCCATCTAAGAGCTCATTATTATTGAATATGGATGCACTAGCCTTAGCATGGTTATTGATTTCTTCTTGAGTAGCATGTCAAAATGAATTAATCAATTTTTTTTTGTATATTTAGATGATTGACTAAGGCTTATTTATCTTCCATTTTGAAATTATCTTTCTTAACATTTTCCATATTTGATAAATGAAAACAAATGTGGCAAAGGAAATTGAAAAATTTAGATATTCAAATTATTGAAACCAAAAACCCTAGAAGATAGAAAACCTTAGATAAAGCTATGAGTTACATGAAAATACACATAGGATAGGTTCATTAAATGTTTAAAACCTAAGTGATATTTGGGTCAAATGGGTAGAATATCCTACACATAAGGATGAATAAAAATATGTTATATCAAGACAATTATTAGAAAACTTAGATAAATTAATATTCTAAATTAAAGTGCTAAGTTATGTTAAATATAGAAATTACAATAATTTTTTTGTTTGATTGCATAAAAAAATAACAAGACATAATACTTAACTTATCTAGATTTTATGTATATCTAATAAGTATAGAGGTGGAAATAGGGAGGGACAAGATTAGGATCTAGTAGTCAGATTATGCAAATATTCTATCTAGAGGCTTAGAGACTTGTGTGAGCCTTGGGACACTTTTATCAATGATTCTATCCTGATATTGAAATAAATGTATTTTAGGAAAAATTTATTGTATTGTGAAGAAACTACCTAGATCCTTATATATTTTAAATCCCCTTTCTATTGATTTATTTTATTTGTGTGCACATGTTATTTATGAGTATATGTGGATTGAAACCTATCTATCCACCTTAGGTATTTGTACCTTGACAAAAATGGGTTAGTGGAATCATGGTGTTGAGATAACCTCAATGACCTCTCTATTAATGAGCACTACATATGTAGTTAATACTCTTAGTAAGGCCTCCGACTTATGTATTTATCCCCTAGTTGTTGCCTTATGTGTTCACAAGGGTGTAATATAATCTATGTGAAGGCATGTAATAATATTGCTAATAACCTAAACCATACTAATCATGGGTTATTTATTGAGTGAATCAAACCTATAATATGAAATATCCTATGATTGATATGAAAATAGGGAAGAATAGGTTAGTATAACTCATTTGTGTAATCGACTGAGTGAGCTCAAATAGGTGCTTATTTGGTATTTTTTAGATATAATAATGAGAAGGCTTAGATTTGTATTTATACCACACATTTTAAAAATATCTCACATCAGGGTTCAATAAGTCAAATGGCTTGACCCATAAGATTCAAAATATTTTCAAATGAGATAATTTTTAAGGACTAGAAACTTGATAAAAATTTGGACACTTGCATCGATGCAAGTGTCACATAGATGCAAGTGTCCCTATGTGGGACATAAGTGTCTGATAGGATAAGAATTTTTTAAGGATCATAAAATAACAATGAAGGATGTATATTAGGTTTTAATATTTATGTACAATGTAGGATATATAGGTCATTACAAATAATTGGGTCAGACCATAAGATAAGTAGTTAGGCATAGTGAGATAGAAAATATGAGTATTTCAATAGTAAGAATGTCTAGAACTAAAGGGTAAATCACTAAAAAATATCTATAAAGTATAAAATACTAAGATTCTATATAAAATAATATTTTAATATCTACAATTGGCTCATCCATTAATATTTTTGACTTGTTCCTCACAAATGTGTTTTCAATGTGACTTATGGAAGACTCTTAGATTTCCTAGTTTACTTACACAATATTAAGGTTGACCTCACTAAAATAAAGGCCATCATGAACATGAATATTCCTCACTCTAACCAAAATTTTTTACCTATGTTAGGAAGCTTGATGAAATCCATCAATTTTTTCATGAAATGGGCTACTATATATATTTAGTAAATTAATTCATCAAGAAGGGTATTAGTCTCGAATGGACCAATGCATGTCAAAAATATTTTTATATAATGAAGAAATCATTACTTAAACTTCATAATTTTAGACCACCTTCCAATTACCACCCAATAATATTGTATACTTCATCTAACCCCATATTAGCTAGGTAAATTCTCTCTTAATGAGTTGAAATAGGCAGAGAATATGATGTATTTTACATTAGCTCTATTTTGATAGATTATGAAACTCATTACACAAAAGTGGAATGTGATTGTATTGTTATTTATTTTCAAAATAAAAATATTTGAAACTAAATGATTTATAATAAAACTAATGTGATTATCCATTTTGAAAGCCTTTGTTACTTTTAATCTAAAGCTTTCTTACCTAGGGAGAGAATTGATAAATTAATTGTACTCTCAATGGAATTTAAATTAAGAATTATTAAAAAAAATTAGTCAAAATCAAAGTGACTACTAAATAATCAACTATATGTGACACCTATAATAGTTTCTAATCAACTTTAGGACATGATTTTTGGTGAATAAGTCCTTCACATTGAAGGTCTTAATCAATTTATTTCTCTTAAAGATTATTTTCATAATTTTACTATTGATTTATAGGAATAAAACCTTGAAGGGACCAAAATGTACACCTCAAAACACAAACATAGATTCATCATAGAATAACTACCTAAAGTTACAATAAATGTACATGAAGACACTTGAAACCTTCACTTTGATGGAGCTAAGTGCCTTCAAGGACCTGGTGTAGGCTATTGTCATATCTGACTCAATTAGTTTTTGATCTACTTGGTTATTTCCATGTTACAAATGTTATTTCACTACTTATAAGGTGAAACATGGTTAAACTATATTTAATTTTTCAAATTCATGCTTAAGGATTTAGTTCTTATTTGAATTCATTTAGCAAGTTATATTATTTAAACTATGATTTATCAACTATTTCTATATGTCGGTATTGTTTATGTCACTATGTGATTGGAGGTAATGATAGATGGATGGGATAGGTCTATGCCTATAAGGACCACCAAAATTTCATACCAATATAATACAAAGTCCTTATGTTTTTTTATTATTATGTCATTCTTGTGATATATATGTTCTTTCATGAGTTTTATCTATGTTTTTCTAGAAACTGTCATTGGCACTTGGCTAATTATGTTTAATGTAAATCAAAATTTTTCTTGATTCTCAAGACCTTGGGGTTTATCACTTTATTTAAGGACTAATTATAACATGGTTTTTAAAAACCTTTTTGAAGGAAGGATTATGTATACACATAATATTTTCAAAATTTAATTGATTACTAACACTTTATATCTTGCAGGAACCTGCCAAGCTTCAATCTCTCTAAGTGTATGCCTTAAGGGTACATCAAGAAAGAAGTGGGTAGACCATTGGTGCTTCATAATATTCTTGTCACTTTTTCCACTTTACATATACATAATTATCTCCTAAAACCATTTACCCTAAGCTTATTCTCCTCAGTCCTACCCATTCTTCTTAGTTGTCATGACTTATCCATCCTTTTATTTCCTTAACTCCATTTTGGTTAGTCAGTTGTACTAGGTTGATTGGGTCAACCCAATAAAATTTAGGGGTATTTTTCACTTTATTATATTGTTAGCCTTTTGGCCAACCTAGCTCAGACCTAGTGAATTATCTTTTAAAAAAACATTGGGTCAACTAGGTCGACCTTGTATAGCCAACATTTTTGGGAGAATTTAGGGAAAGATCCACCTATATATACAAGTTCATTTTCCACCATTTAATAAGAGAATAATTAAGAGAAAATAAGTGCAAATGAACATCTACATATTGACCATTCTACTTGAGGAATAAAGCTTAAGGTTCCATGTTTTCTTTCAAGATACAGATCTTGTCTTGTGTAGAAGTCTTTTTGATGATTAGATAGGTTGTATATCATATATATGATTTATATTTTTTATCCTTACATACCAAAATAATATATTTCAAAGTATCTTGGATAAGGGAGAGATTGAGGCTCAATGGGTTCATCTTCAAAGATAAGTATTCATAAATTTATTTCTCCTTTGTAAGATTATATAGATAATGCATTTGTATTCTTATCCCATGTATTAGGATTCCATATATATTGATGTGAGTATATGTCTTCTAATAAATGTTTAGTTTAGTTTGTTTTATTTTTTCTAACCCTCACTTTGTGCCATAAGCTTTGGTGTGCACTAGATTAAATTTACTTTCTTGTTATTAGAATAAGTGAATATTTTAAACCTCAAGACTCCATTAGGGTTATGTGATTATGTTAGACTTTAGGCTTTGGAACCCTTCCTAACATGATATGTTGTGAGAAGTGATCCCCTAATCAGGTCTAGTAAATCCCCATATTAATCATGCTCCCACTTAACAAGTGTATCCCAATCATAAGTGTAGGTATGCTTTATCTTCTTTAATCTAAGATTGATGTACAGACATGATCCATTTTTGATTGCATACATTTTGGTGGACTTGATGTGAAACTAAGCCCTATAGGATTTATTTCACTTATTTTCACTCTTTTAATCATTATTTTTATCATACTGGATCAACTCTATCAACCCAATTTGTTGACTTCTATGCACAGGTTTCTAATAAAAGGCAACTAGATCAACCTATTTGACCTATTTCAAGTTTCTAGCCTTTCAAACATTGATTTCAACTTACCAAGTTGACCTAGTCAACCTTGTATGTTTTTATCACTCTATAGTAGGTTCTTACACAGTTTGATTGATCCTATCAACCTAATTTATAGGTTTTACCAACATACTTCAAGGTTATTAATCAAAAATATTTATTCATTTCATATTTGATCTACCAAGGTTATTTTATACCTCTTTGTTTATTTCCTTTTTGTCTTTCCTTTAATAGTTTGTAGTCTTTAAAACTACCCTTGCACAGTCAAGTAGATCGACTCTACCAACCCAGTTCTATGTTCTATGTGCTATCTAAAATAACTAAGTCAACCCTAGTTGACCCTATACATTTTCAGACCTTTATTTTGTATTATAGGTTTGATCATATTCTATATTTTGTGCATATAGTGTTAACACTATACCTTGTTTCAAATTGGAATTAACCTCATATCTTCTATTAATTAGCTCACACACTTATTTTGTTATTGCTTGCATGCTTAGAATAGTTTGCATAGACTAATTAGGGGATTTTATTTAACCATTTAGTTTAATTATTTCTATTTTATGCACACATGACCAAATCATAAAAATATAAACAAACACTTTAACATTTTGTCTACCCAAGGCCAATTTACTTGGATTTCATCACCAAGGGGGGATCTAACTTGATACTTTGGTCAAATATAAAGCATGGTTAATGGAATATTTTGGCTAAGCATCTGATACCCTTATCATTGAAGTATGTGAAGTGAGGGGGTAGGCACTAATACCAAGCCTATATCATTGCCACTATAATCCCTTTCAACCCAAACTACTTGAAACTACCCTTAGATTTATATCTAGTACCTCACTTATAACCAACTTCTAATCACATTAAAAATCATATCTCAATAATCTAAAAAACATTTAGGTTGACCAATTATTTAACTCTTTACTTTTCAAGTTGATTACTTCTTCTTTGCTCAATTGCATGCACAAAAGCTTACATTAGCTAGTATCAGTGCAAGGTTTTATTTTGTGTGCTTCAATTAGATTGGCCAACATTAATCCAATTGACTGTATATTTGCTTTTATTACTTACTACTTTTCATTACTTTCAAAATTATATTGTTTCATTTTCATAATATGTTTTTAGGCTTATTAAATTCCTTGTTTACTAAACTAGGTTGACCCAATCAACCTTGTACCTTTTCTAAGCCTTTGTCCATTGTATAAGATCGACCTAGTTGACCCTATACTATTTACAAACCTTTCCCAAGCCTCTATTTACTATACAAGAATGACCTAGTTGACACTTTACTATTTTCTATCACTTTTTATTCTCCTTGTGTGGTCATCTAGTTTTGTTTCATCACGATGACATATTTTTATCAATCTTTTAATCAATAACATTACATAATTAATGATTTGGACATAATCTCACTTATTTCATTAATTTAGATTAAACTATCCAATTTCTTCCTTCCTCATCTCCTAAACCAAAACCAATCAATACAAAATGTAATGTAGTTGAGGTCATTCATCCTAATCCTTTTCCCAATACTTGTTTTGGGAATCTTCCACTAACTAATCCTTATCCTATCAACAATCATACCCTTATAACCAATGTTCATAATCCTCTTGTTACACCCTTTAGAAGATCACCAAGTCTTATCAATTACCAAAGTAACATGGTTGAAACTAATCAAATTGATAATCTTGATAGTTCTCAATTATTCAAAAACCTTGATGATAATACTATTTACACTCCTCACAAGAATGGTGGATTTACCAAGCTTCCTTATTCTTCTACCACACTTAAGATAAATAACACTAATGTTGGGAATCCTCCACCTACAAAGAATCCTCCTCCCTCCAACACTAAAAATCCTCTTCCTACCAACACTAATATCCTTCCTACAAACACCAATCCACCTATTGATACAACTTAACTTCTATCCCAAATCATACCACAAATGAACATCATGCAAATAACCAATCAATCTCAAATGATGAACATGAAACAACATTTATGCAACATGATTATTCAACCACCTCAAGTCATCATGTCTCAACCAAATCCAAATTTTATTCCTCCTCCTCTTAGATATGCCAATGGGAATATCATCCCTCAACTTCTAATAAATAAAAAAATGCTTCAACATCTTCAAAATGAACCTTTAGCCCCATTAATTGTATCTATAGATGTTGGAAACATTTCTCCAACTATCATATATAATGGGACTAAGGACCCTACTATCTTTCTTAAGTATTTTGGTAATATCTATAAGTAATGGGTCCAAACTAACACCTTTGCTACCACCAAAATCTTAGACAAAACCTTTATTGGTGATGCACTTGAATGGTATAACCAAATTCCTAGACATTCCATCTCATAACTAGAGGATTTAGTCAATGATCTTGTGAAATAATTTCAACATGATGACCTTCCTAAAAATTACATTATGCATTTTATCAATGCCAAACAACTTCTTAATGAATCTGCTCATACTTTCATCAAATGATGGAAGTATCTCACTCATAAATTAGACCATAACATGAATGATGATAATCTTTTAAAACTACTTGTCACTAGTCTTAAACCTCCCCTTCAATATAAAGTTCAAATGTTTTCACCTAAAACTTTAGAAGAAGCCTTAGACCAAGTAAAAAGTCAAGACTTTCTTATGACTCAATTTGAACCACCTCAAAAAACTACTAAAGTACCTTTCCAATCATCTTCTCATAACACTAATTCATCCAAGCCTACACAACCTTAAAGTGTAGCATCCAATTTAATCAATTTTAACCCAAACCACCCTCCCTTGACTTTAGACAAACTTAAGATTAAATTTCTACCATCTAAACCCATGAGCTTTGATCCTTCCAAACCTCCTCCAAAATAGTATAATCCTAATAAATTTTATTGGTGACATGCTACTATAGGTCATTATTATGAGTCTTTTCATGATCTTCATTATTTTATTTTTTATTCATTGTTTGGTCCACATTTCAATCTTGATACTCTAACAAAACAATGGTATCAAGACTATCTTCAAGCTTCTCAAATTCAATCTCAAGAAACATAATCACATCAAAATCAACTACCTAATGATGAATTTTTTTTATCCCATACCTATAAATCATATACTAATTTTGTTCAAACCATAGTTGATCCTTCTTCCTATACCAATAAGGAAAGGATAGCTAATAAGAACAACTTTAAACATATTGTGACATCCATTGAAACTCAACCTCTTATGCCATATCAACCAAAGCAGTACCTAGTTCAAATTCCTACTCAAAAGCATATCATTCATGGTCCTTCTTTACCTCCTTTATATCTTTAAACCTCTCCTACACATCCTATGTCACATTACAATTCCTTAAAAAATAAAAAACCAAAACATTTGCCTATCTCTGAATGCACCTACTGACCCAATGAAAATAATTATAATGGTTCAATGTTACCTTACTCCAACTCACATGTTGAGGCATCTTGTGATGCTCATCCACATGTTACTTTAGACTTTGGGTCATATTGTGATGCCCATACCTCCATCCAATTACCCATTAGGGCATCTTATGATGCTCACTCTTATTCTACAATACATAATAATAAACACATTTAGCTTCAAGAAACCTTATAATACTTATAGACTTTTATTTTAACATGCTCATATTTGGTATAGACATTATCATCGATCTTATTTGTTCTTTTTTTATCTCATGTTTTTTTGTTTTTATGAACTTTATTTATTTTACTATCACTTTATAAGCATCATTTTATTCCTTTATATTATTTGGTTTTATTTCACATTACATTTAGAATTTACTTCCATTTTTGTCCTCATAAATTTCTTTTAACTTTTGTCTTTTTATGTTATTCTTTGCCTTAGTAGCTTTATGATTATTTTCCCTCTTATTTAGCCTTTCCCTCATATTATATTCTTTTGTGAGTTTGCAGTATAAGACTATGGATAGGACCTGACCCTCCTCACAAAATACCATCTTTGCTTTTTTCTCATTTTATTATTCCACATTTTTATTTTTGGCACCCTCACGGGTTTCTCTTTTATGGGTTGTAGTATAAGACTGTAGATAGGTCTCAACCCTCCTCATAAAATTACCATCTTATCATTCATTTTCTAGAAAATTTATTTGATCCTTGTTCTCAACTTTAGCTTTTGCTTCTTTTTATAGATGGAATTTGTGTAAACAATCTATGTTAGCATGTTTTCTTCCATTTCCCTCATTATTATGATAAGGAATAATGCTTTATTGTCATTGTATCCATTTTTCACATTTTGTCATATTTTTTGTGATTTGAAGTAATTCAAATTGTTCCATGTGCCATTCCTCTTGATTTTACCTTCCTTTCACTCCACATTAGTTAAAACAAGGTTAAATTAAAGATAACACTTTTATTTCACCTAGATCTGTGAGACTCTTAGACCCCATTCTATTTGAAGTTCTCTCTCTTAGCAACTTTGTACCAAGTATTCAAATGAAATTCATATTTAGCACCCATGTTTGGTTTTCCAAATCTATATGGAGGAGGAATATAAAAAGCCATCAAGAAAGTTAAAATCCAAATCATTTGAAACAAAAATCAATGGTATCTAAAAGGAAACATACAAATCTTAAAAGTCAAATCACACTAAAAGATGTGATTCTAAGCACATCTCCTATCTATAATCAAATCTCAAACTCCACAATTAGCCTCACATAGATCTAAGGTCCATTGGGGTATGGTAGGATAGTAGATTATAATATGGGAATTTAAAAAACTCTATGGTGCTACCTACTTTCTCATGCAATTACCAAATGTTTGTAGTATATCGATGGCTCTAAAAGGGGTCCTAAATAATGGGGAACATGTTGTGGGAAGGTAGGTCCACTTTAATTTTACATGCATATAGCCTTCATGGGATGATATATATAATATGTTTATTTACCTAAGACTTGTGTAGCTAAGATAATTTCTTCAGAGTCCTTAAGGTTGAAAGTCCTATTGTTTTGACAAACCTAATTTGAGTGTCTTTACTTTGATAAAGAGTTTCTCTACCTTGGCTTTTTCCTTTATTTCTCCCCTCCACCCATTTCATTTCCACCCTTGACAAAAAAATTTTGATTCTAAATTTATTTTCCCTTCTTCTTTAATTCCTTCTTCACCTCTTAAAAACATGCTAGCATTGCTTTGTTTTAGTTTTATCTATCCTTAGATAAAAGTAACATGTTTGAGTAACTATGGATTACACTCTTACACCATTTATTTACCACACAACCTCATTGTCATACTAGTCATGTCATCATGTGCTTTTTTTTCTTACATTATATCTTTAAACAAGCATCAAGTTTGAGTTTTCATCCTTTAGAGATTTTTCATTTTCATTTCTCCATCTTTTTCTTATTTGATTTTTGTAGACTTCACTTATCTTACATATGTCATTTGCCATTATTACATGTTACTATTTATGTATGCCTTCTTCATGTTTATCTCACATCTTCAATTAAATTTCATTTTTAGGCTTTCATGTTTTTCTTTTTGCCTATCTTACATGGGGTTACTTTTCCCTGTACTTTCATATATTTATTCAAGTTTTATTACATTAATATTTCATTTATCATTCATGTTTTACATGCTTCCCAATGTGATTTAGTATGTTCTACATTCCTTTTTGTCATTTATGTTTTGCATACTTTTCAACATGATTTACTGTGTTTTTCAATCATTTGTCATTTATTTCCTATCATTTATCATTTCTTTCCTCTCATTTGTCATTCATTTAACATCATTTGTCATTAATTTTCTATCATTTTGTCATTCATTTGCCTTAAATATTTTTAAAAAACTAAGTTAACCCTTTTCTTTTTCCCCTTCTAATACTAAGTTGACAGAGTGGATTTTTCTACTAGGTCAATAGTCATGTACTAAGTTAGTAGTCTAAAAAACACACTAGGTCAGCACATACCTACTAGGTCACCAATTTAGATTTTAGCAAAATTTCATCCTACTAGGTCTACTAGGTTGACCTAGTTGTTTCTACCTAGTTACTACTCTGATTCCTTATTTTACCCATATATTTGTTTTTACTCATCCATTTTCAAAACCATAAAATGAATTATATTCATGATGAAGTAGACATTCTTTTTCACTACCATATGTCTATCTTCTAATTTTTTTAATTTTTGGCTATTTTTTGCACTAACTTCTACATGTTCACCTAGTGTTCTTCATATTGGAAACCTTCAATTTATCTTCCAATATACTTATTTATCTACAACACTAAGGTAAGTAAAGGTATGTGTTTTTCAATTATATCCTTTCCTTTATCTTATTTTCTACTTACTACACTTTACTTAGCATCAACATTATGTGTTATCATGTTTGATTTCTCAAAGCACCATCTCATGTTGTACTTACATGATATATGATGAGATTAAAGTGGGGAATAGGTATACACATAATATTTTTAAAGTTTTATTGATTAGTGACACTTGATATCTTTTATAAACTCGTTGAGCCTCAATCTATCTGAGTGCATGCCTTAAAGGTTGCATTGAGAAAGAGGTGGAAAGACCATTGGTGCTTCGCAAGATTATTGTCCCTTTTTCCACTTTTAATATACACACTTATCTCCTAAAACCATTTAATCTATTCTTATTCTCCTTAGTCTTACCCATTCATCTCAGTTGTCATGCCTTATTCATCTTTTTTTTGCCTTAACTACCTTTTGGTTAGTTGGTTTTACTAAGTTGACTGGGTCAACCGAGTATAGTTTAGGGGTATTTTTCACTTTCTTAGTTTGTTAGTATTTTAATCAACCTATCTTAGACCTAGTGAATTATCCCCAAAAACATATAAAGTCAACTAGGTCAACTCTATATAGATGACATTTCTATGAGGATTTAGGGTAAGATCCACCTATATATACAAGTTCATTTCCCACCATTTTATAAGAGAAGAATTAAAAGCAAAGAAGTGAGAATGAACATATATTTATCGACCATTCTACTTGAGGAATAAATCTTAGGGCTGCATACTTTATTTAAAGATACATATATTATCTTGTGGATAAGTCTTTTGGATGCTTAGATAGGCTATGTAGCCTAGAGCTAATTTATCTTTGTAATACTTACATACCAAAACAATATCTTATGAAGAACCTTGGCCAAGGGAGAGATTGAGGCTTGATGGGTTCATCGTCAAAGTAAGTATTCCTAAATTTATTTCTACTTTATAAGAGTAAATAGACAATGCATTTGTATTCTTCTCCCATATATTAGGATTCTATATACATTGATGTGAGTATATGTCTTCTAATACATGTTTAGTTTAGTTTGTTTTATTGTTTCCAACCCTCACTTTGTGCCATAAACTTTGGTGTGCACTATATTAGATTTACTTTCTTATTATTAAAATAAGTGAATGATTTAAACCTTAGGATTGCATTAGGGTTTTTGTGTGATTATGTTAGACTGTAAGATTTGGAACCCTTCATAGCATGATATGTTGTGACAAGTGATCCCTTAATCATGTCCAATAGATTCCCATATAGATCATGCTCTAGCTTAACAAGTGTATCCCAATCAGAACTATAAGTATGCTTAATCTTCCTCGATCCATGATTGATTTATAAACATGATGTATTTTTGATTTTATATAGATTATACACAAAAAATTATGTGGAACCACTAAAGTAAGCCATAAAGGGGAGAATTATTGGTCTCCAAAGGTTTTAGTACCTAGCATATTATAAAGACTCAGGAGGGGGTCATTGTATCTGATAACTATGAACTTTGAATTGTATGGGATAATGTTTTTAATCAAATTTTTAATGATTAGGATTTTACCCTTGGCTCGACACACATTTAATTCAAGTTGGGAAATTAGGGTTTATTTTTTACTTTTGTCAATAGTGAAGGAGATAAAATGGAACCTAGGGTTCCATAACATGCCATGCTCACACTACTATTATATTGAATAACTTGGGTATTTTGAGAAACAACATTGGAAGCCATTAGCACAGTGGTATCATGGAGTTGGAATTGTAAAATGGGAATGGAAATGGAAATAAAATAGAGAGACTACCATTAGAATCATAACACGGGGTAAAAGAGGGAATAAAAAAGAGAGAAAAAAGTGATAAAAAAATTTGGGTGTGAAGAAATCTACACATGGTTTCTAAAAAGTTAGTTTTGAACTCTTTTATGTTCTTGTAAACTCTTTCTCAAATGATATATTTATCATGTTATATCAATATGAATCTTTTCTTAAGTTATTATTAGATGATTGATTGATCTTATGTTTTTATCACATGAGTGTATCATGCATTGAAAAATTAGAATTATGTTATAATGCATTGGAATAAATTATGACTAGTAATGTCACATATATGTTATGTTTTTTTATTATATTGGAAAGATAAGCCATGATTAAATTAATTGTGGATAATTTTCATAAGGAAATTGATTTAAAACCTATTTTTCCCTATTGGCCTACAATTGGTGGAAATTTGACGAAGTAGGGTTAATTTACCATTTTAAAATAAGTGGAACAATTGATTTTCAAAAATGTGAAACAATTCAATTATATCTTTGAACCTTAACCATTTAAATAGGTTTCTATATCAAATTAATAAATAAGATTTAAACTATAATCAATTAACTATTATGATGATTAATTACATGTTTTAAGAATGATAAGATTAATGTTTCAAAATACAGTCAATGATTAGTGGGTAGTAGATGGGTCAAAACCTATTTGACCAATAGACTTTTCTATGAGGTTACAGATTGGTTAAATGTTACTATTACATGATTTAGTATAAAAGGGAAAATTTTAAATTCCTTTAAGGATGTGATTTATTATCAATTTTTATAATTTAGTTGCATTAAAATCGATAAGGAGATATTAATAAATCCATTCCTTATTAGCCAATATTTACAGTAATTTACACTAATTCTAGGTGGAAATAATCTTAACACTCCTTATAGTTGGCACATTTATTAAAGCAATTAAACCTTGTTTATAAAGTGTGTGGTAATTTAGATAAGCCTAATGTTGAATAAAAGGGGAAAGAAAATATGACTTGAATCCATAATGAGAGGGTGCGTTTTGTTTTATGCATGAACCCTCATGAGTTATGGTATAGTATTTCACAACCCCTTTCTATAAGCTTTAGGTTATTAATACACCTTATGACTTTGTGAGGGTGTTTTGATTTTTTTTCTTTGATAAGGTAAAATATAGGTTTTACAGGGTCTTAGAACCACCAAAGTGTAGTATAAGAGTATCAATAGGCCATCAACAGGGTTGAGAAACCAAGAAATAAAAAGTTACAAAACTATAATGAAAACCAAAATAAGCAATCATAATAAAACTAGGAGGAAAGTACCTCCTAAGGGTCTTCAACATATGTAGTGTCCTTCATTGGAATGATCTATTTTTCCTTTGATATTTTTGCCTGAGTGTAGTTCTTAGGGCCTTCAGCTACTTCTCTAGGGAAGACCATTATAGGGTGCTTTTTTTCCTTTAGCTTGCATGAGGGATTACTTAAGGGGGACCCCCTTAGGGGAGCCTTGAGGAGGGGATTTTAAAACCTTTGGTGATTCAAAGGTATGGGATTGAGTGGGTTGTGAAAAAAGGATAAATTCCTAAACTATGGCTTTAACCTTCCTATGGAGTGAATTTTAGTCTTGGATGAGTTTGGCCAGACCCAACCCTGCTTGCTAAACCTTTGAGTTGAAATTATCAAGCTACAATTTGTTTGTTTCCATCTCATCCATAACAATGGCTTTTCATTTCCAAGATGTCTTTGTATGGGTACCTAGTTATAATGAAATAGATTTTGGTTTGGGGATAAATAGAGTAAGGGGAGATCATCATGGGGGACTTTGATAAACTATCCTGGGGGGTGCAATCAGAGAGCTGGTGGGATCCTCTGTTAGGATTTGATTATTATTAAAGATTTCTCCTTGAATTAAATTATCTTCCATGGTAGTATATTACTATTGTAATTATTCTTGTGTGTTAATCAAAATTACTTAAAGTTATTTGTGGTATTGAAAAATTATTAAAAATGGAATAATTTTTTTGGCAATAAGAGTGAATGCACTATTTTTATTTCTCTATGGATGTATGATAAGTCTTATTCTCATATGTGAGAAAGTATATTCTAACTATTAGTCATGGTGGGTTTATCCAATTATACTTGATAGCCACACTACTAAGATAGATCAACCAAGTGCCTACTACATGAAAATATTGGTAATTCCTTTGGAACAAGGAATTGATTGATGGAATTTAGAATTCATAACACTAGAAATAAAAAAAATGTTGGCTTTTGGTGTTTGTGATAGTGGTATCAGATCCTAGTTCTTACACTAGGGATCTATGGGGAAGCAAGTGGCTAAAAATTTATTAGTGTTTCTTAGGATGGTGAGAACATGAGTCAATATAGGTAATGCTAATAATACTACATGCAGTGGTAATACTGACATAAATATGGATCGTAACAATGTTGATGGCCACATTTCCAATCATGATGTTAATATAAATGTTGAAAATAATGATATTAGTAAAAATAATGGTAATATGCATTCTAAATATGATTATTTTATTATTTATAATAATTTATAAGGAAATAATAGGTATTATGATGTCCTAAATGATATTATGGGTGTGATTCATAACATCCCAATGTAAATAGAAGCTCATGGCCAAAGGCTGGAAAACATGGAAAATGTAAAATAAATAAATGACAAAGATGAGGTGTTGAGGATAATATTATCCATCATGATGTGATGGATCCCATTATTAAATATCCAAATAAAATCCCTCCTCCTACCTATTCTAGTAGATAAGCTAGTGATGTTTACGAAAGCATGACTAGTGATTTTTTGAAAATATTTCACCTTGTATAATATGGGTTATAATGTTTAGACCTATATAAGAGCTTACCAATTAGTATGAAATATGAATTTTTAGTGCAAACACTTGTGTCTTCTCAAGGGTATGATCCCATGACTCTCTTAGGATACCTTTGAGAGGAAATTTAGGAAGAAGTACCTAAATGGAAACTACAAAGAGCAAAATATTATTGAATTTTAGCTACTAAAACAAGGAATAAAGACTATTATGGAGTATAAGAACAAGTTCATTAGTCTATTGTTTTATGTAAAATACATGCACAAGGAATAAACCAAGGTAAAAAATCTCAAACTGGACTTGTATGAGGTGATAATACATGTTGTTAACATGACAAATCCTCACATCTTAGACATCATGCAGAGGAGAATGAAAAATATTTCCTGAAGGAAATACATGAATATTGGAATAACATGATAACACTAAAGAATAAATATTCTATTCCTTTGATCAACAAGAATTTTAATAAATTCTATCCTAAAAAAGGTGAACAAACTCTCATGGCCCTACCATTACACCTAATTCTATTTTTTTGCCTCCACAAAAATATGTGGAGTGTTGGAAATGTGGTAACAATCACTACAAAAAATATTTCTCCCAATTAAAGGGTAATCATCCTATGAATAATTAAGTGTATGCTATTATGGACAATATGAATGCTTATTTTTAGGGAACACAAATTGAAACAAAAGGTATAATTTCTAGTTTTTTACTACAAATCCTCATTGATTCATGAAATAATGCTAAATGTAAAAAAAAAATTTGAGTTGAGAGAAGGATGGGAGGTAGAGTTGGGATGTGACTAGAGGGTGACTATTCTAAAATGTTTGTAACAGGCTAAATTAGATTTGGGAGTCTTTAAGACTCAAGAATGTATGTTTTTAACACCTCTCACATCTTATGACCTAATTTTAGGCATGGATTGGCCAAAAAAACATCAAGTGAATCTTGATTATTTTAGAACTAAGGTGTAATGCCTTGATGATTATGGTAAACCTATGAAACTCTAAGGAATGGTGAAGCTTATGGCTAGAAACAAATTCTATCAACACTGAAACTAAAAGGAACATTTATCAAAGGCTAAAAATTATACATAGTGAAATTAAATGAGATCTCTAAGGAGAAGGATCCCATGTTAGGAAAATAAAGTGTATTAATGGATTTCAAGGATGTATTTCCTAGAGAGATTGATAGATTACCTCTTTAGAGGGAGTTTGGATTTTATATTGATGTAGTGCCCATATCAACATCGACATCTAAAGTTCCATATATGATGAATGTGGCTATTCTAAGGGAAATAAAAGTTCATATCTAAGATCTAATTGAAAATGGGATGATTAAGACAAGTGTCCCACCTTAGGTATCTCCAATTGTCTTCGTTAATAATAAATATGACATGTTGAGTCTTTGCAATAATTATCGAATGCTCAAAAAAGTCACTATCAAGAATAAGTACCCTATCACTAAAATTGATGACATTTGTGATCAAATTAAATGGGATGTTGTATTATCCAATATTGGTATTTGATTAGGGTATCACCAACATCACATTAAATATGAGGATGTGCATGAGACATACTTTTAGAAAAAAGTATGGTCATTATGAGTTCACAATTATGCCATCCAATTTAACTAATGCCCCTAGTACCTTTATGAATTTCATGAACAATGTGTTGAAGGATTTTATTGAACACTTTGTTATATTATTCATGGATGACATTATATTTTACTCTAAAAATGAGAAGAAACAATAAAAATGCATATGATTAGTTTTACAAAGGCTAGGGAAACATAAACTATTGGGAAAGCTTTTCAAGAGCTCACTTTTCAAAAATAAGATTAATTACTTGGGACATGTCATCTCAAGGGAAGGTAAATGTTTCTAGAATTTCTAACCATATCACTTCATTTTAGAAGAAAGGGAAAATGTTTGTATGGTATCCTTAATGTGAGGAATCCTTTTTGAAATTAAAAGAGATGCTAATTTCCACTCTAATGTTTTTTATACCATATCCCAATGAAAAATTTGAGATCTAGACTGATGCTTTTAAAGTTCACATTGGAGATATTTCTACCCATGATGACAAGGTTGTTACCTATGAGTCACACAAGTTCAAAGTCCATGAATACAATTATCCAACTCATGACATGGAATTAGATGCCCTAGTGCATGTTCTCAAGTAATGAAAGTATTTATTGATTAGAAATAAATTTAAGGTGAAATTTTATCACCATAGTATTGTGCATATGTTTTCCCAAGATGAGCCAAATTAAAGGTAACATAGAGGGATGTAATTTATTGGCAAACTTGATACTAACATTGAATATGTCAAAGGAAAATGAAATAGAGTGGTTGATGACCTTAGCCAAAGGATGTATTTGGTTATAATGTCAATGTTGAGGTTAAATTTTAATAGTTTTATTATGGAATAATAATGAAAAGATCCTCAATGTAGAAAAATAATTGTTGAGATAGCCAATGAAACAATGGCAAAGGCTGTGGTAAATTATTATTTAGAATTAGATGGAATTCTAAGGTACCAAGGAAAAAAATGTATTCCAAATTATACTAATCTAAGGGTAAAAATATTGAATTAAGTGAATTCAAAACCTAATTTATCTCACCCAAGTTTCACCAAGATTACCCATGAGATGAAAAGTTCTATTTTTGGCCTGGTTTGAAGAAAGATATCACTATTTTTGTGGATAAATATTTGGAGTCTTAGTACATTAAATTTGAACACTACCATCCAAGAGGCCTATTATATACTTAAAATATTTTAAAAGGAAAATGGGTTTTAATTCCCATGAATTTCATCATTAGGCTACCCAAATATTGGGGCAAACATAATAAATTTTTCCTATGTCTTTTTAGATGGTTATATGTTTAAAAATTCCATTATTGCATTTGATCCTTTTATCTTCTTACCATCTTATTTCATATATTTCAAAAAAAAAAAAATATTTGGTACAAGTGGGATGTTTATGTGACCTATTGACCATTTTTGGTCACCATGGAGGAAAAAAATTTAGTTCAAAGTTTTGTGTTGAATAGGGAAGGTTCTTCAAATTCTAGATAATTTCAAGAAAAATTTCTAAGTCTTTAGACTTAGCATTTTTTTAAAAAGGTTGGTCTTCGGTTTTTTTTGTAAAGGAGTAGTCGGATATTTTTTTCAAAAGCCTTCATAATTTTTTAGAATTTAGAATATTTTAAAAGAGAGAGTCAAAGAGATTGTTTGGGGAAAAGAGTTTTGAAACAAAATTTCCTAAGGTTTAACAAAGTTGTAAAGATCTTTTGGTCTTCAAGAAAATTATTCAGCATTTGTGTTATGCAGGAAAGAGTTGGAACATTTATTTTGAATAAACGTATTGAATGAAAGTGCCAAATAAAAATGTTGAAACCTTCACAAGTATGTTGAAGGAATAGGATTTTAGAAGAAAGGGAAAATGTTTGTATGGTATCCTTAATGTGAGGAATCCTTTTTGAAATTAAAAGAGATGCTAATTTCCACTCTAATGTTTTTTATACCATATCCCAATGAAAAATTTGAGATCTAGACTGATGCTTTTAAAGTTCACATTGGAGATATTTCTACCCATGATGACAAGGTTGTTACCTATGAGTCACACAAGTTCAAAGTCCATGAATACAATTATCCAACTCATGACATGGAATTAGATGCCCTAGTGCATGTTCTCAAGTAATGAAAGTATTTATTGATTAGAAATAAATTTAAGGTGAAATTTTATCACCATAGTATTGTGCATATGTTTTCCCAAGATGAGCCAAATTAAAGGTAACATAGAGGGATGTAATTTATTGGCAAACTTGATACTAACATTGAATATGTCAAAGGAAAATGAAATAGAGTGGTTGATGACCTTAGCCAAAGGATGTATTTGGTTATAATGTCAATGTTGAGGTTAAATTTTAATAGTTTTATTATGGAATAATAATGAAAAGATCCTCAATGTAGAAAAATAATTGTTGAGATAGCCAATGAAACAATGGCAAAGGCTGTGGTAAATTATTATTTAGAATTAGATGGAATTCTAAGGTACCAAGGAAAAAAATGTATTCCAAATTATACTAATCTAAGGGTAAAAATATTGAATTAAGTGAATTCAAAACCTAATTTATCTCACCCAAGTTTCACCAAGATTACCCATGAGATGAAAAGTTCTATTTTTGGCCTGGTTTGAAGAAAGATATCACTATTTTTGTGGATAAATATTTGGAGTCTTAGTACATTAAATTTGAACACTACCATCCAAGAGGCCTATTATATACTTAAAATATTTTAAAAGGAAAATGGGTTTTAATTCCCATGAATTTCATCATTAGGCTACCCAAATATTGGGGCAAACATAATAAATTTTAGTTGTAAATGATAAATTTAACAATGTTTTCCATTTAATTACTATAAATATTATTGATGATGCCCTTACACTTTCTAAAAAGGTTTTTAAGGAGATTGTTTGTCTTCATGGTTATTTTGAAGTCATTATATATTCTAGGGATAAATTAGTTACTTCTTAGTTTTAAAAAACCTTGATTTTTAATTTTGGGACAAAACTAAACTTTAGTTTATCATGCCATCCTAAAATAGATGTCCAAATATATAGGTTGAATTAGGTAGTTGAAGACATGTTGATAATTTATATAATGAATCAACAATCTAAATGGGAAGAATATCTACATTTAGTTGAATTTGAATACAAAAATACTTATCATTATATTATAAAAATAATACCTTTTGAATCCTTATATGGATGAAGGTGTAAAACCCCTCTTGGTCAGGATGGTTTGGAAAATTGGATCATTGTTAGTCCAAAAACTCTTTGTGAATATGATCAGCAAATGGATCTCCTTAGGTAAAGGATTAGAGTTGTTTCTAATAATAAAAAATGCTACGCTGATCTAAAAAGATCACAAAGGGAATTTTAATTACATGATAAAGTATTCATGAGAGATATTTCTCAAAAGAGCTCTATAAATTTTGGAAAGCAATCCAAACTTAATCCATGATATGTTAATCTATTTGACATAGTGGAAAAGATCATCCTTATTGCCTACTTTATATATTTTCCTCCCTCTCTCTCAAAAATGCATGATGTTTTATATGTATCATTGTTAAACAAGTATGTTTTTGATCCCTCTCATGTTATGGATTGGAATAATCTCTAGGTAGTAGAAGAGGAAATGATTTAATATGATCCCATAAGGATCTTGGCATATCATAACATTGATACATGATTTTTTAAAAAAAAAAAATTATGGTCAAATGTGATCAGTTGAGTGTGATTAGTAAAACCTTGAAAGACAAAAGTCTTTTTAGATAACACTACCCTCACATTTTTTTTGAAGGCCCAAAGGATGGTTCCTCCTTGGTGGGTGAATATCATATCCAACCCAAAAAATGTTTTATCTACTTGGTTATTTCACTATTATGTTTGTTATTTCATTGCTTATGAGGTGAAATATGGTTTTATTTATTTTATTTATCATATTCATGGTTAAGGATTTAGTTATGGTTTTATTTCATTTAGCTGGTTATATTATTTTAGTTATGATTTCATGATTATTTCTAAATGCTAGTATGATTTTTGATATTGGTAAGATACAAATGAGGGTGTAAATACCTATTAAAAAAGGCACCAAGGGTAGAAATATAGGCTAGAGACCATGAATAACAAAATAATATCAAACATATAACAAACTAACAAGAAATTATTAAAATACCTAATACCCAAAATAACATAAAAAACCAACACTATTTGAGCAAAGCATTCCAATTATCCATGAGGAAACCCAAGAGTTCCTCCTTACTAGTAGACTTACCATCCTTGTCCACCTTCTCACCTTGAGCATCTTGTAGGACAGCTAGTAAAGTAACAACCTGGTGAATCACTGTAGAGCACATGGTACAAATTGGACTGATAGATTTTCATCAAAGCCATTAAGGCATTCTAGGAGCAATGTGATGCCATCTTCATAACAAATACTCCATATCATGATGTCAACCTTAAATTATACATAGAAAAAGGTTTTGGTTTGGATTTTGTCTCCACCCATAGTTAAATTCTTCAAAATTATGAGGAAAAAAACACACAAAGTAACCCCTAACACCCAAGGATAATGCAACTTAATGAAGAATTATCTAGAAATGATGATCTAGCTATCTTCATTAAACCAACTCTTGAGGTTGCTTAAACAACCAATCTTGTCCTTAAAATCACTCTCACTAATCAAGTAATAATTTTAATCATAATGAAGCTTGTGTGGGCTATAAATTGGGAAATATGCTGTTAGGATTTGAAATAGCCTTGTGGGATATCTAAGCAACTACCACAAGATTATGCTGATCTAGTTTTTGCTAATGTGGTAATTCTCACCTCTTAAGGGGTAATCATATGCCATCTTATCCATAATTATGACAAACTATTTTCACCCCTTCTGATGGCAAATTTTGATCATGGATCCACTAATTATAATATATATGAGAATATATTCTAAATAATATCACTTTAAAAGGTTCTTTAGGCCAAATAAGGTTGGGCCTCCATTTGAAGGTGATTTCTAACATTTATAGGTAGATTATTAATATTCCTCTAACACATTATAGGGAAGAGGTTGATTCCCATATTCTCCATAGCATCTATCACTTGGTTTCCATCCCTGTAAATATGCTTAACCTCAAATCTTTCAAAGCCAAAAAAGATTTTCTTTATATCTTGTATGATGTCAATAATCTACTAGCCTACCCTAGACTTATCCTTAACAACATCAATGATAATCTTAGAATCACCTTCAATTAGGAGGTTTTTAATACCAATAGCAAGAACCACCTTAAGACCCTAGAGGAGGGCCATAACCTAAGAAACATTATTGGAATTATCCTCCATCCCTCTAGCATAGGCATCTACAAGCTCCACCTTATCAAATCTCAAGACTCCACCCCCACTATCTTGAGCTAGGTTACCTTTGGTATCCCCAAAAATATTGAGCTTCATCCAACCATCAATAGGGGGAGCCTTCTTGGTAGTAACATGAGCATTCCTCTTAGAGTTATCAATTTTGTAAATGTGAGCCAAGACACTCCACTAATTGATAATAATATCTTCAAGATTATTGGGAGGAAAGTCAAAATATTTAAAAGTGTTGTTAAATATATTTTCCTATAATAGTTTAGAAAACATACAAAATAACTCCTTAGAATATTTTGCTTTATCTCTAAATAACCTATTGTTTCGCCCCTTCTAGAGTCCCCAAGCTAGGATTGGGGTATTTGAGCCCATATATATTTGCATATAAGATGAAAAAATGGGAAAAAAAACCTCATGATAGTAGATACATCAATATTCATGCTCCAAGAGACTCCAAGATTCTGCATAGCAAAACTTCAAACCTCTCAGGAGAACTCACAATGTAGTAAAAGGTTGGGAAATTGATTATTCCTCCTTCATATAGAGTGCATAAAGGTTAGGGATTTAAAATCCTCTAATTCAAATATTATACATAGTAAGTATCTTATTATGTATGTAAAAACACCAAAAAATATTGATCTTGGGAATAAGTTTATGATTCCAAACCCTTATCCAAAAGTTAGAGTCCTCATTAGAATCTAGGAGTAGATAATAATAAGATCTAACTATAAAAAATCCTATTTTTTCCTTTACTGACAACAATTTATCCTTTCAGAGGAATATAAGAATATTGTATCCTTAGAGAGAGAGTTATAACTCCTTAGCAATTAGAAGAAGGTTATTCTGGTCCTAATATTAGTTTGATAGCTATTTCTAGCCCCTATTTCCAAGAAGAAGATAATCAACAACCAACCTCCCAAAGTAATCAATGGACCTATCATCAAGTATTTGGAGGTTTTTGTGCTTATAAAGAGGGATGCCCTTTATCTAGATATCTTCCCAAAATTTGATGGATCTACCATCCCCTAGCTTCCACTTAATACCCTATAGTAGTAAGGTTCTAATTTTTAACACATTATTCCAAATCACCAAACCTCTAGGGATACTAATGTTGTGAAAGAAATAATTAGGGTTATTTTAGAGAGGTAATTATCCCTCATAATGTTACCCTAGTCCTTACTACTACTTAAGAAATTCCACCCAACCTTAGCTAGGAGGGCTTTGTTGATTAGGTCAATTGTATATGTTGATTAGGTGAATTTTAAATGCTAGAACTATTAATGTCACTCTATGATTGTAAAAAATGACTGATGGATGAGCTTGGTCTATGCCTAGAAGGATCAACTGCATGTCATACCAATATCATATAGGTAAATGAAAATAAAAAGGTAATTATCTAAGATTAGTTATGTCTACCAAGTCCATGTATTTTTTAGTATTGTGTTATTATTGTGTCATGTTTGTTCTTACACAAGTTTTATCTATGTTTTTTAGTATTTATCATTGACACTTAACCAACTATGTTTTCTATAAAATTAAAATGTTATTATGTGTTAATACCTTGGGGTCTGTCACTTTATTATATAACCAATTATAACATGGTTTTTAAAATAATTTTTGAAGGTAGGCTTGTGATTATAAAAGTATGTGGAGCTAATAAAGTGGGGCATGAATGGAACTATTGTTGGTTTCCAAAGGTTTTAGGTCATAACATATTGTTATGACCCATGAGGGGGTCATGGTATTTGATCACTATGAACTTTGAGATGCATGGAAACATGTTTTTAATCATTTTTTAACTATTATGGTTTTAAAACCTTGGCTTGGAATTTATTTCATTCAAGCTGGGCCATTACAGTGTATTTCATTTTTGTAAATGGTAGAGGAGATATAAGGGATCCTGGGGTTCTTTAGAACACCATGTTTAGGTTTCCATTGCATTGAAAAACTTGGTTATTATAAAAAACCATGATAGAATCCATCAATATGGAAGTAACATTGATTTGGAAATGAAAGAGAGAGTTTGTGGTTAGAATCAGAATATGAGGGAAAAGAGATATTAAAAAAGAGATAGAGAAAAACACAGGTGTGAATAAATATACATAGGGTTTCTAAAAAATAATCTATAAACCATTTTCTATTATTTTATACTCTCTCTTTAATTCTATAGTCATAATGTTTTATTTTCAATGTCTATTGTGATAGTAAATAAAGGGACCTTGGAACTATCTTGTGTTTTTTAGAAACATATGACCAATGAGCCTAGGGCATAACTATATGTGAAAATTAAAAAATTCTAACATAATGATTGTAATTTTCTATTCAAAAAGCTTAAGTTTTTGAATATTGACCAAATGTGTAATGAATGATTGGGAAGGTTTTCACCTTTTATGTACTAATGTTTAGCTCATCTCACCCCTAGATGTCTTATAGATGAAATTTTATCACAACAATGAAGGTACATGGTTTTGGTGAACTTTGTGTTTAAATGTTTGTTGTGAGTGTGATTAATCTTGGTAATTATGTTTGAACCTATTATGGTTGACTCTTGATCTATCTTGTGCTTTGTTTATTTCTTTTTATTTTATATTATTAGATGACATTCGAGAAGTTTCCTTGAAGCCCTAGACTAATGATTGGGGTGGCTGCAGATTTTCCTAACTCATGTATGGGATCATTTTTAATATTTATTTTCTTTATTGATTTAACATTTTAAATAGGAATGAGGAATCAAAGAACTTGTGGTAATTAGTGATATTGTGGCAATGACTATTGAAGTACATGAATGAGATAAATCTCATCGTATGGCTTAGTAATTTATAGATATTATGTTTTAATTATTGTATTTAACTAAAAAAAATACTCATTTTTATTTTACTATATTTGAATAGTTATTTACATATATTTATTCAAGTGAAAGGTTTACCCTATAGGGAATTTATTTCCTTAATCATTAAGACTAGATACACATTCTAGTCTATTTAATATTAGTTGTGTTATACCTTCCAAGTCAATTTTGATTCATTTGACATGGTATTTTTTGATGGATAATGTGGTTGAGAGAATGTATTCTTATTTTTCTAGTATGAACTCAACCTAAGAATATATGTTGGTATGACTATGAACTATTTCATTTAATGTTGAAAATTTTAGATGAAGCATGGTTGTAGTTGTTTGTAAGGCTAGCATTTGTATTTTTTATCTATTCATTATGAGTATTGTTTCATTGGAAGGAAATTAAATTATTATTAGAAATAATTATCAAGGATGAACACTCCAAGAAATGAGTATAACTTATTTTCTTTTGATCAATGAAACTTGATTGTTGATTGTTGGGCTTGGGCTACTTAGTGTGTGTTTGATCTAGGATAAATTGGTTTGGATTAAGTTATGGATTTATGACAAATTTTTTTCAATATTAATCTTTGATTAAGTTGTTATTAGATCCTTAATTGATCTTAATTTATTATCACATGGCTGTAGCATGTATTGGAAAAATGGAATTATGTTATAACACATTGGAATAAGTCATAACTAGTATTGCCACATATATGTTATGATGTTTTATTAAATATAAAATATAAGGAATGATTGAATTAATTATGAACGATTTTAAAAATTAAAGTGATATAAAACCTATTTGACCCTATTCATTATGAAACACCTACTATAGGAAGTGAGTTGACAAATTAGGGTTAATGTCTCATTTTAAAATAAGTAGAACAATTTATTTTAAATTATGGGAAGTATTTGAATTATCTCTTTGAATATTAATATATTAAATAGGTTGCTATCTAAAAGTAAGAAATAAGAATTGGACTAGAATTATTTAACTATGATGGTGATTAATTACATGTTTTAAGAATGAAAAGATCAATGTTTAAAAAGGCAGTCAATGATTAGTGGGAAGTAGATGGGGTGAAACATATTCAACTAATCAAATTATCCATGGGACTTTGAATTGGTTAAATATTTGTATTACATGATTTATTATAAAGAGTAAATTTTAAATTCCTTCAAGGTGGGATTTATTTTTATCAAGGTTTATAATACGATTGAATTAAACCTGATAAGGAGGTAATAATAACCCATTTCATTATTAGGCAAAGCCCATAATAAATTCCATTAATCTAAGTGGAAATATTATTGACACTCTGTATAGTTGACACATTTATTAAATATATTAACCCTTTTAATGAAGTGTGTGGTAATTTAGACAAGCCTGATGTTGATTAAAAATGGAAAGAACATATGAATCAAATCCATAATGAGAGGTTGCCTTTTAGTTGAATCATGAACCCCCATGAGTTATGGTATAGCTTTTCTAACCCTTTTTATAATATTTAGGTTATTAATACACCTTGTAACCTTATGAGGGTTTTTTGATTATTACTAGATATTTCTCCTTTAATTAAATGTTCTTCCATGGTAGTATAATAGTCGTGTAATTACTCTTATTTGTTAATAAAACTTATGTAATAAGGTGTATGATGTTGAATTTTTTTTGAAACCAAAATAAATCTGTTGGCTATAAGAGAGAATTCACTACTATTATTTCTCTATGGATGTATGATATGGATTATTCTCATATGCAATTAATTATATTCTAACTACCAATCATGGTGGGTTTATTTGATTATAATTAAATACCACATTGCTATGATAGATCAACTAAGTTTTAGAGTAGAGGTTTTATTTTTTAATATCTCTATTTATTATAGGATTTTTTCCCTCACTTAGAGTTTTCCTACTTTCATGGATAAGCTTTCTTGGTGTACTTGGAGTTACATTTTGACTAGATGAATAGTAGGTAACTCCCTTGACTAACTATTTTGGGTATGGGAGTTACTATTCTATTATTGGATCTTTGATCGACTTTATTTAGGGAGTTACTCATGCACTCCTATTTTTACATATCTCTTGGTGAGCTACTGTTATATATAATATTGGTTTTGGATCTTATTTTGTTTATGCAATATTATCATGTATGTGATTTCATTTTATTACATATATTGTGTTGTGTACATGCTTGAATTATGCCTATCACAAACCTATGCATTTGTTTGATCTATAGATCTTGGCATCCACTATGATATGGTATCAGAGCCACTATAATATTTGATTGTATGGTTTTTTTTATTATTGTTAGTTTCATTTGAAAATCATGAGATTTATTAATTACAAATAAGAACTAGTTTTCATAATCCATTTATGGGAGTTTTTCATCTTTAGTGGAGTCATTTTTTTTGCAAAACTGGTTCATTGGTGTCCATTGCCATAGTTTTTATGGTTTCTTTGTGATTACATGTCTTATGTGCCTTGGTGCATGTTTCTAAAAAAACTTGTGTTTCTCCACACAACCTCAGGTCTGGTCTCTTTTATTTTGTATCAACATGTGCTCAGCCTTAGCCAATTATGTATGTTTGACCCTTATTTTAAATTTCTTCTAGATGACCCTCAGATATAACATTTTCACCTATTGAGACTAATCAAATTTTCAATTAGTCATAACTACCATTCCATGCAACCTCTATGACAAAATCATCTAGCTTAACCTAACAACCTCATCAAAAATAGCTTTTGATTGTAGCAAGGGCTACATCCTATCACCATTTAACCTATTACACAGTACTTTGATCATGCTCAATGCCTAAGTTCATCAAGAAGCAACACAAATTAATCCTATAATTTTAAAGGCTTGAATGTTTCTTTTGAAACTAGCTACGTCAATTCAAGTTTGCCCTAATAATTTTTAACATATTAATTTATATTTTTAATAGATTAATTTAAATCAAGGTCAAATAGGCTAATTTTATTTTAATGCATAAGTAATGCATAAGATGATTGGTCAAGTTTAGCATTGTTAGTGGAGATGTTTTATTATTTTTTTATAAAATAATATATTATGGGCAATATTTAAAAATAAAGTGATTTATTTTTTCACTTACTCATATTGTACTTGCTTCTTTGGACACATTATTGGATGAGTTTGATGTCCTTTTTTATTTTCAAAATCTTGTATTTTGAATAATTGAACTAACAATTCAAGACACACTATTGGTTGAGTCTAATATCTTTTGAGCATAAATTTACAACATTTGGGGGGTTTCACCATTTCATAGTTTAGGGGGGTGTATTATGCTTTTTTGGGTTACTCTTTGAGTTATTCTTGCACTTTCATTTATGAAATAAATTTAAATTGAAATAATAATAAAACTCATTTCTCCATTAATGGATTCAAGTTAAATCAACCCACTAACTCCCTTTAACTATCATGAATGGAAAATCAAGATGACAACTATTCTAAAGAGTAAACCATGGGTGATGAAACTAAACCTAGCATATATGCATAAATAGATAAGTGGTATAACCTTAGTGATGAATCCTATGGGCTCTTATGTCTTTTTATATCACTTGATCTTTTATTTCACTTAAAGCCTACTAAATAACCTCATGATATATGGACCATTCTAGGTAAACTATTTAGGGAGTAAGATGTGATGTCACAAGCTTGAGAATGAGCTCATTAGCCTAAGTCCTTATAAATTTGACACCCTTAAGTATTTCTTCATTAGTTTAAAATCCTTGAGATTTTAGTTTAAAGAATGTGGAATAGAGAAAGAATATGGTCAAGGTTTTCTTCACTAAGTTCAAGTCCTTGATATTGTAGTTTAAATAATGTGGGATAAAGAAAGAAGATGATCAAATAAATCTTTTTATACTCTCTAAACTAGGTCTTGACTATTCAGTATTTGTTTTTACTTTCCATGGCACTAAAAGCGCTTTGGGCATTTTATTGGAAATGGCCTCTTTAGATAATTTAATTGTCAGCTTAACTAGAGAGCAAGACAAGTTGATCTAGATGGGCATAGTGAAGTCCAAAAAACCTCAAGCCTTAATTACTAGGAATGGGAATGAAAATAATTCAAAAAAAGATAAGAAGAAGAAGAACAAAGATCAAGAGAAGAATAAAGAATCAACCTCTATCAAAACTAACACTGAATCCTCATCTTCCAATAACAAACCTAAAAAAGAGAAGGTTAAGTGTGACTACTATAAGAAAAATGGGCATGATGAACCTAAGTGCATGAACAAGAAAATAGATTACATAACTCATCTCTTAGAGAAGAAAAACATTGGTGTTCCTAAGTCTATCAATAAGAACTCATTAAACCAAGATTTTACTAAGGCAAAGCAGAAGGGGAAAGAGAAATAAAAGGGAAAGGAACTATTGGTAGTATCATATTCAAAATATTATGGGTTATTGACTAGAAAGCTTCTCACCACATCGGCTCTTCACTATTTTCATTTTATTTGTTAGAGCTTTGTAGCATGTCTTCTATCAGTTTGAGTGATGACACTTATGTACCATTTATAGGGAGAGGGTTTATTGAAATGGAAAGAGAAACATTCACTAATGTTCTAAGTGTCCCTTCCATTTCAACAAATGTTCTATTAGTGTATCAAATAACTCATATTAGCAAAGGCATGAGGGTTGAGTTTATACCATATTTAATTATGATCAAGGAGTTTTATAGTGATTTTATAGTGGTAGTGGGTAGGTAATATTAACAAGCCAAGTTATAGATATTCTCAAATTTTACTCGTAATTATTATCTAAATGTATTGCTGACTCATTCAGATGGAGTTAAAAAATTATGGAATGAGTGATTTGGCCACCTTAACTATTGCTAACTTATATAATATATCAAAAATGACATGTTCATAGGCTTACCTCGAGTCCAATTCTTTAAGGGACTTTGTGAGGGTTTCTCTCTTAAAAATCATCCTAGAGTAAAATTTGAAAAAGGAAAATCTTGGAGGGCTTCACAAGCATTGGAGTTCATAAATATTGATGTATCAGGGCCTTTTCCTTGTATATATTTTACAAGGGATAAGTAAATTCTCACTTTCATTGATTATTTCTCAAGATATACATGGGTATAGTTTTTTAAGAAAAAATTTGAAGTGTTTGAATACTTTCAAGACTTAAAGGCACTCGTTGAGAAATAATCTAAGAAATCCATCAAGCTTCTTCAAATTGACAATAGAAGTGAATATGTTAGAAAAAAATTTGAGAAATTTTACACCATAGAGGGGATTTATTTGTAGTGAAAAAATACTTATAGTCCTTAATAGAATGGAGTTGTATAATGTAAGAACAAATCTTTGAAAGAGATGGCTAGCTGTATGATTCACTCTAAGTCCTTATCACCTTAGTATTGGGCCAAAGTCATTAATTTTACTTGATATGTTTAGAACAAGGTTAATCATAAATTTTTGAAAGGAATAATACCATTTAAAGCTTGGCATGGAAGGAAACTTGAAGATGATCACTTTAAGTTTTTTAGGTCTTCATCTATGGCACTTATACTAAAGAAGATACATAAAGAAATAGAACCTTAGTCCAAGCCTTAAATATTTGTAGGTTATCAAGATGGTGACAAGGGGTACCACCTTATACATCCAACCACACATGAGTTGATCATAGAGATAAGTGTTCACTTTCAAGAGAGTCCCAAAGACTAAAAACTTAACATTTCTTCTCTTTCATTGGATTCACTTAGACTTGATGATTCTTCTTCTAACTTAGATCATCTAGAGTATTTTCCTAAGATAGTGTCTTCTTCTTATTATTATAGTTATAAAAATGAGGGAATTGATGAGGAGTCATATACATCCACCTATAGTCATGTTTTAAAGGATGAGGATTCAACACCTGACTCACCCATATCTAAGCCCCTTTGGGTCAAGTAGACACTTCAAAGTGTGAACACTTCGGTAGGGGATCCAATAGATGAAAAACATAATCAAGTAGATTATTAGAGTGGTCTATATAATTTATTTAATTCATTTTAAAAATTTTTATTCATAACCACTTATTATACATTAACCATTCTGTATGCACTAAAATCCACTCAGCCTACTAATTGTTCTAATTTCACTAATTTAACCTATAACTACATTTCCTAGAAAATTTAACTAATATCCCAATGTCCTATTTCCCATTTCATATTAACAAATTAATCCCCCTCATTATGCTACTAAGAAAACCCATTTACCTACTAACCTACTCCTTAAGCCACTTTCCAATTGAAAAATACAATTTATCTTACCTACCCATCTACCACCCTATTCGTAACTACTACTAAACACATAATACCTAATAAGAGATTTATAGAATTTAAGGATTATATAAATCTAATTAATTTTATTCCCTTATCCTCTAAAATTCTCCATTCTATATATTTCCAAGGAATTTTAAATTTCTTGGAAATATCGTAGCCATTGATCTCAATGGCTCAAAATTAAATTTGAGCCATTGATTCTTCCATCCAATCCCTATATAAATAAACCACCCCTTCCATGTAAATGAACTTGGAACATGAAATCTTTAATCTACCTTGATATCTTGCATTCATAACCAACCTTCTTGCATCCATCAAGAGCCACTATCAAGCCCAATAGTCTATTGAAATCCATTATCAAATATCAAGCAAGCAATCCAACATCCATCAATTTTGCATAAAGCATCCATTTTGAAATATTGGAAAGGAGATATAAGAGGTAAAATGATGGTAAGAATCCATATAATAATCTAATTATCTCTTTTATCCCCTCCTATTGATTTGAGAATTTAGGTTTTATTGCTAAAAGTAGTAATAAGAGGTGAATCTAAAATTTAGGCTACATTTTGGAAAACATAGTGGGATATTAATGCATAAAATAACCTTCTAAGCTTGATAGAAGTAATTTGGAAGCTTCAGTAATTAAGCACCAAATTTTGAAAATTTGTCACGTGTAGGTAATCTGTAATTTTGGACTAGTATCTATGATATTGTAGTCATAATATTATAGAGTAAATAATGATATTGCATAACAATTTAGGCTTAATTTATAATGGTTATGGTTTTTGTAGGTTTTTATTTTTGTGTAAAATAACTAATTTGTAAGTAACAATATTGCCCTAGTAATAATGATCTTGTACGTTAAGTTATGGTTTTGTAGGCACTATTAGTTGAAGTGATATCCTAATCTTTAGTTTTTTACTATCCTTTTTGCAAGATATTATTTATCTAAAAGTGTATTTTCCTTTTATGTGAAAGAAAGGGAAGGGATAATCATCCATTTTAGCTGTTTTTGACTAACATGCAATACCATGATTTTCAAACTCATGGTCTTGACTTGGTAAATGTGGTTTTGCTCTATTAATTATGGTTTTGTCAAGGCTCTAGTTTGATCTACATCCTTAATCCCTTGTCTGTTGATCTCCTCTTCAAGATATTATTATTCTATTTTTGTTTTTTGGGGGTGATTTTGTCTCTTATGTTACAAGGAGAAGAAGAATAAATCAAGCCTTTGACCCTTTTTTCCATAATCTACAATATCATGATTCTCTTAATTATGACCTTGACCTAGTAATCATGGTATTACCATTAAGGATTATGATATATCCATTTAGGACCAAATTGATAAAAACTTTAACCTATTAATTTTTTATTTGAAGACATAGGATTTGCTAGCTTATATTAGACAATTATAAGGTTTTCTATGATAAGTCAAGACTATCTTTTTCCACCAAAACTACTTTGGTATCTAATTACTTTATCCTAATTATGTGCTTTCAATATTCATTATGTGTGTGTAGGACCAATATGTATAAGAGGAAGAGAAATGAAAATACCAAAACACCTCACCATTAACCTATTTTACCCCCACTACAATACTACAAGTCTCAGATCTGCATTTTTATTTTATTATCTATGGTTTTGCATTATAAATGGAAATTTTGAATTTTGATAGAAATAGGGTCCAAATTTAGACATTTAACTGATCTTTTGGCTAATAATTAGAATAAAATACCTTATAATTCTTTTGGATATTAGAATATATAACATCTAGGGGAAAACTTTTATTAATGATATAAATCTCATAAGCTTAGTCTTGAAAAAAGTCTCAAAATCTGTAAACTAGCATAAGTTAATGGCTAAAAGACTTTTTTAAATTAACCTATCTATTTATAAAATTATAAAAGCTAAAGTCATATTACTAGTATTTTTCTACATTAGACATATTTTATATATTTTTTCCATTTTATGTGAAATGGAAAATTGTGAATTTTTAATAGTTATGATATTACATGATTAGTTGTGATTTTGCTTAACAATTGTGGTTTTACAAGTCAAACTATCACAATTAGATAAATTTACAAGATCAAAACTTGTGATCTATGATTTTGCTTTAAAATTATGGTATTTTAGTTTCTAGTTATGATTTTGTACTATGTAACTATAGTTTTATAGGGGAGTTATGATTTTGCATTAGATAAAACTACTAACCCCTTTGTATACAACCCCTCAAGACCAAGGCACCCCACTTTGTTTCATAACCTTTATTTTTATAGGAGGGGTGACAAAAACATAATAATTAAATATTATTACTTGTATATATATTTTCTTGTTGTGTTTGGTTTGATTGTATGTACTTGTGTTTTCCTCACATAGGTAATTAGTCAAGAAAATTAATTATGTTTCCCTATTTGTTACGCCCTCTTGAGTCTAGGATAGCATGAGACATGGAATTAATCCCCATGCATAGGCTTATAAATTAGGGTTTAGTGACATGGATTTCAACACCACACACTAGACCAATATTTGTATTCCAATGGAATATAAAAACTAGGAGAGCTATCATTATATGCCTACGCGGAATTACCCATAAAGGGTTTTGTGGAATGAGGGGTGTTTAAGCTCTAATATGTAAGGTGGTTGGAAAACATCATATATATACTTTCACCCTACTATAAATTCATGTATACTAGGGACTCCCTTAGAAACCCTTGTGTAAACCTAGCCTAGGACCTTTTGGCTTAATAGGCATTTCACTACAAGAGGTAGGATAAACTCCTAAGGAGTCATTAAGTGCAGATAGGGTTGATAGGGTTCAATTTATTCCATAATATGTCATTATACTACATCCTCACCCATGAATCCATTAGATGGTATGAGAATTTGGTTACACACCCTTTTTAATTTACCAACTTAAGGCTTGTCACTATGTGTGTTGTGCTATATCTATGTTATTTGTAAACTGAGTAAGTCATACCCTTTTTGTTTTCAACACCTTAGATACCCTTAGGATAATATCAACTCATATAATCCATCATCATACCAATACCATTATCATATCAATCTCATCATCCTAAAATACACCTATCTTATATCATATATCCTCCCTATATTAACCACTCATCATACATCTTCCACTCCTTATCCTACACAACATCTACTATATATCCTATATCTTTCATCCTCCATGCATTTGGTACCCATATTACATATTCCATACCTCTCATTTCCACTTTATTATCCTAAATAACATCCATTTCATATATTTTTTCCCTATCCTAAGTAACCTCTATAATCCATCTTATATCTTCTATCCTTCATCTATATTTTCCATTACTTATTTCAAACATCTCATATTTATATTTTATATCCATCTAATACCCATCTTGTAGCTTCTATTCCTCCATCCCCCATCCATCTCATATTATCCCATCATCCTTGAATACTATATTTAGTCTTGGAATCAAGTTTTAGTGGTCACCCATCTCTTTTATCCTCATTATCATCCTTGGACTAGGTATTATCAACAATACATAGTGTTATCAAAATTCTAATCTATCACCCATAACTTATCTATCAAGTCCCTTTTCATACCTAACACCCATCCAATCACCATTTTTCTAGTATAAAAGGTATTTTATCCTATCACTCCCTTTCATTCTTTCTAATTTGGACTCTTATAAGGCTTTGCCTTTTGGTAATTCTTAGTCATTCCAAAAAATCACCACATAACCTTCTTTGACCACTAGTAGATTTGATTTATAGATGGAGATAGTATTCAAAACTTCCACATCACTATCACACTTCATCACATATATCTTTACCTCATCCAAAATGGTGATTGAGACCTATGCCCAACTTGGGATAGGATAAACTTCGAACCAAGACAATGATCCATTAGGTAATCTAGGTGATCCAACTTAGGATCATGATGATACACATAGTGATATGCATACCCATAGAGGATAATATTAATGATTTAATCCCATCCATAATGATGAAGTTAGGAACTTAATTTACTAATACCTCTATGAAAACCATGATCAATTTCTAGTCTAAGTTATTTAAATGGGGTACACATTACCCTTAAACTTTGATCATGGCCTTCTACAATGCATAGTCTATCCCTCCACATTGCCTAATACACCACATTATAATACCCACACTAATGAAATATCCAAAAAAGAGGAAGGTGTGGAACAAGAATTAAAATAATAATAATGACTCTCACCTCTCCAAAATAATCATATTGAGGCTAACAGAAGGTAAACTATCCTAGAGGATTGACTATACCAACTTACACAACAATTAAATATTTTAATATGTACACAAAATCAACAACCATCATCCCCACATAAAAATTCCCAAAATTCCCATAGGCCCCATAATATCCATGATTAAACTATTGACCCCTTTGGAAATCCTATATTCACACAAGAATAGAAAACAATGAAGGAGACTCTCCAATAAATTGACCCATGCTCACAAGTAATGAAATACAAGTACACATAATTTTTATCTTCTCCTTTGGATATGAACATCTTAAAAATGCCTTTCCCACCTCACTTTTAGGTAATAAAGTTTGAAAAATATAGAGGAAAAGGTGATCCTCAAGATCATGTACATGAGTTTTACATAGCCTGTCATGAAGTAGCATATGAAGATGCTTATGTATTGAGAATTTTCCCAAAATGAATCCTTGGACCTACCCTAGAATGGTTCATGCATCTACCAAAGGGGTCTATTTCTAGCTTTGGGGAATTAAATGAATAATTTGTCATACATTTTTCACTTAATATTGAATATGATGTCTCCATTATAGACCTCTATAACACCAATCAAAGAAGTGGGAAGAGCTTGGCATCTTTTTTACAATGATGGAGAATATTAGCAAGATTCCTTCAATGTATATTACCTAAAAAGGAACTAACCAAAATATTTGATGACAATCTTAATGCTGATCTCAAATATCAGGTAAAATTCCAATATGCCAAAACTTTTGATGAAATTATTGAGAAATGGATGGAGTGAGCACTTATTGAAAAAGGAATAATTAAACTATACATCCAAAATGAACACAATTAGAATCAAGATAATTCATTTTTAGGCAATTCAAAAATCTTCAATAAGACTAATAATGTTGTGAGAGATGGGGTAATAAATTTCAAATAATAACATGTGTAAACAATGTAAAAGAGGAACCTCATAGATCAACAAAATGTCTCCTCTATTTGAGTGCCATGAGGTAAACCAAAGCCTTGAACTAAAAAAAGACCTCTCACTAACTTGGGAGTACCCACTAAAATTGTCTTTGAACATTTAATTTTTACTAATATGATCACTCTTCCTAAAATCTGACCTTTAGATGATCATCAACCTCGATCGGATTAGTACCATGAGGATGGATTTTATAAATTCCACAAAGTTAAAGGTCATGATACATAATAGTGTATGAAATTAAATCACTATATTCAAGACCTAATTAAAAGAGGTGATATTTAAATAGAAGGGGAGAGTACTTTGAATCAATCTAAGAATGAGAAACTAGGCATTTATCAGGACCCCCTACCCAAGCATGATCAGAGAAATATGAAACCACCAAGGAACTAGGGTCAAGCCTCCTCATCTAATCACACTAACTATCATGCCATGCCATATAACTATGTCAACACCATCAAAATATATATCCCCTAAGATCCCACTCTACCATCATCCACCATATTAAAAATCAATTGAGCCATGACTAATTGTGTGGTTACTACCAGATGTAGCAAAATCATTGTTCTTGGGGTACCCCCAAAGGACCCATCTACTTCTACCACTCAAAAGGGAAATATTTATGGGAAATTTTTAGTTTATTTTGATAAATCTTATGATATAATTTAGTAACTTGAGAAGATACCCACTCAAAGATCATTAATGGAACTTCTTAAAACAACCCTTCTACATTAGGAAATACTCAATTAGGTTTTGAATGACCTCAAAGTCCCTAGTGATATTGACACCAATCAATTCCAAGAATTAGTGGGAAATTTATCCCCTTCTCAAAAAATTACCTTTGGTTCTTAGGACATGCCTCCCATTGGCCCCCATCATAAATATCCATTATTCATCGAAGTCTCCGTATCCAATCATCCAATTCCTTAGGTACTCATAAATAGAGGGTCAACATTAAATTTACGCAATCTAGATTTATTGAATAAACTAGGGTATTTCAAATCTTCTTTACGGCTTACTTTGATTATGATAAAAGCATATGATGATAATAAATGGCCCTATTTAGGAACTATCTATCTTCCCATTATCATGGGACCTGCGACACACAAAACCATACTTCATGTTGTGGATGTAAATTTACCCTATAATATGTTGCTAGGTCATCCTTTAATCCATGCGATGTAATTTATTCCATCTACCCTACATCAATGACTAAAATTGCCTCACTCAATTATGGAAGTCACCATTCTTAGGAAAATTGATCATTTTCATAATTGCTAAATGGATCAATCCAAATCATACCATTATCCTAACATAGACAATTCCATTTTAATCCCAACAATTGTTATATATATATATATATATTCCATTTTAAGTCACTCATTTAAAAATCACATCCATAGGTTGTGGGGAGTATGAATATAAAACCTTTTTATGTAGGTGATTTACCTCTTTCCCCATGTAGTTACAGGTCCCTAACTATGCAAAAGACCAATCCTATCAAATATCAATTTATACCGATGGAATTCTCTAGTGTAAGACTATTATCTAAAGAATATATTGATTAATCAAATGAATCATGTCTTATTTTAGAAGATGAGGCCCTCACATCTCCTAGAAAGTGATACCACCATGTCTACAAAATGTTATAGAACATGCATTATCAGGAAAAAGGACTAGGGAGACATGAACAAGGTAGTCTTGAACCCATATCAGTTTAAGAACATCCACAATATCTTAGCTTAGGTTAAAAATTACTTTACAATAATTTAAATGATATCATTGTGGATACTACTTTGGTCTTTGAGGAATCTCTTTCTAATGAATAAGTCAAGATGAGTTCCATTTATAGTCACTTTGAGGAGCTTAATGCCATAAACCTTTTCCCAAACACCACTATCTCCACAACCAAAATATCCCTCTACTACCCCTCACTAATTGACTAAGATCAACATTAGGAGCCATCTTTAGACATGTTTCAAAATGATGAGGCAATTTTAGAATTTCTAGGAGCTCAAGATTTTATGCTTTCTAGTGACCATAAGAAAGGCATTTCTATCAGTATTTATAAATCAAATTATTTCAAGGAATAAAATCATATCCTTGAATAAAGTTAAGAAGAGAATTCTAAATAAGAATATCCACTTCAAAGTCTAGAAGAATTTTTGCATGTTTCAACTAAAATAGAAGAATGTGATAAAATAGATACAAACTCCTAGGTGGTTTCACTTCAAATATTTTGGATCAATCATTACCCCCTTATCTCTAAGATCAGTCACCTTCCTTCATTGAGGAAGTGATTAGAGTTAACATTAGAATTAATGAAGATCCAAAAGTCATCAAGGTAGGGGTAACTCTAACACCTAAAGAGCATTAGATCATTATTGAGCTACTTAAGGAATTTATAGATGTGTTTGCATGGTGTTACTCCAACATACCTGTGCTTGATCCCTCCTTAGTAGTACATCATTTGGTTGTGCATCCTAATGCTAAACTAATCAAGTAAAAATTATGGAATATGTACCCTAAAGTGACCTTATTAGTTAAGGAAGAGTTACAAAAATGCTTGGAAGTAGGCTTCATCTGACCCATTGATTATTCTAATTAGATCTCTAATATTGTTCCTATGGCAAATTCATAAAGAGGGATTTGGATTTGTATATAGTTCTAAGACATTAATAAGGCATGCCCCAAAGATGAATTCCCTCTTCCAAATATTGATATGATCATGGATTCACTAGCAGGTTATGAAATGTTATCTCTCATTGATGGTTTTTTGGGATACAATCAAATTAAAATCACACTTGAAGATCAACATAAAATAGATTTTATTACTTCATGGGGGATCTTTTACTATCAAGTCATGCCATTTGATCTCATAAATGTTGGTGCTACTTATTAATGGGAAATGATAGTTATTTTCTATGATATGATGCATGATATAGTTGAAGACTATATAGATGATATCCTAGGGAAGTCCCGACTTAGATCAAAACATCATGAAGTTTTAAGAAGAATATTTTAATTTCTATAAAAGTATAAATTCAGATTAAATCCCAAGAAATGCATATTTGGTGTTACCTTAGGAGAGTTATTGGGATTCATAATTTCTAGGAGAGGCATAGAAGTAGACCCAACCAAAGTTAAAGAAATTATGAAAATGCCTCCTCCTTACAATCTAAAGAAACTTAAGAGTCTTAAGGGAAAGTTAAAAGCTATTCAATGATTTATCTCTCAACTCAAGGATAAATTCTACCCCTTCACTCATCTTTTAAATAAGGGGACCACTTATAATTGGAACTTTGAATGCCAATAGGCCTTCACTAATCTCAATAAATATTTGTTAAATCCACCTATGTTATCACCCTCAATCACCAAAAGGCGCTCGCTCTTTTAAATTTCTACAACTCTATGTGTAATAGGTGACTTAATTGAACACCATAATGATTAGGGAAAAGATTAACCAATTTATTATCCCAATCACACTTTAATCTCTTATGAGCTAAAATATACTCCAATTGAGAAATATTGATTAGCCATAGTCTTTACCTTGAAAAAAATTTGGCATTATATTCTTAAAAATCAAGTCTCACTCATTTCTAAGGTTGATCCTCTCAAATATTTACTTTCAAAATCAGCCCTGATAGGGTGAATGACCAAGTGGATTATGTTACTCAGTGAATTTGATATTGAATATGTTCATCAAAAGGCCATTAAGGGGCAATTGGTAGTGAATCAAGTAGAAAAAACACCTCTTAAAATAATTTATTCTCTTATAAAAACCTTCTTTAATGAATCTATAATGAATAATTTAGAATATAGTGGTTGGAATCTATATTTTTATGGCTCTTTTACAATGCATGGATTGAGGGCATGTATCTTTCTAGTCACCCCACAAAGTGACCTCATTCCAAAAGCATTCTACCTCAATTTCACATACACCAATAATATTTTGAAATATGAGGCCTTAATATCTAGCATTCACTTAGCTATCTAATGGAATATCTAGAATTTACAAGTATTTGGTGATTCATAGCTCATAATCAAGGAGGTTAATGATGAGTTCTAGACTAAATATGAAAAATTATTCCCTTATATGAAATTGGTAGATCAATTGAAGAAAAAGTTTTAGACTATTACATTTGAACAAGTATCACAAGGGAGTAATAAAGTAACTAATTCAATGGCCACTACTATATCTTTAATTAATCTCCCTAAAGATGTCCTTGAAGGGAATTTTATAATAGAACATTTGATTATCCTAGCTCATCAATATTTGGCTCCTTTACAAATTTGTGCTATTCCTAATCCCAGTCTTCCTTAGAAATGATATTTATAATTACCTCCATGATAAAATCTTATGCCTAAACCTCAATTGACATCACTGAAAGGCCTTCATCCATCACACCTCCTATTACATAATCCTTGGTAGCATGTTCTATCATAGAGGTTATGACAGGACTCTATCAAGATTCCTAACCTTGGAAGAGGCCTCTTTCATGATCAAGGAGGTCCATGATGGTATTTTTGGTGGTCACATCAGTGGAATGGACCTAGCTAATAAATTGATTTAAATTAGATATTATTGGCCTACCATGAAACATGATTCTTGTCAGTATGTGAAAAAATGTGTATCTTGCCAAATATATGGTAATATTATCAATGCACACACATAATAATTATAACCCATAATGAGTCCATGGACATTTTCTATATGGGGACTTGATTTGACTAGAAAGATGAATCCTACATCATCCAATGGACACAAATTCATTATCATTGCTATAGAGTATTTCACTAAATGGGTAGAAGCAATGTTGCTTACCTATATTGCATGCCTCCATATTTCTAAATTCATCCCCAATCCATTTTGTCATTCTTAGCAACATCTTCTCTGATAAAATAAAGTCCTTCAAAAATTAAGAAGTTGAGGCTTTGTGCCAATGGTATCACATCAAACAACATTTTTCTTCTCCTTACTACCCCTAAGGGAATGGATGGGCTAAACCAATAAATAAAACCCTTATCAAGAGTATCAAGAAAACAATCAATCAAGAAGGTAGGAATTGACACCTGTAATTATATCCTTCACTATGGTCTTATCAAACAAGTGTTTGAACACCTACTGGGGCCACTCTATATGATTTGGTATATGGAATAGAAGCTATCTTTCCTATGGAAGTGGAGATCCCTTTTCTAAAAATTTCATTGTGAGGCATTATCATTGATCATAATTTTATACAAGAAAGGTTACATAAATTGGATCTTATAGATGAGAAATGTCAAAAGGGACTCAATCATTAAAAAGTATATCAGTATAGATTAAAAGGATAATATCTCAAGATGATCTAGTCTAAATAATTTGAGGTTGGTGATATTGTACTAAAAGAGAATCATAAAAATGCTAATGCTAATAGGGATAATAAAAGAAAATTTGAAGCTAATTGGCTCAGGCCTTATATAATAGTTTCTAAGTTTGGATCTAGATCTTAAAAATTAGCAACATTTGATGGTGAAGAGATTGATGACCCAATGAATATAATATAATTAAATAACTTTTGTACTTGATAGGCTCCACCTTACCTTCATCAATGGGTCCCCCACTCTTGGGGGCATATCCTCTTCCATTCCATCCTCTTCTTCCTATTCTACTACAATTTTTCCACATTCTTGACCTTGGTCGTAATAGTGGGCATCCATTATAGTTTTTTATGTAGAAATAAGAGACAAATATTTTAAATAATAAGAAAGAAGTCATTGATTTTTGGGTAATAGGGAGGCTTTTTGGGAAGTCCTCTATAGTCTCTTATATATATCTACCATGTATATGTCCCCAATCCTAGCACATCATTATGTCCATCCCCTCTAATATCACCCCATCATATCATCTTTAACATGTGTGTCTCCTTTTAGACTTAAGATAATCCCTTCCCTATTTATCCCTTCCTACCCCAAAGCCATGGTTCACACCTTACCATTAACATTATCATTATGGAAGGGTCAAAAATAGGTTTTTTATTTTGGGTTTTTTCATACATTATGACTCCAAATCTTGATGGATCATTTTAGACCCCATATATAGTTGAATTTTGGAATTGGTTATAATATTATTCCAAAAAATAATAGTTTTGGGCAATATATAACCTATGTACCTATAACTTAATCATCATTAGGCCCATTATCCATAATCATATTTTAATCACCTAGTTCTCCATTTGTATAGCCTTGTTATTATCCTTATATTTAGTCTATGTTATCTTATGGTTCTTTTGATTAAATGTGTGTATATTTTGAATGTGTGTGGTTATTTAATTAATCATGTACATATTAATTACATTGTCTTGTTGCTTTAATAGTCTTGTTAGAATTTTGTATATATTTTATCTTTTTAAGTTTTAAGGGAACAAGGATGGTATAAGTGACCCACCAACCTATTTTGGACAAGGTCACTTTTAGATAGAGTTCCCTCATGCACTAGATAATTAATGTTATTTGAATTCTCTCATGTCATTTGGCACACATCTATCTACCAGTGAAATATTAAAAAATATTGCAAACATTATCAATAGATTCCAAAATCCCCACCTATCCCATTCCTCCTAATCCTATCACTTATCCTATCTAAACTATCCCCATCCCATTTTATCTATTACTATATCAACCTAATTATCCCCCCATCCTATCATTATCCTACCTCCATGGCGCAGGAGGATTCCTACCTAAACCTATGTTGTGAGACACAATGAATTGAAAAGGATTTAATCTTTTATCACATTGATTTACATTTAATTGCATATCCTATTAACATATACAAATGTGTATAATGCATTTAAAATCAATAAACCATTATCTCATAAACATAATATGTCATCTAGTTAACCATCTACATATCATATCAAAGTAATTCCATATCACATATGCAATACATCATCTACCATGATCCTATAAGAATTGCATCACAGCCATCACATCATTATAAATGTATAAATCAATCAACATCACATCCATCACACCATTATAAATATAAAATAATGTATATATCTAAAATCACTACATCATAATCATCTCTCATAATATAAATCATAACTAAATTGAAAATAATCATGTGCATATCCATCATTAATATCATAAAATTGTAAACATATAAATCCATCACATTACCTCATCTAACATCATATAAAATAAAATCACAAACATACAAGTACATCACATCTAACATCATGTATCTAATCACCATACATCAAATCACATCATCAATAAACTCATCATATAAATGATAAATCATATATCCATCACATACATCTAATCACATCATAACAAGATCCATAAATATCAATGACAATATAACACATCACATCATCATCATCTAAAAATCATATCATATATAGATATATAAATAGTCCACATGGATTCCATGTCAAAAAATAGATACAATATGTGGGCCTAAAATGTGATACAATACAAATAAAAATACTTTGCACATATCATGTCTCAATTATGGATGTGGTCTTGGTGGTCTTCTCAATTGTTGATGCACTGAATGTGAAGAATTGGCCCTGAATGAAGCTATATGTTGACCTAGTGGTACCTTCACCTCATATAAGGTCCTATAGTAATAGGCCTCTCATGTCAACTTCATAATGTTTATTTATCACACTGGCCATCCCACATTCACTCATCAATAGATCAGCCTCCTATTTGGCCTTCACAACCATCTCTACCTCCCCCATCAGAGTCTGAATTCATGCTTACATCTGAGTGATCTAGCCCTAAAATCCTATGATATGCACATCTTAGATCTAGATCTACCTCTACAATGTGACTATCTATGCCTATAATGTTGTAACCTTCCCATGTAACCCTATCACCTATGCCTAGGCTTGGGTTAGCTTCCCATCTTTTTGCACCATCTGGGCCTATATTTGTGCATGTAATTGATCCCTTTCCTGAGTAATCCCAATAATCTATGCAAGTCGATCTTGAATATTTATTTTTAGTTGTGAAATTAAATATCTCTCATCCTCTGATAAATTCTACTATAAGGGCCCTATACCTATGCCTGTGTCTAAACACCACTCCCTTAAGCCTGCCCTACCACTACTACCTAGCCTCCATACCCTCCATCCACATCCATGGCATCCCCTTCCTAACCATATTTTTTGGGTTTCTACCTCATCCTCTGTAATCTTAGTCAGGCTTGTATCACCCTCCTCACCATCCCTCTCCACACCACAACCTTAGTATAAATAAATCTCAATGGAATCCTTTAGGTCTACCATGTTGTATAAGACATTATAAATCCTAGGATTTTGAATTAGTGTCTAAAATCCCAAGGGATAGGGGAAATGACATCATAATTTATCTATGCTTAGTCCCTATCTACTAGTATACCCCTCTGATACCTTTCCTGATCATTTTAGGTAAACAAATGCTCATCCCCTAAGACATCTTAAATCAATCCAAACTAACTCTACACCTGATCATTCTTGTACTACTCTATGATAAAATATTTTTAACCCTTCAAGTACCACTTAGTCAACATGCACTAGGTCATAATCACCTCATCATCCCATCTAAACTATAAGCCCCTTTAGGACATCCATGTGATGTGATATAGATGTAAGCTATCAAATTCCTATTGGGAGAAATACATCAACCCAACATGGCCCCTCTACACTTTAGGTAAATTTTACCACATAAACACTATAAGCTAATGTACCTACCTAGCTGCCAAAGTCCCAATTGGTTGCTTGATTGTAATGTAATCCTAGCTCCAAATCTATATTAATAATGATGGCCCTAGGATAGCTACCCCCTATAGGCTCCCAAGTTTATCTCTTGATATAAATGAGCCAATACCATAAGCCCCCAAGAAAAAACTTTGTGATCTTGAACCATATCTACTACAACATCTCTTAGGCCCAAATGAAACCACTTCCCGCTCTTGTTTGACAAGAGTATATTGATAACAAGATACATAACCACAAAATTTAAGTGATAAATATTCCCATCTCAGAGACATATATCTATATACATGAATCTATCATGACATCCCACATGTATCCATCCCACCAATCTCTATAAAGTAACACTCAGTGTATGGGATCTTTAATATATCCTATCTCCCAACATTGGTAGGTGTAAAATTTGGTACACATCCTCTAGAGTCACTATCATCTCACCTATGACAAATCAAAATGTGTTATTCTCTGAATGCTAGTAATCCACTAAAGTTATGATCAAGGCTTTATTAATGCATAATATTAGCATTATCATAATATAGTGTAACTTTATTAGCTCTAACACCCTGCAATTAATATCTATTAGTAGGTGCATCTCATGTAATACCTTAGGTTACCAAATCCATGAATCTAGAACACCTAATTCCTCTTACACTAATCATCATCAAACTATCACTACTTTCATCATAAACTAATTCCCTAATCTACAAACTAGTTTCCCATCCTAACCCTTCACAAGACACCTCCATGCCTAATATCCATGACCATACACCTAAACTAATTAGTTATCTACCTTTTATCCCCATCCCTCTTCCCCCTGATTTATCCTAATCTTCTGATAAAAACCTCACCCTAACCTATTCCAACATATCCCTAACCCTACTTTCATCCTATAACACTCATCCTAACCTCCCATTCATAGTCAACCCCATCTTCCCATCCTAATTTACCTAAATAATTAACCCTAACTTCCCAAACTTAATGACATCATCTAGACCTTAAACCCCTTTAGCCTATTCCCTATACTACCTTATCTAACTAATTAACCCCCTTCCTAATCACACTCACATTTCACTAACCTCATCACCTCTTAACCTACCCTAAACATCCACTAACTACATCTAAAATCACCCTAATTAACTCTAATTATTTCATATCCAACTTTACCAAACTAACTCTCAAACATCTTAAGAACATCTAACTAAACCACTCCTAGATTATCTCCCATCACTTAACCCTTTTTTTCTAGCCTCATCAAAACCATAGCTCATGAGTATGCCCTAACCTTTGACCTTGACAAGACCACCACTCATAACACATAGTTTTGCCAAACCATATGGTTACATAAAATCATGATTCCCTAATTTTTTATATTACAAAATCATGAGTCTAAAATTGGGGTATTGCAAAACCATAACATTAGACTCATGGTATTGTAATACTACTCATTCCCCTATAAAACTACATGTTGTGACCACAATATCATGACTAAGGGCATTTCCATCAAACATGGTATTACATTGGTGACATGGATGGTGTCATTTTATGCCAAAAATCCCAAAAAATAAACAAAAAATTAAATAAAAACACAAAGAATAGGGTTTCCTACTCACTGTTAGTCTAGCCTCTACCACTCTCTGGAACTCTCACACTCATTCACCATAATGAGAAGTTCAAGGAAGCTGGTACATGTTTTGTATCTTAGAGTCAAATTTTGTGAAAGATAAAATTTCAAATGACCCTATTTTTACTTTTTAGTCCTATTTGACCCCCTCCCGTTTTTACTTCCCTTCACCCCTAACAACCCTTTGCTAACAACCTTACCACATCTAGATCTTGTCAAACTATTCTAATTCCCCAATTAGTCATTCTTTATCATCCCTAAAGTCATTTGGGGTATGGGTTTTCCACCTCCCCATTATCCAACTTAATCCTAAGTCAAAACTACATTGGCTTAAGGTCTTCTAAGACTATGTAGATAACACCTGGTTTTGATTTTGTGCCTATGGATAACCCAACCACCATTAAATCCTCATCCTCATCCCATCACCAAACTAGTCACTTAATAATCACACATCATTTTAAACTATGTAGTTTACATAAAGTGGCTCCCTATCATTCACCAACAACTTTTACCTCTATTGTCAGTTTTCAAGCCTTCCTTAGCATGTGTCCTTGCTATGAGACTTATCCTATGATTTTACCCATCTCATCTCAATCAATTTTGTCTTATCAATCTTTATAAACATTAGTTATTTGTCTATAACCCATCACAACTATGCCAATTTATCCCCTTATCTTAGAACTTGGGGCATTCCAACCCCATTTTAACATCCTAGTCTTATCCTACCTGTAGTAATTCTATTCCAGTGACCATCTGAGTCAGTTCTCCTTACATGCTCCCTTAAGGGTGAATCATATTCTAATAACTCATATCTAACACCATCTAACATTTATTCCACATGATTATGTTCTTATTTGAAAGACCATTACTCATCCCATCTTGTCCACTCATAATACCCTTTCAAAGAGGGCCAAAATGTATGTAGTAAAATCCACTCACCCAACTAATCATGCCAATTCTTATAATTTAACTTACAACTACATTTCTTAGATAATTAAACTAATATCCCATTATTCCATATCCTATTTACTATATCCCAAAAACCTTACCCCATACCATAACCAATTAATCCCCCTCATTAATATACTAATAAAACCCATTTACATGCTAACATACTCCCTAAACCATTTGCCAATTTAAAAATATAGTTTATCCTACCTACCCATCTACCACCCTAGTCCTAGCTACTCCTAAACCACTAAAACCTAATAGGAGATTTATATAATTGGAGGATAGTATAAATATCCTATCCATTTATCTTAATGGCTCAAAATTAAATTTGACCCATTGATTCTTCCCTCCACTCACTATATAACTAAGCCACCCCTTCCATGCAAATAAACATGAAACATGAAATCTTGAAGCTATCTTGTTATCTTCCATCTATAACCAAGCTTCTTTCATCCATTAATATACACTATCAATCCCAATTTTCCATTGGAACCCATTATCAAATACCAAGCAAGCAATCGAAAATCCATCAAATTTGCATCAATCATCCATTTGGCAATCTTGGAGAGGAAACATAAAGAGGTAAAATGATAGTAATAATCCCTATAACCATTTTATTATCTCTTTTATCCCCTCATATTTATGTGTTTATATTTTAGTTTTATGTTGGTAAAAATAGTGATAAGAGGTGAATATAAAATTTAGGCTACACATTCAAACCAATATAATGATTAAACAATGCATTTAGAACCATTCATATGAGTATGAAGTAAGAACATAACATATGAACACAAGAGATATGTAAGAAACCCTCATGGGGAATAAAAATAAATAAAACATATCTTGGATAAATTTTTCTATAAGAAAATGAATCAAATTTAGTTGATCACCAACCCAACAAGGAGTAACAACCCCAAAGTTTATAAAACACCAACTTGACTTTAGCAAGCATCAATTTGATAGGAGGATAAAACCTAATTAATGATCAAGAACCCACTAAATAAACACTTCAAACATATATTCCTTGATATTATTTCACTCTCACAACTAATTATGGTCTTATATTGATCTATTACACTCAAAACTACCTCTTACACAAGCATAACCATTCTTTACCTTGTTTGCTCAATTAGCCTTTTTATGATTTGATTAGGTCAAATGACCTTGATAATCATATTTAGTAACCATATATTATTTTATTTATGGTTTATATAGATACTCATGATGATATATAGGACCTAATTTAGCTTTATAAAACTCTATCTCATTCACTTCAGATACCTATATTCTCAACTTAGATAATTAGGCTTATTAGGCCTTATTCTTATGCTTGACTCTTACTTGTACATACCTTTTTCAGACACAACCCTATAAACACATGGATCATCCTTAAAATGGGTCAAATAAAAAAATTAATACATGAAAAAACCACTAAAAAGGTTGGTAACCACTCATAAGGACTAAAACCACTATTCGGCCTAAAGGAGACCTAATGCAATTAGGCCTTATCAAACACCATGTTACACTTAAGCCTCTTAAAACTTATTGAGCCTAAAAAAATGGATGATTTTTTTAAAAATAACCTAAAATATACCCCTAATAACATATATTTAGGCTCATACCACCTTTTATTCTAATTTATTACTTGGACCACATCATTAGCACTACTCACAATTAGACCTTCTCACACCCAAAAAGTTTTTCAACAACAATTGAAGATTAAACAAAAGATTTCAAAATAAATATTAAAAAAAATATATATTAATAACCCTAATTACCTCAGGGTCATCACCAACTTCATTATACACTTTAAAATAGAGATTGAAGCCTCAAACTCCCTTATGCAACATGACCACTCAAAACTACCTAAATGCTTCAAAACCCAGTCATGAACAATTGATTTAGGACACCTATAGATTTAATTTCATGAAATTAAAATTAGGTTTATGTTATCCTAAATCATCCTTATATAAACTTACAATAAATATATTATAGGCTCAAATATAAATATTGGTCTTACAGACCAATATCATGGCTTCACTATACATAAACCTCATTATGTTAGACAAGATAGTTTGAGAGCAAATTTATATCATACACAAACATTTTCAAAAAACAATTACATTATGGATATGTGTTATAGGTATTTAAATATAAACCCATGCATTTAAATCCATCCCTAATCCATAACAACACATCCTTAATGTCATTATCACTTCTTCTTGGTTTTCTCACTATCTTCCCCACTAGGCCTTTTTAGCAATAGGTCAACTTACATGACTGGTTTAGTATATATAACGTTTTTAAAATGATAATAAACCATCATGGTCATAAGATATAATTCTCAAGCTAAAACCTCTATCCATTTATCAACTTTGAGTTGAATAACTCTTCTTATAATAGCAAATTTTTGAGAAATATGGCTTTTTTGTAGGGTCCACTTACTCATCTAATAGACCAATGCCATATAGAGGTACCTGGGAGAGTCAAATAAATGATATAATAATAAAAATAGGTCATCCAATTCATTATAATACATTTACAATAATATCTTCCATATCAAGTCATAGTTAGGGTTTTAAAGAGGGTTAAGACTACCTTACAATCTTAACGATCATTCATAAATATTGGACCCTTAATTTAGAAACCAATGCTTGGAAATTTGAGATAGGATCCTTACCTAATTTAATTTAACTTGATAAGATATCATGAAAAGCTTTCACATTCCAATGAGCATAAGAAATTCCTTCTTGGGTTTGCACCACCTTATTTTAACACTTAAAATACCTTAAATCCACTTTTTCATGCTTTTTATTTCAGAATTTAACCTAAAATTTCATGAACATGCTTTATAAAACCTATCACAACTCTAATAATTCTCACATGATAATACTTTCATAGTAAATTGAACATGACTCCTCATTAGGCTACCCTTGCTCTCTTTGCTCATTAGGCCATGACCTGCAAGTCATTTTAGGCCTTGTAACTGACCTTCCTATCACTGTAGATGCACTCTAAAACTCAATCTCATGTCAAAAAACCTCATGCCATGATCAAAAACTAATTTTCATTCTTCATAGGTGTAGATGACTAAAGGTGTATCATAGGGTTTAAATAGTGTTTAATAAACACTTCTCATTTCTAGATTCAGAGAGTCGATTACATGAGTTTTTGGTGATAATATTCTTGATATCTATGGTGGAGTAGTGGTAAAGATAATGATTATTTCACAAATGAAAATTCAAATGGTTTTTGGGAGCAATCATAGTGTTAAATTTTTCTTGTGAACATGAAAGTAATTTTAACTAATCTTAATGAATTATGATCAAAACATAAAGTCTAAAGTCTAATTTAGCATGTATATATATAATGAAAGATAAACTACAGTGATTTGATTAAAAATGAGCAAAAGGAAGGGTAGGGTAGAGAAGAAAGATATTGTTGATCTTTAATCCAGACATTATGACAAAGATTAAATTTCATCCAAACATGCACTAAAACCAATATATGACATGAAATAGCCAACAACATAAATCCTATCATATACCAAGCAAATGTCTAAAGATAGTTGAAATAATACAAATAAGAAACCAAATTAAATTTAGATTTTTAATTTCATAAGAAAATTACATTAGCACATCTACAAGAAAAGAAAGGAAAATGAAATGAATCTAAGATATTTCAAACAATCTAGCATAAGCATAAATTGACAACTCTGCATTTAAATATGCACATCTAGAATCCATAAAAACCATTCACATCTAAACATCAAACTAGTGAGTTAAGGAAGTAGCCATAATAATAAATTACACAAATAAATATGAGACAATCCTTATAGAATTACCTTGCATTAATTTTGCTCCAAATTTATAGAATAGTTTTCTATATAAAATTCCCCCTCCTTTTAAAAATGATAATACCCCTTTATATATAATACTTTTAGGTATGTCGGTCAGTCATATCAAATGATAATTGAAAAAGTGTCAAGGAAAACTATCCTTATACATCATTCTAGAATGAAACACTTTACAAAATGGACTGACCTATAAGTAATGAACTTTTACAAGTTTCACATGCTTTTACAAAAAAAAGTATTTTCTTTTCAAATGATATACATGTTTTGTTACAAAAATAATATGCCAAGTCAATATATTTGAGTTTGATAAGCTCCTTTTTACTTGGCTACTTCATCTTCATTACTTTATCATGTTGTTCATCAATTATCTTGAAGTTGATGATGGGTTCCATGAAAAGTTCTTATTTTTGATCTGCTAGATCCTTGATGTCCTTGTTAGCTCTGTCTAAGGCCTCTTTGATGCTTCTAGAATCACAAATACTCTCCTCTATAGATAGGATCATATTTAATATTCTTTTATTATCTACCCCTATTTTTCCCTAACTTTTTATCTTCACCTTTTGTATGAATTGGGTATCCCTATGATTTAACTCTTCATTTATTATCAAGCCAATGAGACTAATAGTATTTGGGTCTTTGATCAAGCTACCTAATATATGCATCATCTTGTTCTCCAACTATTTGAGATATTTATAAAGATCCTCCAAGCTCTTGTACCATTTGTTCAATCCTTTGATCTTATCTATCAATATAACCATAACCATATTTAAATGGGCTAGGCTGACTATCCTAAACCCAAGAATCTGGTCCTTCATCAATATCTTGATCAATTCTTTTATCTCCTTTTATGTAGATTACCATTTGTTGAATTGGTTCATAGCCTTGGTATTTTGTTTTCTCACCATGTTTAGCTTAGACCTCACATATTTCAAGGAACTAACTATTTCATACATGGTTACTTCAAACTTAATAACCATATCCCCTAGCAATGATAGGATAGATTGCTCCTCTAAGTTCTTCTTTTATTTCTTTATCCCTTTCATAGTAGATTGCAACTATTCTGACTATGATTAAGCTAATTCTAGAACATCTTCTTCAAAAATAGGGTCCTCACTAGGCCTCTATCCTTGGTTATGAGTCAAATTAGTAAAAAGTTCTACCCTTTGATATGTAATTTCCTCACCACCTTGCCTGACTATTTTCTCAATCACCCTTTGCAAACTAGCAATACTTAGATCAAACTTGATCCATACTTAATATTGGGTCACGTGCAGATCTGGGAACTCTATTTGTGATTGGGATATTGGTTGGCATGGATTAGCCAATCTCCTCACCTCTTATTATTTTAGAGAAATGATCCATGTATTTAATTCTTGCTGTATAGGAATGTTAGTAGCCTTGACCATAGCCCATAGATGATGAATAGTGGGAAGCATTTCTAACCTTGGTTCATAAATGAACCACTTAGGGATAGGTGGTCCATATATTAAATTTTCCTCACTAAAAAAATAAACTTCACTCAAGGGGGGGTGATGGTTACCCTTGGTTTCTTTGTTGAGAGAATATTCTCTTCTTCCTTGGTGATAACTAGTTAGTTATCAATTTCCCAGAATAGTTCATAATAATTGTTATCCCTTATGTTCAAAATAACAACTATAAACTCTATGTCTTTGAAAACATGAAATTCTACATATAATGTCAAATATAGTTTAGCTTATTGCTTTAAAACATGCTTATGGGTCATCATTTCTATACTCCTAATTAAATTATCCAATTGAAGACAACAATCTAACTCTCTTGGCTCAATTACAATGAATCTAAAGATAATTAGGGTAATCCATAATCTCTAAGGGTTTTGGAGGTTTTCACAGAGATCTAATAGTGGCAAGCTTATTTTAAATATGAGCTTTTATGACTTGGATTGATTTTGGATTACACATTTATACCTTCCACATGTTCTGGTCCATAAGATCTCCTAATATGACATGTTCTACTTATGTGGCATTGTCATGTCATGCTACTCATTTAATTAAAATATGACCATTTATCACTTTTAGACACATGTCATTACCTTGTGAAATCTTGAAAATCGATCAATTCATACCATTTATCTCTTAATAAGTCCTCCCAACCTTGACTTTATCATGGGCTATTGATCTTCCTTTTGAGCTTATGATATCTTGCCACTTGGCAACTTTGTGGGCTCTATGTGTAGCTTACAAACATTATTCATTTCTTAATGCCTCTTCAACATGAGTTAGATACTTGTTCAATCTAGGCTCTTTGAATTTTTGACCCCACTTACATCATTGATCTTGAATATATGATCAAATGTGAGCCATTGATCTTCCTTTTGTGGGATTAAACACATTCTATTGATCTATTTATTCATAAGATCAACCATGGGACATTGATCTACTTGATCACTTATATATATTATGACACTTTTCACTCTCTCATTCCTTCTCAACATATTTGACTTATTAACCTTCACTCACCATTAGATCTGTTACCACTTTGCTGAGATCACGACACTTGTCACTCTCATGTTTGATTTTAGAATCCTTTGAAGTTTTGATTCCTCAATCACCATCAAATCTCCATTATATTATTAACATGAATCATTGATCAATTCCTTTGAATTATTGACTCCATCTTTCCCCATGGATCATTGATCTTCACTTCAAGCTCCCAATATTAAGACACTTGGCATCTTTGCATTTAATTCATTCTTGTGAACAATGAAATAAGTAAGGTAAGGGTTTGAGAGTATAAATAACTTAGGATAAAGTTTTAGACTAAGGTTTTAGTCATATTAATAAACATGATTAGAGATTAGACTAAAGTTTGAAATAGGTTTAAAACATAATTAAAATTTGCCTCATAAATTTGAATCCATTTAACTAGAATCTCGTGTAAATTTAAACCCATTTAAAAATTATCCCACATAAATTTGAATCCATTTAAAAATAATCCCATGTAAATTTGAATCCATTTAAAAAGGAACTTAGGCTAAAAAATTTAGACTAAGGTTTTTAACACTTATTTAAACATGGATCAAATTAATCAACTAAAGATCAAAGGTTAATAAAAAGGGTTAAATTAATAATAAATCATAAAACCCTAGATACTGTTCATTCAAATGTAACTCCATTAAACCTGTAACATGTAAACATAGGAATCAAATGTTAGGAACATTAGGTGAAGTCAAAAAAAGATTATGCTAACATGCAAATGAAATCTAGATGAGAACCATGATATTCAAATAATGTACTGTTATCAACTTGAATACAAAATTTTTAACACAATTTTTGAAATTGAACAAGGATCCTCATTCTTAAAAAATGGGGGTATATTGATCTAAATAAATGGTGAATTCTAGGGGAAACATTGTAAAATGTTAGAACTTAGATAATTTTGGTTTAAAGTAATAACTAGACCAATCATTCCACATGATCAAGTACCATTATTAAGATTAATTCATTATTAAAATAAGTTTTACAAATGCACCATGAGATTTAAACATAAAAAATTAGTCATGTTATGGGTGTGCTTTAATTTCTTAACTAATTACCATGGGATTCAGAAGATAGCTTCTATACTTTATGACCTTAATCATTAACATAGAATTATATCATATTTATATATTTAGTATGAATCATGATTTATGAAAGGGAAGGCTCAGGCATTGCTCTACTACCAACCAAGTGTCCATAACCCTGATAGGTTCCACTCAAGGCCTTGTTCCATTATTAGTCAAGAATCCATAACCATAGTGGAGGTTACCAAACTCACCTTAGCTTTTCAATAAGCCTTTTTTTGTATTTATTAATTATATTTAACTTTCCAACAAAGGTTGGGGACCAAAATTAGTTAGGTTTTAAGAGTTTGTAAAATGGTTGATCTTCAGACAATCATCCTTGGTCATAAATTTCATCTCAAGAAATGATGTTATTTAAGTGATAACATGAATTTTTTTCTAACAATTCAAACTTTCATTCAGACATATGCACTCCTTATCAAACTCAGACCTAGACTAGAACAAGGTGTAATATTTTAAGGAACAATTAACGTAGATATCAATCCTCACAAATTTCTCAAAACTATAACATCAAGATCAAATTTATAGAATCCATAATCAACCATTGTTTAAGGTTCATACCTATATTCTTGATTTGAGAATTTATTTTTGAGAATTTATGATGGATTATAGCTTGAAAACTATCTTGGGAAAGACTTATTAAAAGCAGAGAATAAAACAAGGGAAACAAACACACAAGAAACAAATAAATACCCAAAAACTATTTAAAAACAAGGAAAACAAATTGAAAGTAAGCTAAACATACCTATACTAACTCTAAATAATCTTACAATTTAATCCCTAAATGACCTACTATATAAAACTAAATCATAACAATTATGATACAAGAAGACTGAAATAAAAATCTTTCCTTCAGGATGAAATGGAAAACTATTTAATCTACCATAGAACCTTGAAACTTGATTTATTTATTTTTATGATATATTATTTTAGATAGGAATGCTTATATGTTTGTGTCTTTTGGATGATTCAACTTGGTTTTCCACATCCATTCTCAAGTACATGGATTGAATATATGGATGTAAGACCCGATCATCTTTTTCCCAAATTCTTCTTTCTTGCATCAAGAATACTAACTCTGCTTCATTCATAGACTTATCATGTCTTGTCTCATTCTTATTCAATAATTATATTGGTATATTATCTAGTATGTTTGGACTGATGTCTTCATTAGGCTCCATTTGAGGTGAGGCTGGACTATCAATCTTTGCACAAAAATTCTCCAAGTTATCCCAAAAGGCTTCTTCATCATGATAAACTAAAAAGAAATGAGATTAATTTGCATTATTACTATTTGGAACATATTTTTCATATATTTATAGCCTTTCAATATATTCATATGAAAATTCTTGATTTTTTACACTTGCTTGATCTTCATCTTCTGTAGATAATGGCATTTCTTCTATCCAATCAAGCTCTAGTTCATCTTGCTTTGGTATTTCTAGAATAGTATTACCTTCTTGAAACTTTTCAATTTTAGTTAATTAATCATAGTATAACCTGTTCCAAGGATCATATTCTTCAAGAGTATTCTCTATTTCAATAATGACTATGTAATGGTTATTCTCATAGTTATCTTCTAAAGAAAGATCAACTTGTACTTGATCTATATCAATTGTTACAGGTTCTAGAGAAAGTTCTTGAAACCCATCTTCTTTGATTATTTCATGAAGAATAGGTTATTTTTACATAATTGGTATGGTATATCCATAAAAATATTCAAGAAAATTAAAATACCATAGATACTTGATTTTGTTCATGGGGTTGCTCATGTTGAACAACTATCACTTCCCTTTTTTGCATTATTTTTTGAATAACTTTCCATAAAGTAAAGGATTTGGAATTTTGAGGAGGATGGAATAAATGTTTAATGATATATGGATTGTTAAATATATGATTCTCCTTCATATATTATTGAAAAACATTAATCTCCTCTAAAGTGTCTTTAGGTTCATTCTAATCTTGAAATGGAAAATCAAACGTCTCCACTAGAAGAGTTGTTTCAAAAAAAAATTGATCTCCCTAAAGAGCCACAATATTCCTAAAACATTATATTTTTTAGTCATAGGTTTAAATGTATGCAATTCATCTTGATAAGCTTTAAAATCCATATAAAATTTAATACAATCTAATTCCCCATGCTTTGCAGTAGTATACAACCCATAATAATTAGATGAAGCTATATCACAAATGTTTATTTTAGCAGTGTTCTTATTGGAAAACAAATCATTATTGTTGTTATTATTATAAAACCTATTTGTATGTCTATTTGACCTTTGATAATAATAATTCATATTGGATCTTTCCCTAGCATTACCTACTTTTTTTTGTAACTGAAGAAAATTAATACTTAGTTTTTGAACCATTTTGAGTATGGAGTAGTCATTTTCATTCTTTGGTGCCTCTAAATTGTGATCTTGAGTACTACTACTAAATTTTGGCACCCTAACTCTTTGATATTATGGATGAGATCCATTTATAGTGTTATTTAAGAATCCTAAGTTTTGACCAGGATGAACATGACTTAAATGTAATTGATTTAACACTAGTGTTTGATTCAATGTAGGCATGTTTTGATTAACATTTGGAATGACATTCAATGCAGGTAAATTATGATTTACATTGGAGATAACATATGATAATTAACACTAGGGTTGCATTTGATAACTTATTTCATATATTCAACATAGGCTAAGGCCAATGTATTTATAGGTCCCATAGATCTTTTCAAAAACATAGAAGTCATGGGATATAAAGCATCCTTATAAATTTCTAAAGATAAAGCTTTATCAGGTCTATAGGGAACTATAGTTCTGCTAAACATCTTCTATAATCTAGCATTAAAAGCTATAATGGTTTCACTTGAATTTCATTTCACAATAGTGAATTATTGATAAAGGATAAAAGGACTGATGATTTTTCCAAATTGATCAATGAAAATACTATTGAAATCATTCCAATAGGTAATGTAATTATTAGGAAGGTTGAGAAACCAATCATATGCTACATCTCTGAAAGTGAAAGGAAATAATCTACAAGTTGTTAGATATTATTTTCAAGTGATTAATTCACCATAGTATTTTATTATTAATTTGTTATATGGTTTTACTCATGACATTCATTTTGGTTATATTATTATTTCACCATCCTATATTTTAGGATATAGTTGTGCTATATTATTGTCTATATAGTAGACCTTGTAATTTGATTAGTATTAGATAAGTAATTTTATATTCAATCTCTCATTTGGTTTTATAATAGGTGATGAAAACACAAAATAAGATATTGGAGATTCTCATGCTCTTCCATAGCATGAAAGTGAGCGACATTCTAATATCACACATTGGAATACAAAATGCATAGAGTTTGAATAATCAACATTAATTCATAGCTATATCTCTTAAATGGTGTCAATATTCTATTTTAGTTTGATCCTCTAAGCTCCAAACTTAGACAAAGTGTTAACATAACTATATGCTAAATCAAATTATGGTTTAGTAAGGCGGCAAGAACATTAATACACAACTATATCATCATAATTTTGCATAAGGTGTTAAAATTTAGTTGTGCCTATTCAAACACTAAGTATTTTAAGATGTATGGCATAATTATTTGTAATAGATTCATTTTATATTGGTGTAATGATGTGTCTTATTTAGGATACACTATCTCTTCATACCACCTTCTCTTCTTATACAACATGATGAATATGTTGGAAAGTGTAGGGTCAAATTTGCTTGCATCAAATCATTTATTGGAGTAAAAAAACTATGGTCTACAATATTTATCAATCCCAAAGGAATTATATGCATTATAATTGTAAGAGGAACAACACATTGAGAGGCTAGTAGTCAAAGGAACATTTTGTAGTGTAAGCTTCATGAATGAACAAATCATGTTCGTCACATTAATATTTTTTAAGTTTATAAGGCTTCCCATTCGCTCTAAGGTTCCAAAAACACCTTGAAAACCACTTTATAAAATTTTATTTGCTGAAAATTCTATCAAAAATAGATATTAACAAACCCATGGTATTGCCCAAGGAACATGGTTTTGCTCATAAAATGCATTTCTTAAGGGTTTAAATACATCTTTTATCCTTCATATTCTTGTATTGATGCATAGGGGGGTTAGTAAAATATTTTTTGGTAAAGAAGAGGTGGGAGGTTAAAATTCCCCAAAAAATTATTTTTTAGGAGAAAAAGTAATTTTAAAATTCCCTCTAAATTTGGAAGTTCTACCAATTTTAGCCATAACTAGCCAAATTTGGCTAGGAATTTCATAATTTTTTTTCAAAAGAGGCCAAACAACCCAATTTGTTTTTCCAAAAAGGGGGGATATTATTTTGAACAAAAAAATTAGTGTTTTTTTCATATATTGTAATCTTTTACAAAAATCATTGTAATATTTCATTTTTTCAAGCAAATTCAAGAACAAAAACACAAAATAGTGTATTTTTTCATATTCAACATGTTCAATCATAGTTATGACTTTGAATCATGTTTATGGGTAATGTCATCATAATTGAGTTACTACATACATAGCATAACATATCTACAAGAATGACATCTGGGCATTAACCCTATCAATCATTAGGGAGAAATAAGGTTAAAATATTCACTGACCCATCCCTCCATTTTACCTATTCGCTTTAGTTAAAAGGTGTAAATCCTAAAGGTGGAAATTCAAAGTATATAACAAAGTTACATGTAGGTATGAGGAATTCCATCTAAGTATGTTATAATGATTGGATAAAAATCTTTCAATACTATCTAAGTACCATGTATTAGTCTCTTTCACATACATTTATACTTCTTTCATGTACCATTGGGTATACAAAAAGGGCAAGCTTATTACATGTACCAATGGGTATACTAGAAGGGTGAATATACATAAATTATTGGTATCTTGAACTGATGGTATAATGAAAAGGAGACATTAATACCTAGAGTGATAAGGAACCAATCCATCACCTTTGGTCAGATTCTTCACAATGGGCAAAAATGGGCCAAAATTCTTTCTGCCAGACTCACAGCTTCTCTGTGGTGACAACTATGCCACTTGGAAAATTAAAATCAAGACATATTTAGAATTTGAATAAATTTTGATTATTGTAAATGACACTCTTACCTAACATTCTACTGATGTTGGTTGAAAAAATAAGTTTGACAAAGCCAATCAGAAGGCAAAGTTGATAATCATGTTTGAAGTAATGAATGAGGTACAACCTTATATTTGTGAGGCCACAATAGAAAATGATGCTTGGGATAAGATCCAAATACTCTATGAGGCCAAAAAAAAGGAACCATTCTTCATTTTTAGAGTCAACTCTATTCTCTCAAATTGAATTCTAGTGAAAAAGTGGAAGCTTTTCTATGCCATGTTGCAACCTTGAGGGCTTAAATCCAAGCATTGGGTGAAACAGTGTCAGATACATCATGAATACCTATTTTCTTAAATGTGGAAGATTGTTACTAGCTACTTTGATATTCATAGAATATAAATCATCTTTGGACAAGTTGGTAAACATATTGCAATCAGAAGAGTCTATGCATACATAAGAAGAAGAAACAAAAGAATATGTTCTTGCCTCTAATCAACAAAAAGGTAAGAAGTAGATAAAGTATTATAAATAAAATCAAGGTTAATAGAATCATTCACAAGGGGATAAACAACAAAATTTTTGCCTTATATGTGGAAAAATATTCCATGAGCTAAATAATTATTGGTATAACTCCTTTACACATGAATCTTCAAGCAACAAGAAGCCCAGTCACCAAAAATCATCTCATCCACATAAAAGACAAGGAAAAAATAAAGGGAATTGAAAGAATAAATCCAATCAATAAGGGAAAATTTATAAATATGAAGACACCCACTCTAATGAGGATTTACTATATGCTACATAGTCTCATGATGAATCAATATCACAAAGTTTTATCTGGTATGTCGACTCAGGTGTAAATTGACATATGACTAAAAGACAAGATTGGCTATAGAACATGAATGAGACTTCCCTAAAAAATCATGTCTCTTTGGGTGATGATTCATACTACCAAGTTGAAGGCATTGGTAATATCTCCTTACCACTTACATGACATGATTACAAAATCTTAGATGTCATGTATGACCTAGGACTCACAAAGAATCTTTTATTCATTAGTCAGCTACTTGAACACAACATCAAGGTTGAATTTGATTGTAAAGTGGTAAAAATATGTGTTTGATCAAAGATAAGTCAAAATTATTGATAATTATTGCATGAGCCTCAAGAGTTCGTAAAATGTTCTAACTTGACTTTGTTCAATCAAATAATCAAGCACTTGTAGCTCAAGATTCAAACTCAACCAATTTGTGGCATCACAGATAGGGTCATGTCAATTTTGGATACCTCAAAGCACTCAGTAATTGGAACATGTTCTATGGAATTACTTAGTTTAATAAAAATGCATATCTCTCCACTAGTTGTATTGCAGTGAAACAACATTGAACATCTTTTGGTCAAAGTTCCTCATGAGCATCTAGTAAGCTTGATCTAGTTCATACCAACCTATGCGGTCCCATGAGATCTAGTCACTATGGGTTTTAGTATTTTATGATCTTTTTTGATAACTACTCATGCAAGATGTGGATCTACTATCTTAAGACTAAAGATAAAGACTATAATGCTTTCAAAGAGTTTAAAGTAGTAGTTGAAACTGAAACTGGTAATAAAATCAAGGCTCTCTACTTTTATCAAGGGGGATAATTCACCAGTAAAGATTTTTTTACTTATTTGAAAGAACATGGCATTCATCAAAACATGACTCCGCCATACACTCCTTAATAGAATGGTGTTGCATAATGATGAAAACATACTATCATAGAAATGGTGTGTATCATGATTGAAGATTTAGGTTTGGCATGCACATATTGGGGAGAAGTAGTGAAAATAATAGTTTATTTATTTAATAGGTCACCCAATGTAGCTCTTCATAATATGACTCCACATGAAGCCTAGATAGGGCATAAACCTTCCATTACTCATCTTCAAGTTTTTATATGTAAGGCTTATATGCATGTTCCTAAAAAGAAGAGAAAGAAATTGGATACCAGATCCTTTATTTATATATTCTTAGGGTATAGTGAAGATTCATTAGCCTATATATTTATGGACCCTAAAATAAAGATCTCCATCAGTAGGGATGTAGAGTTTGATGAGAAAAGTAAAACTAGTTTACCTTCCATAAACTTACATGATTAAGTGATCAGACCTCTAAATAATTTAAAAGGTCATAACCACACTAAGGTGATAATTATGATTAGGATGATTAGTCATTTAATGTATATCAACCCACAATAATAGTGTAACATATGCCTAAATGGTATACAAGTACATTAAGAGATGCTAAACTAGATAGATCTTCAGACACATCGACTACTAGACTAAGGACTTGAAGCATGACTCAATATGATGTCAATTTGGATCTAATGAGAATAGTTTTAGATTAAGTAGAGCCTTCATTATTTAAATAAGCCTTAGAGTCTAAACCTTGGAAAGATGCGATAGATGTAAAATATCAATCACTGATGAAACACAAAACATGGAAGATTGAAGATCTTTCACCAGGGAAGAAGCCAATCATTTGTAAATGGGTCTTCAAAGTTAAATTCAAAGCAAATGGAAGTATAAACAAGTCCAAGACTTGACTCATGGCTAAACGATATGCACAAAAAGAAGGCAAATATTATGAGGAGGCATTTTCTCCTATGGACAAGATCAAAACAATGAGAATGATATTTGCTTTGGCTACATAATTTGGATGGAATATCCACCAAATGGATGTAAAAAGTGCCTTTCTTAGTGGAGATATACAATAATTTTACATGACACAACCAAAAGGTTTTGTTTCACTTGGTAATAAAGGAAAAGCATGCAAACTCATAAAATATCTATATGGTCTCAAACAGGCTCCCTGATCTTGGTACATAAAGATCAATGAACATCTCATCCAATATGGATTCCAGAGGTGTCCCTATGATCCAAATCTCTATCTAAAATAATAAGGGGGAGAGATTGTAATTATTGTAGTATATGTCAATGATCTAGTCATCACTGATAATTTAATGAAGATGATAGATGCAACCAAGAAAGATCTTAACCTATCATTTGACATGATAGATCTTGAACTTCTATACTATTATATTGGATTAGAAGTATGGAAAAATTAACACCACATATTTATATCCTAGATGAAATATGCCAAGATAATTCTCAAGAAATTTAAGATGATGGAAAATAATCTAATTGATACACATATGAATACAAGGCCTTAGTTGTCTCATACAAATCCATCACCACAAGTAAATACAACTCTCTATTTATAGTTACTTGGGAGTATTTACTTAACATATACTAGGCTAGACATTAGCTATGTAGTTAGCTATCTTTCATTATTCATGAAGGATCCAAAGATGTCTCACTGGAAATCAATAAAGTGAATACTAAGAAAGTATTTAATGAAGTAGAATATTATGCTTCATGAGGAGCTATCTATGAAGTGATATGGTTATGTCACATATTGGAAGGATTAGGAGTACCATAAAAGACACCTACCATCTTGTACTATGATAATGAGGGTGTACTCAAACTTGTTCACAATCTAGTATTTCATGAATACACAAAACACATTGAGGTGTAATTTCATTTCATTCATTAACATGTACAACAACACAACATCTAGCTCCAATATTTCTCGACAAAAGAACAATGTGTAAATGTCTTCATCAAGTCACTTTCACATGACAAATTTGAGGCATTTAGAGAATATCTCTACTATTCACTTCAAACTATGTTGAATTAAGGGGGAGAATGTTAGATATTACTTTAAGGTGATTAATTCACCATAGTATTTTATTGTTAATTTGTTATATGGTTTTACTCATGACATCCATTCTAGGTATATTATTAGTTCACCATCCTATATTTTAGGATATAGTTGGCCTATATTGTTGGCTATACAATAGCCCTTATAATTTTATTAATATTAGCTAAATAATATTGTATTCATGCTCTTATAAGCAACATATTCATGAACCACTTTTAATAATCTCAAATCCTCCTTAAAGGACTTGATATGTTCTTCAGTAGTAACCACACCTATAGGATTGAAATAAGGTAAATAATTTTCAATATTTTTGGGTAAATCATGTACTTGACTAGACATATTGATGGAAGATCAACTTAACCATGCCATACCTTGATGATGATTTAATACAAGAGCACCACAAACAAGTGAAGTAGGTTGAAATTTATAAACCCTTAACTTACCTTTATCTGGGCTTACTTTCCTATAAACTTCTTAAGAAAGAAGATGTAGTCATGTCTTAGATCTCAACCTAGTCCTTATCCTTAAGAAATTTTATCTAGTAAACTCTGAATCCTTCAAATTATGAGTATGAATGATATTTAAACTTTTATGTTCAAATAAACCTAAATTTACAAAGAATCAACCAATCATTGAATAAAATTGCTATCACTAACCTCAAACATGTCAAATTTACAAAGCTTAAACTACTTTTGTAAAAATTTCTCATAAATCTTCAAATAATAGCTATCTTTAGCTAAAGAAGACTAAAGACTAGTATAAAACCATGAATATTGATGATCTTTACATAATAGAGATAATAAAGACATAGATATGCAAAAAATCAACTAATATTTGAACAAAATTCACTAAAATTAGCTAAGATAATTCAAATTCACAAAGCTTTAGCTAAATCTCTCCTAGCACCATTTTTCATGCCCATTGATGTTGAAGGTGCATCATAGGGTTTCAATAGTGTTTAAGAAACACTTCTCATTTTTATATTTAGAGAGTCCATTGCAAGAGTTATTGGTTGTGATATTCTTGATATCTTTGGTGGAGTAGTGGCAAAGCCAATGACTATTTCACAAATGAAAATGAAAATGATTATTGGGAGAAACCATGGTGTTAAATCCTTATTGTGAACATGAAAGTAATTTTAACTAATCTTAATGAGTTATGATCAAAACCTAAAGTCTAAATTCTAATCTAGCATTTATATTTATAATGAAAGCTAAACTACAGTGATATGATTAAAAATGAGCAAAAGGAAGGGTAGGGCAGAGAAGAAAGATATGACTAATCTTCAATCCAGACACTATGGCAAAGGTTAAATTTCATCCAAACATCCATTCAAACTAATATATGACATGAAATATCTGACAACATAGATCCTATCATATATTAGGCAAATCTCTAAGGATAATTAAAATAATGAAAATAAGAAAATAGATTCAGTTTAAATATTTACTTACATAAGCAAATTGCATTAACACATCTGTAAAAAAAGTAAGGAAAAAGAAATGAATATAATATATTTCAATCAATCTAGCATAAGCACAAATTTACAACTATGCACATCTATAATCCATAAAAACCATTCACATCTGGACATCAAACTAGTGAGTTGAGGAAGCAGCTATAATAATAAAATACACAAACAAATATGAGATAATCCTTATAGAATTCCCTTGCTTACATTAATTTTTATCCAAATTTATAAAATAGTTTCTCTCTAAAATTCCCCCTCCTTTTACAAATGAAAATACCCCTTTTTATAAAATACTTTGAGGTATATCGATCAGTCATATCAAATGATAATTGAACAAGTGTCAAGGACAACTATCCTTCTACATCATTCTAGAATTAGACACTTTAAAAAATGGACTGACCTATAATCAATGCACTTTTACAAGTTGCACATGCTTTTACAAAATATAATATTCTCTTTTTAAATGATATACATGTTTTGTTAGAAAAAGGATATGATAAGTCAGCATATTTGACTTTGAAAAGCTCTTTATTACTTTGGATGCTTCATCTTCATTGCTTTATCATGTTGTTCATTAATCAAATTGAATTTGATGATGGGTTCCATGAAAATTTCTTCTTCTTGATCTTCTAGATCTTTGATGTCCTTATCATCTCTATCTAAGGCCTCGTTTATGCTTCTATCATAACCAATCTTCTCCTTTGTAGATAGGATCATGTTTGAGATTATTTTATTATCTACCCTTGTTTTGCCCTGGCTTTTTCTCTTCACCTCTTGCATGAATTGAGTATCCCTATGAGTTAACTCTTCATCTGTTATTAAGCTAATGGAGCTAATGGTAGTTAGGTCTTTGATCAAGATACCTAATATATGCATCATCCTATTCTCCAACTATTTGAGATCTTTAGAAAGATCCTTCAAGCTCTTGGTCCATTTGTTTAAACCTTTGATCTTCTCTATCAATATAAATATATCCATGTTTAAATAAGCTAGGATAAGTTTCTTAAACCTAAGAATCTATTACTCCATCAATATCTTGATCAATTCTTTTATCTCTTTGTCTGTAGATTGTCATTGGCTGGCTTGGTTTATAGCCTTGGTATTCTATTTGCTCACCATGTTTATCTTAGACCTCAAAGATTTCAAGGAACTAAATTTTTCATACATGGTTGATTCAAACTTAATGACCATAACCCCTAGCATTGATAGGATAGATTGCTCCTCTAAGTTCTTCTTTTGTTGATTTATCCCTTTGATGGTAGCTTATTTATATTATGACTATGTTTGAGCTAATTATAGAACATCCTCTTCAAAAATAGGGTCCTTACTAAGCCTCTAGCCTTGCATCTGAGTCAAATTATTCAAGGGATCTACCCTTTTATATGTAATTTCCTCACCACCTTGCCTGATTATTTTCTCATTCACCCTTTGTAAACTAGTAGTACTTGGATCAAACTTGACCCTTACTTAATAGTGGGTCACATGCGGAACTAGGAACTCTATTTATGATTGGGATGTTGGTTAGCTTAGAGTAGCCAATATCCTTGCCTCTTCTTCTTATAGAGCAATGATCCATGGCTTCAATTCTTACTATATAGGAATGTTGGTAACCTTGACCATAGCCCATGGATGATGAATAGTGGGAATCTTTTCTAACCTTAGTTTATAAATGAACCACTCAGGGATAAGTGGTCCATACAATAAGTTTTACTCATTAGATAAATTAACTTCACTCAAGGTGGGGTGATGGTTACCCTTGGTTTCTTTACTAAGATAATATTTTCTTCTTCTTTGGTGATAATTAGCTGGTTCTTAATTATCTAGAATAATTTAGAACAATTTTTATCCCTTGTGTTTAAAGTAGCAGCTATAAACTCCATGTTTTTAAACACATGACCTTTTATGTCTGATGTCAAATATAGTTCAACTTCTTGCTTTGAAACATGCTTATGGGTCATCATTTATATAATCTTGATTGAATTATCTAATTATAGATAAAAATCTAACTCTTTCAACTCAATTACAATGAATCTAGAGATAATTAGGGCAATCCATACTCTCTAAGGATTTTGGATGTTTGGATAAAGATCTAATGGTGGTAATTTAATTCAAAATGTGAGCTTTGATGACTTAGATTACATTTAGATTACACATTTATACCTTTTTCATTCTCAGATGCACAAGATCTCCCAATATAACATGTTTTAATTATGTGGCATCACCATGTCATGCTACTCATTTATTTAAAATATGACCATTTATCTCTTTTGGACATGTGTCATTACCTTATACAATATTGAAGACTGATCAATTTGCACCATTGATCTCTTAAGAAGTCCTCCAATCCTTGAATTTATTATAGATTGTTCATTTTCCTTCTAAGCTTATGAGATCTTGCCACTTGGTATCTCCACAGGCTCTCTATGTACCTCACAAACATTCTTCATCACTTAATGCCTCTTTTCCATGTGGAAATTTCTAGTTTGATCTAGGATATTTGAATTATTGACACTACTTTCACCATTGATATTAAATGTATGATCAAATTTGAGCCATTGATATTCTTTTTGTGGGATTAAACACATCATATCAATCTACTTATTCATAAATGAAGCATGGGATATTTATCTGCATGATTACTTGATGATATTGTGACACTTGTCACTCTCATGTTACTTCTCAACATCTTTGAATTATTAATCTTTATTCACTATTAGATTTATTACCATTTTACCAAGATTGTGACACTTTTCACTCTCATGTTTGATTTTAGAATCTTTTGATTCTTTTATTCTTTGCTTATAGTCATATATCCATTACACTATTAACATGCACCATCGATCAATTCCTTTGAGTTATTGACTCTAGCTTTTCTTGTGGATCATTTATCTTTGCTTCAATCTTCTGAGATTAGGACACTTGGCATCTTCGCATTTAATTAATTCATGTGAATGATGAAATAAGTAAGGTAAGGGTTTGGGAGTATAAAGAACTTAGGATAAATTTCTATACTAAGGTTTTAGTCATATTAATAAAAATGATTAGAGCAATTTTAAACTAGGTTTAAAACATAATAAAATATTCTTGTGTAAATTTGAATCCATTTAAAAATAATCCTATGTAAATTTGAATCCATTTAAAAATAATACCGCATAAATTTGAATCCATTTAAAAATAATCCCACATAAATTTGAATCCATTTAAAAAACAATTTATGCTAAAACATTTAGACTAAGTTTTTTAACACTTATTTAAACATAGATCTAATTAATTGACTAAAGATCAAAGGTTAATCAAAAGGGTTAAATTAGTAGTAAAGCATAAAACCCTAAACATTTTTCATTCAAATGGAACTCCATTATACCTATAACATGGAAACAAAAGAATCAAACATTAGAAATATTAGGTGAATTTAAACAAAAATTATGCTAACATGCAAATGAAATCCAGATGAGAACCATGATATTCAAATAATGTACTTTGATCAACTTGAATGCATAATTTCTAACACAATTTGTAAAATTGAACAAGGGTTCTCATGCTTCAAAATGGGGGTATGTTGACCTCAAAAATGGGTCTTGACAAGATCTCATGACCCCTCATTAGGTCAGGTAGAGTCTAGAACTGGTCTAGATACATACTAGTCTTATAGGTTCTACCCCTGTAGACTTAACTTGAATCTTTCCCAAGTACTCCAATTCTTCATAATCATGCTCAAGAATCCTAAAACATCCTCTTAAGAATCTATGTACCCATTTTACTAGGATACAATTCTTCTCTATGCACAATACTAGTCATCCTATGTATAAGCCTTCTCAAGTCACCTCATGAACAACCTTTGACATCAATGACAACATCAATGTCAAGTATTAATCAATAGAAGCAACGCTCAATAATCTCCCCCTTTGTCATTTATGGAAAACCATATTGAGCACTGATCATCCTTATTTCCCCATCTGGTCTTTCTCCCCCTTTGACATTAATGACAAAGTGATGTTTTTAATTTCTTGGATCACACTCCTTGCAAAAATGATATTCAATACATAGAATAATAAACTTATGAGATAAAATATAAACATGTTCCCCTATATCCATGCATACTTTATTTGAACAACCAACCTATTTTTGTAGCTAATGATCATGATTAGCTCCCCCTAAATATTTGACTTCTTCAATGATTACTAGAGGTAGGAATTACACCCAAATCCTATCTTAAGAGTTCAAAAGTTGCCTTTAGAAGTGGTTTGGTCAAGATATCTGTAATATGATCCTATATAGACACATACTCAAGTTTTATACTTTTCTCACTTATTTGCTTTCTTAAAAAATGATACCTGATGGGAATGTGTTTGGTGCTTGAGTGCATGACAGGGTTATTTGAGATGATTATAACACTTGTATTATCACAATAGATAGAGATAGGACCTTCAATAAGATAAAAAATCTTGAGTATAAAAAGGAAAAAACCAACATGATTAACACATTTTCACAACAACATAATCATCTTGTTTTATCTAATGCACTAAGGGGATAGTTTTCATGTTTATCTAAGCCTCCTATTTCATTACTCCTATGGATGATAGAGTGTCATATTATATCTCTCCCTCATCATATAGAGGTTGATATAAATAGATATCTACCTAAAGGATAAGATGTAAATGCTTATTGTGACTATCACAAAGGCCTTAGGCATTCTATAAATAAATGTTTTACCTTAAAGCATAAGATCTAAGACCTCATTGATGACTAAAAAATTATATTTGATGATCCTCCAGAAGAATCAAGTTCACAACTTGGAGATCACCATAAGCAAAAGATATTTAAAAACCCTTTTTAATACCACTCTAATAAGGAACCAAAAGTCCAAATATCATATATTGCATATCCTCCTCTATCTTATTATGGGCACCCACTAGATGGGGTTATTGATACTTACATATAACATATACCTCTTATGGTTCCAAAACCAACCATTTCCTTCAATTATAGTGAAATTAAGGATGATGAATTTGATATCCATTCTTTATTCATTTTATCATACATTGATAAATAGCCCATACATAGTGTTATGATTGATAATGCTTCAAGTGAAAATATTTTCACCATGACATTACTTATGTATTTGGGTTACACTCATCATGATTTACACCCCTTTAGTAGATCAGTCACAACATTCGATGGGACATCCTAGAAGGTTTTTGGTGAGATTGATATACCTGTACAAGTCAGTCCCACACATGTGGTTATTTTTATTAGTTATACCCTTTAAAAGTATCTTTGATATGTTGTTTATATGAACTTGTATACATACTCTCGAGTAGTACCTTCTATAGTGCATGGGTGAGTTAAGTACATTCATATCAATCGATTAACTATAGTTTTTGGTGTTCCATATGAACGTCCTATTGAATAAGATAAATTCATACCCAAGTAGTTAATAATCACTTTTTTAAGGATAATCCATTAAAAAATGATAAGCAACATGAAATCCCCTTTACTAGGTGGTTAGTACTTGAGAAACCTTTACATCAAAAATAGACAATGGGTTCCATAGAATCCTTATCTTCTATGCACCATATTCAGATATCTAGTGCACCTAAACATGTTCCTAATATTAATATTCCAAAGATACCACATAGTACATATAAATGGGTTCTATTAACCCATATTATTTCTATTAGTAAATCATAACCTCATATTTCTATTATACATACATTGAGAATTATGGATCCTAGAGTGACATATATTTCACCTATACATGATCCTTAGTAGTACCACCAGTTTCATGCACTGGGTTATGAGTGGGGACATACCTATAATAATCCTTTGGATGAGATCATAGGATTATTTATCTCTTCCATAAATACCAAAAAAAATTAAAACATTTAAAAATCCAAAAACATTTTTAGTACCTACATGTTTTATTGGCTCCTTAACATCTATATGTTAGTTTCATGTTGAGGGATAACATATCATTTACCTCTACATACACATTTATAGGCATATAAAGATACATAATATTATGAAATTATGGGTGTTGGTATTTCCCTCTACTCACATCACTGGGATGTTGGGGACATCCATCTTCTATGATCTTGATACTTTTAGTTTATATCATTCGATGATCACTCTACACTATCATGTTTGAGATTATTTATATGCTTACACATGACTTATCCATGATTATATATTTGACATGGTAATTTATATGATATTCAATTGATGTTTTTTCTAACACATTTAATCCATGAGATACTATGATATGTTAATGTTGTTTGCTTATGATTTTCCTTTATACACTTTCTTGTGTGTTTTGCCTTGTTATTCTCTTGCTTATTTAAGAATTCAAATATGATCCATTGTATGTGGCCATTATGCATATGCTTACCTTATTATAAATTTTAATATGTCATTCCTTGATTTTTTTATATTTTAATAAGTCACGTCCATTCAATGTTGTGGCATTTCAACAAGCCCCTTATTTGTGATATGATAAGACCTTTGTTTGTTGACTTGCTTTTAAGTGATTTTGTGTGTGTGCTTGTTTTTATTTTGATATTGTATTTTTATTATCTAGATGTTTCAATGATATTTATGATGTATCTTAGGCCTGTATGTGATGACATTGGTTTTATGCACTTTAATGATACATTTACCTATGCATAGTTTTCTACATACTACATGGTTCAATCACAAAATATACATCTATATGATTATATTCCTCATTTAAGGTGAGGTAACTTATAGGTAATATATTTACATCACCTAAAATTGGATAATATTATTTGGGTAATGATTTGGAACCATGTTCTCCACACTTGACATAGTTCTTAGATTTAGTGGTGGTATGTCATATAGACATGGCTTCCAAACATTCATAGTTCCCTGATGATAGTGAGGGCATGATTTAGAATCATGTTATCCACACTAATTTATTATTTGTTACTTATTATAACCATTTTTTCACCCTAGTAGAATGTTATTCAGACCTCTCCAAATTTGGTTAAATATGGGATTACCCCTAGACATGAGGGTTGTCTATGACAGGAGTAAACCTATAAATTGAAGGGATAACTCCCATTGATGAATGATTTAGCCTCACTTTCACTACTATATCACTTGATTGTTTGGAAAAGGGAAGAAATAACTGAAATAAACCTAGATAAAGTGGTGATGCACCAAATATTTTTGACCACTACCACACATTGCATAATACACTAAGACCTACAAGACAACATGAACATACACACATCCTAGAATGAACCTATTACTTCAATGTTTTATAGAAGGGTAAGGAATTATGAGGATAAGAGGGAAGAATAATTACACTTAAAAATACATAAGATACCCTTGATGACACCAACTACAACCTAAAATAGAGAAGCAACCACATGAGACAAGTAAAACATGACACAAACAAGGTGATATACATATACATTTGATAAGATCAACCATTTAGAGATTTATAAAAACATGTAGTAATAGAATGAGGTAAAAAATAAACTTTTTTATTGATAAAAGGTAGAAAAAATTAGTAGGTATTCACCATACTTAGATGGAGGATACATTTCAAAGCTAAAGTGGCTCGATATATAAAGACAATATGAGAGAAGAGAAATGTGTAAGAGAGAGAAGGTAGACAAGTGTAATGTAAGTTAAAAAAATAAGAGGAGTTAGGTAATGGTCATAACATACTTCAAAATCTATGTGTATATCCTCTATAGATTCTCAATCTCTCTAAGTGGCATGGGAGGTTGAAATGCATGGTTGACACCATGACTAGCTTCTTGAAACTCTCTTTATTCTTGACATGTTGAAGGACAAGTGGAATTATTAGTGGTTAGATAAATTTATCTTGCATGTTTTATATGATATTAACACCTATTATCTTATTATAATAGGTTATTCTTTACAAATCACCTCTTTCTCTTGCAAGGTGTCTATAGGGTTCTTCATCTCCTTAGGCATATTCTACACACAAGTGTCAAAACTTGGTTTCAGTTATTGTAGATCTCCCAAAATTCATGGATTTACTATTGACATCATATTGGATCTAAAAAAATACATTTTAAAGCCTAAAATTAGTCCCAACTAGTCATTCTCTACAAAAATCCTTAAATAGGTCTCATTCCTTTAACCTTTTTTGTGAAAAACTCATTATATGGAAGAAATTACATATGGTAATGGAAAAATAAGGGTATTTATGAGTACCCTCTATCCTATTATTGATCTAGGTTTAGGAAAAATAAGGGCATTTTCTTCCCTTTCCCCTAACTAGGCCTCGATTAGGCCTCCCTACCAAGAGAGTGAAAAAATGCATATACAGTCTCCCCACATGTTCCAAAATACATAAAATTATGTGATAAATTTATACATCATCCTCCCCTATCTTAATGTCAAATTTTAAGTTATGGCTCATTATGCAGACCTGTAAAATATCAAAAATCACTTATTTTAGCCCTATTTCATATTGTTTTATATAGTATTGTACTAACCAATAACATGGGAGGCTGCTCATGGGAGTATTAAAAAATTTATCTAGTTTTTAAAAGTCTATCTCATCCATATAGAGGCATTAAAGTTTATTTCTCTCTTGTTTGGTCTTTATGGCTCTCCTTGGCAACCTGAAAGTGGTATGGGTTCTTACAGATGATTCATATAGTTGGACATATGAATACTCCAAAGAATTAAAAAAATTTAAGTAAATTAGGATGGATAAATTAACCTAATATATTTATGTACCATAAAAATCCTCCTGACCATACCAAGCAAAATAAACTAGCTTCTCAGGTGGAAACAAGGCATTCGGGAGGGTCTGAGCAAATTTGTAGTTTGTAAGCAATTTTCTTGTGTTGGTTTTGATATTAAAATGATTTAAAAATTTATAATATTTACATATTAATATATTACCATTATTTTATAACCACATTCCTTCATCAAACATTTGAAACATGTTACTTGCTCAAGCTTAGGATTTGTGAAACAAGATAATTATGTGACCCTAGCAAACTATTTTACCTTTTTATCTTTTTGCCAATGTATATGACTTAAAGGGATTTTTTTTAAAGTTTTAAAATATATAATAAATTTATTCTCATGGGTTCAAATCACCACTTACTCACCACTTCACCACTTTATCCTTAGCTGTCTGTCCAAGATTGTGTACATGACTAGAACATGGTTGATCTTGACTATGTACACTTCTTGCCTCACTATTAGGATTCTAAGTTTCCATGGAGTAATTATAGGTTACTAAATATATACTTAAATATTTACAAGTATATCTCTACTTATTTCCATTGACTTTACCTCATCTCCTCAAGACTACCTATAGGCTTGTGTACATCACTAGGCCTATGCAAGATTAAACAGGGTCTTATGATGGTGTTCCTGAGTTTCATCACTATGATTTAGGGATTTTTATGAGGTCATATCAGTCTTGTGAAACTTATTTCACTCTTCCTTATTTTCATATACCTCTACAATACAAATGAACAACTTCTTATTCAACTGGGTAGGTGGACTTGCCATAAGAATTGTGTATGTAGGGTCTTATGATGACTGTGTTTTAGTCATTTCTATACTCATATCTTAGAACCTATTTTTATATAAATAAATTGAGAAGTTAAATTTAAATTTTTATCCTTTAAAAATACATAAAAACCATTTATCATCTTTTGAAAAGAGTTTAGCCATTTGAACAAACCTATAAGAGACTTCCTGTGTATACTCTTTTGGAAAGGGTCTACAAGAATGGTGTTCTAAGAATTTTTTTAAAATTGATATCTCTTAAAATTTTTGATGAGATATTTATATACTGAGGAACTTATCAAAACCTCATGAATATCTATGTTTATATCACCCTACTTTTTCAAGACCAAACTGCTCACCTAACTAACTGTAGGTGTCATTAGGGAGCTCTAGCTATGTATGAGGTTCTTCCCAACTATAACATAGTGTATTAGTGTTAAAAATAATTAATGGAGCCATTTTCACTTTATTTTAAATTTATATATTTCTCAAGATCTCCCATAACCCTTGTACTCATAGTTAACATAGTAATAAAAACTTGTAGATGACTATTTAGGGAAATTGACTATGTGCAAATATTTTTAGCTATTTTCAAGCCAATTTTAAAACTTATAAACCAATTTAAAATATTTTTATAGACTATTATCAGTTATTGTGATGTCATAAGATAATTTTAATGTCATAAATCCCTTGCTCTTCACCATCCTCAGTATTCAAGGCTGATTTCTCTTGACTAGCTATAAGTGTGTATCTAGAGGAGTGATAATGTGTATGGCCTCCTAGGTATATTAGGTATCCAAGGATAGTACCAAAATTATTCAAATAATTTAATATCATTTTCATATTTTAGACACCCCTCTCAATTCCTTGTAACTTAGTGTTTCCATTACCATTCACTATTTCAAAGCATGGTCTAAACTACTGACTGTATGTGGTCCCTTTGAGATTTTTGACTATGAAGTCTAAGTTTATGCCTTTCAAACAAGTACATATGTCATATAGTGTCAATATTATATAAATTTATTAATTATTACTTATTTTAAGCCCCATGAGATTTCTTTAAGGCACATTATCATACCTACAAGCCTGTAGGAAGTGAAGACTACAACCTTTGTGTTTGAAGGATTTGAAAGGTGAAAATATGAGTATATGACTCAAAGAAAATTGTATCTAAATCATAAACATATGTAGCATGAAAAAAAAAATCTCAAGTTCTTTTGATCACTCAAATCACCTTATATGTATAAGCACACAAAAAACACAATTTACCAAGTGGACGGAGATGTGACATCTTATTCAAAATTGTATGGATTTCTTGGGTTATCAATAATACATGAATGGATTGAGAGATTATTATAGGACTGAAGAGTCACTAAAATTAAATTAATCACATGGAAAAATCATAAACATAGGAAAATGAAAGTCATTTTTATACAATGCACAAGAACCATTTTCCATGCTAAAATTACATCCACAGATGCCACCAAGATGATTGAATGTTTTTAAGACATGAAAAAATCTAAGAAAATTTTCCCACTAGTTTCAAGAAGCCATGATTTCATATTATTTTTGAAATTTATCCAAACTCATCCTATGGGGATTTGATCCTTCAAAAAGTAGACTATCATCTTAGAGATTGTTCATAAATTTAAGAGAGCCAATCCAATGACAAATTCCATAAATTGGTATCCTATATGGGTCTCAATTGTTTTTAGAATCTTAACCCTCAAATCTACCTATACGACATGTACCATCTATTTGAAGTTGGGTTTAACTAGCTTGTGAAAGGGATGATGAGAGAGAGAAAGATTTGTCTACAAATATTTGACTCAACTTATTCCAAAGATTTTTCTTGACATATAAAATACCAAAGGACACTCTTCAACTATTTTCACTTGCACATGACTTCAACATGTCTATACAACTTCTTCAAACTCTTCAAAGTAATATTAAAGTGTAAGATTCTAACTTTTTCTAATCCCTTTGATAGGTACGATGGTTAAATAAATAATACCAAACCCTTAGAATGTTTGTGTTATGAATTTTTTATTTAGATAACTTGGACACACATTAGAGTTAGCCAAAAAATCATTTTTTATGCATTTTCAAAACTTTAGAGTTAGCAAATTGTCTTCAAACTTTACAAAACTTTATGGAATGTTGTGAAAAGGTGTTTAATACATAAAATGACATTAATGAACCCCTAATAACCTATGACACATTTTTAACATGACTTATCTCCTCATGACATGCCTAAACCAGTATGTGGTAAAAATATGGCTTTACCTTAATCTTTCTAGATTTACATTAATAAATGCTAATAAGGTATTTTGGACTCAACTAAGACATCCTAAATCAATTGAGGTTCAAGTTTTTAACTGTAGGGATCCAATTTTGACCTAGGGGTCAAAATTGGATAATAATACTTATGCCATTCTTTAGATTTAGTGGGTGCAAGTTGTATACACATAATATTTTCAAACTTTTATTGAGTACTGACACTTTGTATCTTGTAATAACCTATTGATTCTTAATATATCTAAGTGAATGCCTTAAGGGGTGCACCAAGAAAGAGGTGGGAAGATGATTGGTGATTCATAATATTGTTATCCCATTTTTAGATTTCCATCTACACATTTATCTCCTAAAAACATTTACCCTAAGTTTATTCTTCTTAGTTTTACCCATTCCAAACCTTTGTCATGATTTATCCTCCTTTTTATTTCCTTGAACCCCTTTCACTAATTGATTATAATAGGTCGATTGGGTTGACCCTATATAGTTTTTAGCCTTTGATTACTATATAGGGTTGATAGGTTTGACCCTGTACTATTTAGGGATATTTTTCACTTGGAGTTTCGTTAGCCTGTTGATTGACCTATCTTGGGACCTAGTGATTTACCTTCCAAAAACATACAGGGCCGATTTGGTCAACCTTATATAGCTAACATATTCAGAAGGATTTAGGTAAAGATCCACCTATATATACAAGTTCATTTCTTACCATTTGAGAATAGAGAAGTGAATAAGAATAAGATTAAACAAACATCTCCTTATTAATTGTTATACTTAAGAAATAAATCTTTTGATTCCATAATTTATTTGGAGATATGAATCTTGTCTTATGTAGAAGTATTTTTGATGTATAAATAGGTTGTGTAGCCTAGAGCTGATTTGTCCTTGTTATCCTTACATACCACAATAATTTATTGTGATTCAACCTAGCCAAGGGAGGGATTGAGTCTCAAAGGGTTCATCTTCAAAGGTAAGTATTATTAACTTTATTTCTCTTTTGTAAGGTTATATAGATAATGTAGTTGTGCTTCTCTCTAATGCATTAGGATTCTGTATAAATTGATGTGAGTGTATGTCTTCTATTAATGTTTAGTTTAGTTTGTTTTATTTCTAACCCCTACTTTGTGCCACATACTTTGGTGTGCAATAGATTATATTTACTTTCTTGTTTATTAGAATAGAGTGAACATTAAACCTAGGAATCTTGTAGGGTTGTTGCATGATTGTGTTAGACTGTAAGCTTTGGAACCCTTCCTAGTATGGTGTATTATGATAGGTGATCCCCTAATTGGGTCTAACATATCCATATATTGGTCATGCTACCACTTAATAAATGTATTCCCAATTGGAAGTGTAGGTATGCTTTACCTTCTTTGAGCAAGGATTGATTTATATACATGATACATTTCTAATTGTATATATTTTGGTGAACCCAACATGAATCATATCTCACCATTGGTTGGATTGTCTTCACGTTTCCACTTTCTTCTTAAAATTATTTTCACTTTAGCTTCAACTTCATAATACATTCTGGTGAACCCAATGTGAACTAACCCTTGTAGGATTTTTTCACTTATTTTATTATTTTCATCATTATTTTTATCATATATTTGCCATACTTTTATTACCTTTTCAAATTAATTGTAAAAATCATCTTGTTTTAGTTCACAATTTTTTATGAGTTTCTTAATTTTCCGTATCTACTATACTGGGTCAACCTAATCAACCACGTACCTTTTTCTAGCCTCTATTCACTACACTAGATCAACCTAGTCAATCCTGTACTATTTGTAGACCTTGTTTTCTATTTTTAAAGCCTTTGTTCACTATGTAGGATCAACCCAATCGACCTTATAATGTTTATAGATCTTATTTTTTATGTTAGGTTAACCCAATTGACCCTGTACTCTTTTTTTGATTTCTTGTTTCCTTGATTTCTCATCTCTCTTTCTTTCCCTTCATCATGGAATTTTTGCTTGATGATAATACTAAGTTGTAGTCAATAGCCATGATAAATCTTATCAACCCTCATAACATCTCCCATAGATAGAGTGGGTCTCCTCTTTTGGATATTAGTAATGTTCATATTGCCACTTGGACAATTAAATATGGGACCCCTCCTGATACCTCTTCATTTCATAATCCTCTCTTCTCATTAGAAGACCAAACCAAATTAGAGTATACCCCTAAAATGATCTTCTTTATCTCTAAATTTCCTCAACATTAAGGAAAATATCCTTCTACATTTTACAATCTTATGATTAGTGGTCAATTTGAGGAATCTCATTCACCTATTCCTACATTCTCAACTAGATTTGGGGGTACCACTTTCTTTTATTCTCAACCTCTTCCTTAAATTATGACACCTTATCATATCATGACCTCTTCTTCTATAACTTTTTCCAACTCCATGCATAGTATATCCACTAGCATGGTAGGTTCTACATCTAGTGGGCCTCTCATAAGATCCATTATCCTTAATCCTTCCACTAGTGCATCATTTTCTACCCAAGGTAATCGTGCTACTAGTTCTTCTTCTTGTCAACCATTCACTAGTCCTTATTTAATTACACAAGAAAATTTTGCCACTAGTGCCTCACTGTTTCTACCTCAAATTGCTTTTCAGATTATAAAGAAAGAAACTAGAAGAAAGTAAAGGACAAGGCTTAGAAGTACCTGGACATAAGATTGTGCACCGTAAATCCAGACGTTTGTGGGCACTCCTCTTTGGCTGTGGAGGAATGACACCTATAAGAAAAAAAGGAAACTAGGACAAGAAAAATGTTAGACAGATAGGCAGTGGGTTGCCAAGCAAAGGCTTGTTCCCAGAAGTGTAAAAACTTCCTTAAGGGAGGTCAACCCACTGTTTTTATAAGATAAGTGACTGATAAAAGACAGAATGACAGAATACAGAAGTGACAAAAAGATTAAAAAGGAAGGAAGAAAACAAAATGATTACCTGAATGAAGGAGTATGGCTGAAGACAGTCACCGAGGTCGGTAATGTTGCCGACGTCGGTTATCTGATCTGTCGTCGTCGGCTATCCTACCGACGTCAGTTGGGGAAGTGACCGGTGTCGGTCAGGGTTGTGGCCTGTAGTCGGGTTTGAGCAGGGTCTGGTCTGAGTCTTGGTCTGTGGTCTGTCCGTGGACGGGTTTGAGTCTGGTGGACGGGTCTGAGTCTGATGGACGAGTCTGTGGATGGTCTTAGGCAGAGATAAAGGGGAGAGGAAGAGACACAGAGGACAACAGAAAATAGATGATTGAAAAACAAATGAAATGAAAACCAGACTAGCTTACCTGTAGCCTGCTGAAAGAAGAGAGAGGAAGATGTTGCTGGAGCCACTGAAGAGTTGCTGCAAGGAGAAGATACTGATCCAGGGCCTGCTTCACCTGTTGCTGTTGCTACACGAGGTTAAGACGGAGGAGAGATGAGAGCCGAAGCACCGAGAGAAGTTGTTTGCGAGCTCAAGAGTCCAGGGGGTGCAACGGACGCAGAAGGGGATAATGAAGGCTGCCGACGCCGGCAGTCTCACCGACGTCGGCTGAAGGGTCGCCGATGTCGGTGGTCGCAGGATGGGCACAGAGGCTAAAAATAGCCTCTGCCCATTCTTACACGACGCCGAGCGAGGGGTCATGGGCAGAACGGTCGCAAGGTTGCCAAAATGGACGAGGGGGGATATAATGGTGAGATTTGGGCTAATAAATGCTAGGGGAAGGTGGAGGGATTCAAGGGAGGATCCAAGGAGGCAAGGGTAGGGTGGAAAAGGGGGCCTCAATTAATTAAAAGATGTTAATTTCTAATTAATAAGACCTAGGTGGGTTAGGGACCAAGGAGGACTAGGAGGGAGAAAGGACCAAGGGGGACTAGGAGGGAAAAAAGGACCAAGGGGGAGAACCAAGGTGCAGACACATTTGCGGTGTCTACATTTGCCCCTTTTTGTCTTGTTGGTTGTTCTAGACGAACTGCAAGACAAAAATAGGAGTTGGTTGCCCTAGAAAAGAGATGAGGTGTTCCCCCCTCAAAGTGATAGTCGAGAGAAGGGAACCAAAGGTCGAGTGTCGATTTGACAGAGAAATGGATAGAAGAGAGTGAGTGAAAACGCTGCCATAGTCATGATTGCACGTAGTCAACTTCACGAGAGGGTCAGGTCAAATTGTCGCATGTCAAAGGTCAAGGAGTGCCAAAATTGAAGTAACCGGGCCCCAGCATTTAGTCGTCTGCTGATCGGGTCACTCAATCTAAGCTGAAGCTCCAAATGGTCATCGTGTCCCAGGTATCCAGGGCTCAGGAAGTGCTCCCAGGAACACGAAAAGGCCACAAGTAGTAGGGATCAACTGGCTCGCGATCCTACACTTGTGAAGGGTCAAAAATAGTCTGCGAACAATTCTGCTAACCAGTCGTGGAATAGCATACACGCAAAAACAACCAAGGCAACATTGGCTTGGAAGAAGGTCAAAGAAGAAGGAGATAGGCATGATCTCCAATGGTCATTGGTCAAGAGGATGGATGGATGAAAGGATGCGGCCGAGCTAACCCCAGAAGACCCCATGTCAACTGAGTGCTGCCTACATAGCCCTGGTGACAGGGCCTCAGGCCGATGTAGTTCTCCCTAAAAGGGAGGGAGGGTCAGAGGGATTGATTGGTCTTGGTCAAAGGTTGAGTGGTCTTGGTCAAAGGTCTTGGTCAAAGTGACGAGGTCAAAGGTGATGAAGTTGGGCGTGATAAGAGTCAAAGAAGAGAAGGTTTGTCCATCGTAGAGATGAACAAACGGGGGTGGTCGAGCTAACCTCAGAAGATGTGGTATCTGAGTGCTGCCTACATAGCCCTGGTCATAGGGCCTCAGACCAATGTAGTTCAGACTAAGAGGGTCAAAATGGTCAATGATGAGATGAGGCTAAGATGAAGATAAAAGGATGCTACAGATGGTGTATTCTGTAGAAGTGGTCGAGAGTCTTTCATCTCTAGCAAGTTTCCATAGTCGTGATGGATATATGCTAAAAATGAATAAAGGGTCTATTTATGCTTCAGCAAGTATTGGTTTATGCTTAACATAAATTGGGTCTGGTCGATAGTTTCCATGTGTATTGGTGTCCATGGGAACTATGCGAAATGGACAAGGATGATGCCTGATGTCGTGTTGAAAATGTCGAGGCTGGAGTGAAAAATGTTGAAGTTGGATTGGTTTAAGGATGAGTCGACAAGAGACGTGGCCAAAGCGTGACCAAAGTGTAGAGAAAAAGGTGAAAGGCAAATCGCTCTTTCATTGACGAGGACCAGAAGGGAAGCATAGATAGGGGTGATTAGAACCAAAGCCCCATTCATGCATTACGTCGTTGACCAGTGTTGAGTTAGAACGGTAATCGAATCACTTTGACATTAAAGTGAGCTCAAAGTCCCTTGAGCCGGTGATAGGAGGAGGATAGGGTAACCCAGTGTAAGAGCAGGAATAACCTTGCCCCTTTTATAGGAGACCCTGAGACAACTACAAGCCAATGTCCGTGACTCATTTTTTTTTTTTTTTTTTTTTGCACAGACTGATCGATGCGGGAAGCCTGCATAGAGATGTCATTTGATGTAATGGTCATGTTGCGAAGCTGATCGATGCGGGAAGCTTCGAAAGTAGTTGCTGTTTATTGCCAGAGTAGTCATAGCCATCCTTCGAGGGAGTGGTCTATATTTTTGCTTGATAATGTTTGAAAAGTTGGCCTAGCTGTCCTTCAAGGGATCAGTCTAGTAATACAGCAATGATAGTACAGCTGTCCTTCGAGGGATCAGTCTGTCTTTTTAATTTGACTTGATTTAGAGACCATTGACTTGTTTTGACATCTTGACTTGGATATATTGATAGAAATGAGAGTCACGGACAAGACTGTAGAAGCTCAAGGACGCCCCTTTTATTAGGACAAAGCATCACTGCATCCTAAAAGGGTTGTAGAGGACTTAGTTAAGGGGGAATAGGGTTGAAAGGGGATGAGGATTAAGAGGATGAGGATTGCTCAAGGGACGAGCTCAAGTTACGTGCCAAGTAGACGAGTACTCGACTAGCAGAAGAAAGGTCGAAGATGCAACACATTAAGAGGCTCAGGTTCTGGATGTCCGTCAAGGGAAGACAGACGATAAGTCCCTGACCCATACTTGTGTGTGATGATAAAAGGTCCAAGCCAATTGGGGGCGAATTTACCTCGTTTACTTTGCTCCATATTGGTCACGTGCTGATTCTCTTTGAGGACGAGGTCTCCGATGTTGAAATCTCGTTCTCACAGATTTTTGTCGTGGGCCCGCTTTATGCGACTTTGGTAGACATGGAGATGATTAAGGGCAGCCAGACGGCGCTCGTCGAGTAACTCAAGTTGAGCTAAGTGATCTTGACGAAAGTCGTCGTTGGAGAGAATGTCATGCAGGGAGATACGAAGAGATGGGATCTGTACTTCGAGAGGTAAGACAGCCTCTGTTCCGTACATGAGAGAAAAGGGAGTAGCACTCGTAGAGGTTCGGATGCTAGTGCGGTAGGCCCACAAAGCGAAGGGGATATGAACATGCCAATCCCTTCCTGTATCGTCGACCACCTTCATGAGAATTTTGGTGAGAATTTTGTTGGAAGCCTCGGCCTGCCCATTTGCTTGTGGGTAGTAAGGTGAAGAAAAGCTGAGTTTAATGCCAAATGAGTCGCATAGTTTTTGGACAGTCTTGTTTTTGAAGGACTTGCCATTGTCGGTGATGATTTTGTGAGGGACACTGAAACGACAGATGATGTGGCTGCTGATGAAGTCGACAATTTTGTCAGCTTTTGTGGAGATAAGAGGAATGGCTTCCACCCACTTGGTGAAATACTCAGTGGCAGTGATGATGGACTGATGATGAAGAGACGAGTGAGGGTTGATCTCACCGATGAGATCCAAGCCCCACTGAGAGAAAGGCCAAAAATCCTGAGCGACTTGCAAGGCGTGGCTGGGGAGATGAAGCAGGTTAGAGTGCTGCTGACACTTGATACAATGCCGAACATAATCGCTACAGTCTTGATGAAGGGTGGGCCAATAATAACCCAGGCGAAGGAGGCACTTGGCAACCGAGTTTCCACTGAAGTGTCCACCACAAATCCTGTCGTGGACTTGCTTTACGGCATGAGAAGCTTCAGCGGAGGTTAGACAGTGAAGAAGGAGACCGTCGAAGCCTCGCTTATAGAGAAGGCCCCCTAGCATGGTATAGCGAGCTGTGCGCTTGATGAAGGCTCGCCACGCATTGCTAGAGAGGTTGGGAGGAGTGACAGAAAGAGACAAGTAGTCCACAAGTTGCTTATACCAGTCATCTTGTGGGCTAGAATTGATAGTGTTGATATGGTCGATGTGAGGAGAGATGTATGAAGGCAAAGGTACGCGATGCACTGTGACAAAAAGGTGAGATGATGATGATGAAGACAGGATATGTGAAGCAGGAGAAGCCATGGTGTCGGCAAACTTGTTCGTAGAGCATGGAACAGTCTGCAAGAGGTAATGGTCGAAAGATGCCAAAAGAGTGTCAGCATGATTCTTATACCTCTGTAAAACTTTGTTTTTACAGAGATACAAACCGTTAACTTGATTAACGACGAGCTGCGAGTCACCGAAGATGTTGATAGACTTGATGTGGAGAGAAAGGGCAGTCTGAAGTCCCAAAATTAAGGCCTCGTATTCGGCCATATTATTGGTACAATCGAAGTCAAGCTTGAAAGATAGAGGCAAGGGCTCCCCGTCGAGTGGGATGAGGATGACCCCCGCACCCCCACCGAGTTGACATTTGGAGCCGTTAAAGAACATAGTCATCTGGTAGACGGTGTCATCGGTGGAAAGGGTAGCGATAGACTCGTCAGGGAACTCGCAGTGCGAAGGTTGGTTGTCGGGAAGAGGGGCATCTGCCAGTTGGTCAGCGATGGTTTGCCCCTTGATAGATTTTTGTTGGATGAAGATGAAGTCAAACTCAGCAAGCAGCATGAGCCACCGAGCCATATGTTGATTCTGATATGGCTTGGAATGCATGTACTTGAGAGGGTCGGTGTGAGTGACGACAAAGGTTTTGTGGTTGAGAAGATAGTGGCGAAGCTTGGTAGCGGAAAAGACTAATGCCAAACAGAGTTTCTCGGTATGAGTATACCGAGTTTCATAGTCGACCAGTGTTCAGCTGATGTAGTAAACCGCTTGCTCGCGATGATGCTCGTCTCGGTGCGCGATCATGGCACCTAACGAATGGTTGGTAGCAGAGATATAAAGGTAGAAGGGTTGGTCGTCCTTAGGTGGAATGAGGACTGGTGGAGAGACCAGATAGCCTTTGAGGGCTTCAAAAGCCTCTTGACAGCCCTTATCCCATTTAAAGGAGACGTCTTTCTTAAGGAGGTGATGAAAAGGTTGGCAGCGATCTGAAAGCTACGAGATGAAACGGTGGATGGACTGGAGCTTCCCTTGGAGACTGCGAAGCTGCTTGAGATTGGTCGGGGGCGGCATTTCAAGAATAGCGCGGATCTTGGCGGGATCTATCTCGATACCACGAAAGGAACGATGAAGCCGAGAAGTTTGCCTGAGAGGACCCCAAAGACACACTTCTTGGGGTTGAGGCGGACATTGTATTGAAGGAGACGAGAGAAGATGATTGTGAGAACAGTCAAGTGGTCGCGGCGGAGCTTGGACTTGCCGAGAAGGTCATCCACATAGTCCTCCATGATTTTGTGGAGGAGATCGTGGAAAATGTAGGTCATGGCGCGCTGATAAGTGGCACCAGCATTTTTCAGGCCGAAAGGCATGACTCGATAACAGAAAGTCCCCCATGGGGTGATAAAGGTAGTCTTGTGCTGGTCTTCCGGTGCGATCAGGATTTGATTGTATCCTGAAAACCCGTCCATAAGAGATAGCATCTCATGGCCGACCGTGAGATCAACAAGCTGGTCAATGTTAGGCAGAGGAAAGTCGTCTTTGGGACAGGCTAGGTTAAGGTCGCGATAGTCCGTGCAGATCCGAATCCCCCCAGTTGCTTTAGTAACTGGGATGATGTTAGAGACCCACTGTGGATAATCGATGGGTTGGATGAAGGAGATAGAAAGAAGGCACTGAAGCTCCTCTTTGACAAGAAGCGCAACGCGAGGATGCATCTTCCGAAGCTTCTGCCTAACAGGCTTAGCCTCTGGTTTGGTGACAATGTTATGGGTGGCAATGGTGGGGTCGATGCCAGGCATGTCGCTGTAAGTCCAGGCAAAGGCCTTGCCATGGTTGGAAAGGAACTGGGCATAGTCAAGCTGCTCCTGAGCGTCTAAAGATTGGCCAATCTTTAAGACGTGAGGAACATCGAAAGAAGAAGGGAGGTTGATGTCAATGGTGGATTCATTTAACATAACCTGGGTCTCGGAAGGGAGGAAATGCTGGATGAAAGAGTCATCGGCACCCATGTAGGAAAGGATGGCGTCATCGTCAACGCAGTGGACAGTGTGAATGGTTGCCGACTCATCCTCTACCATGCTAGGAAAGATGAGAGGGAGAGACCTGGGCACCCCATCGAGCTGATAGGTCAGGGGTTCCAGGCAGATGGTGTTTATGGAAAAAAAAACTAGGAGGGATGGAAACCACCGACTCCGTAGGTGACGAAGGAGAAATGGGCGAGTCTGGAAGAGATTGGTCAGTGGTTGGTTCGGGACAAAGGTCGGAAGGAGCCTGAGTGGGGTCGTGATATCCCAGGCCATAGCATTTCTTGGCGTCGTGATCACTGAGCGGCTCGATGGGCTGATGGGAGCCCTGCTCATAACGTCCGAAACCAAAACCCTTCCATGCACACCTGTGAAGGTAAGTGTGTGCAAAGGCAGGGTTGCCAAGAAATGAGAAATCAGATGTGAAAGGTTGGGGTGAAGAGAGGGAAGTGACGTAGGTAGGAGCTTGATTAAGCCCCCCATAGACAAAGTTGGTTCGGAAGTGAGGAGGACCATAAGGCATGACCGTCCCGATCCGAGGGTCGTAATTAGGACTGAGGTGAAGGCATCCATACTCTTGTGGAGTTTGGAACATGTCGAGGGTCAACAAGCGATATTCCCCAAGCGATAGTCGTTGGAAGATGTCTTCCATGGGGTCTTTGGTCGGCGCTTGAAGAGGAGGGGTGAGGGCAACCGCCGATTGCGAACTGGTCGAAGCTTCCGCAGATGGAGGCGGTGCCGGAGTGGACGGCTTGATGGGGATGAGGACGTCGTTAGGATGATAGGTGGTGCTGCAAGTCTTGAAGGGTGAAGGGTCAGCAGGGATGGTGTGGACTTGCCCGTCATGTTCGAACTTCACACAACGGTGCAGGGTGGAGGGTATACAGGCCATGGCACGGATCCAAGGTCGGCCTAGTAGAAGGTTGTATTGAAACTCTCCTTCAATGATATAGAAGAGCTCCGGGACTATGCGTGGGCCTACGCGAATGTGGAGGATGACTGTGCCAATGGTCGTGGCGGTGGTGTCGTTGAAAGAGCGTAAGATAGTGTCAGTTTTGGAGACGCAGTTCTGAGGAAGAGCTAGCTGATCAAAGGCGTGGGTAGAGATTATGTTGATGCTAGCGCCGCTGTCGATCATAACGCATTTAATGCATGTCCGATCAACATAGGCAGTGATGAAGAGGGCGGCGTCCTGATCTTCCGTGTTAGATGTGGGAATCTCAGAATCGCTGAATGTGATGGAAGCGACAGGAGACAAGGAATGGACGAGGGCAGTGAGTGGTTGGGGGTCCTCGGGTCGGACCTCCGCTGCCTGCAAGGCTTGGATAAGGGCTTGACGGTGCTGAGGCGAAGTTTGGATAAGGTCGTAAAGAGACATCTTCACAGGTGTCTGGTGAAGCTGCTTCAGCATGGAGTCATGGATTGGCCCAGAAGAGGAAGACGAAGAAGGTTGGGACGCACCAAGGATAGAGATTTTAGGCTTGGGCGCAAGGGGTGGCTGGACGAAGGGATAGGTCCAAGGAATGGCAGCTTTTTCCTTGGCCTTGTCCTTTTGTGATCTAGTGGTTATACGGACAACATTGATTTCGAAAATGGGAGGCGAAGAAGGGGTCATGTCTTGCCGGTGAGATGTTGACGTGTTTGAAGAAGTTGGACAGGAAGGAGTCGGGGTCTGGTCAAGAGTGTCCTCAAGGAGAAGAGTGTCTTTCTCCATGTGGCAGTGAATGACGGCCTTGAGGGCACAGCAAGTCTCGGTGTCATGTCCTGGTGTACGATGATATAAACAAACTTTCGTATCGTCGAACCAGGAGGGCTTGGACCCGAGAGGTTGGAAAGGCTTGATGGGCGGAAGAGTTATGTCAGAAGTCTGGAGAAGTCGGCGCAATATCGACGAGTATGAGCCCAATAGAGGGTCCGTGCTATTTGATATGCGCGAGGTTGGTGACTTTTGCTTAGGCGAGGTTAGAAGAGGTTTCCGTACCACCTTATGGGTTGATGGCGCGGTGACAGATGAAGACAGCTTTTTCTTGACGATTGATACCGCCTTTTTAGGAGAGGGACGACTGGAGGTAGGTAGAGGAAGCAAAGGAGGCAACGAGCTTTGGTTGAAGGTCGGAGTGGGAAGGATGCTAGCCAAGGTCGAGGGATGGGGGCCCAAAATGGATGGCAATGGTGAAGGAGAAGGAGGTGTTCGTTTCGGCGGTCTGGCAGTCTTCTTTGCCTTGCTCGGAAGACTGCTACTGGTCGAGGTCTGGCCTAAGTCCACCTTCACTTGCGGGTGAGTGAGGGAGGAGATAGGATGAACGCCAAATGACTTGATGGGTTTGGACGAGATAGATGCAGGCTTCGGTTTAGACGGGTTTGGTTGAGGTTTAAGAGTCTGGTCTTTGTCAAGAGCCTGACGAGATTCCGCCTTAGGAGGATTAGCGGCATGTGATGAGAGGGCGCGGGTATGTTGAAGGGTCTTAAGTCGCTCCCACAACACCTGAGGCGTCACTTTCCTCGAAGGGAGAAGTTTAATCTTCTCCACTAACCGGGAAAATGGCTGAGAGGAAGATGTTGATGGTTGCGAGGTTGAAGACGGGATGGGAGTAGTGGTCTTGGACACATGATGTGGTGAAGTCATGACAGATGAAGATGAAGGGGAGACAGGTTCTTCCCTGGGTGGAGAAGAAACTGGGGAGCGAGGCTCCTCCAGCGGGTAAAGGGCAGGGATGACGGTGCCCTCCACTTGTGGCTGAGGAGTAGGAAGGGTCGGGTCCTCCAAAGGCTGCAGAAAGGAGGATGGCGAGACTGGAGGTGCTGATAAGGCCGAGGCGTCCTCAAAGATGAGAGAGGTCAATGGAGAACTAGCCGGGGAGAGAGGCTCGTCCACATGTGACAGACTGATAGATGGACTAACCTCAAGAGGTTGATTGGGGACGAAAGGAGAGACCGTATTGACTGTCCGAATATTGTGCTCATGATTGTCGTCAATTAAGGTCTGGACATTGTTCTGAGTTGGCGGATGATTGGGGAAAGGTTGTTTGAAGATGTCAATGGCCTGATTAGGGGGTTCATTAGGATTGTCTAAGATGAGATCCCCCTTTTCAAGCATGTCTTATATTATGTTCTTAAAGGTCTTGCAGTTCTCCGTGTCATGGCCCTTAACACGGTGAAAGCTGCAGAAGTCTTGCTCCCTATACCACGCGGGGATGGCGTGTGAGGGATCGAATTGAGGAGGAGGTCGGGCTTGAGGGAGATTGAGGACTCCCTGTTTAAGAAGCTTTTCCAGCACAGACGCATATGATTCTCCAAGAGGAGTATATCGTCGCTGCAAGTATCTTTGCTGGAATTGCCGAGTAGCGCTCTGAGACGTAGAGGGCTCAGGCTGATTGGTCGAAGAAGATGAAGGTCTAACAACCACGGCATTAGCTGAAGCCTTGGATTTAGAATTGGATGATGATGGCTTGGCAGAAGAAGAGTCATTGGTCTTAGATCTGGGATTCTTACTCCGCAGCTTGACTTTGTTCTCCTCGATGGCACGCAACTCAAGTTTGCGGGCCATCGTGAAGGCCTCGTCAAAAGTGCGGAAGGTTTGAACCCTCAGAGTGGAAGAGATATGTCGGGCACAGGCTTGAGAAAAGAGTTCAATAAGCTCGGCCTGGGGCAAGGAAAAGGATAGTTGGTTGATAAGGCCTCTCCATCGAGCCACGAAGTCGGCTATGGACTCGTCCTCGAATTGCCGAATAGAATAGAGGTCCGTGATTGAGACCTTCTTGGATATGTTGATAGAAAAGTGATCGAGGAATAGCTGAGCCAATTGCGTGAATGAGAAGAGAGAATGATTAGGAAGGGAGCTGTACCAGTCAAGTGTAGCACCTGAGAGAGACATAGGAAACGTGCGTAAGAGTAACGCATCGTCATGGCCAATGAGGTAGTAGGCGTGTCTGAATGCCCACAAATGTTGTTGTGGGTCTTCCTTGTTTTGAAAGCGAAAAAACTTTGGAAGCTCCCACTGGCTAGGATATGGTCTGATTGGGACAGAAGGATGGATGGGCTCGTTACAGATCTGCTCATATGAAAGAGTGTTGCGCGAGCCGGAAATAGAGGTCTCAAGACTGGTCATCTTGTCCATCAGCATCTTGATGATGTCTGCCGACGGATTGACGGGTTGCGCGCCCCCTAAGTTGTAGGGCGCTTGGAAGAGGTTAGAGGAGACTTGCGACATAGTCGGTTGTATAATATACGGATGACTAATCGCAGGGGCAGAGGTGAAGGCTAAAGGTGGTTGGTTAGAAGTCATAGCTGGGTCCGTTGTTGCCACGAGAGGTTGGATTGTGGTAACGGGGGCCAAGGGATAAGAAGCCACCCTGGTGTTGATAGGGGCCAGGGTAGGCGGGATAGAGACGACAAGGTTTTGAAATGGAGTGGATAGAGGTTGAGCGGGTTGAGGTTGACAAGGGGCCGGAACCCCGGTGAAAGTGGGCCCAATGATAGAGGGAGAGGCCACACCTGGAGGATTGGTCAAAGTCTGGTCAGTGGTCAAAGCGATGGCTTGAGGGTCCGAAGGTTGAACTATGGATGTTGTCGATACAGCTGTAGTCGCGACAAGGGAGGTCGGCATTCCGTAGATCGGATTGCCCAAGGAGTCCCGCGTTCGGCTATGTGCGAGATAGTGTTGCAAAGCCTTGACATTGAGGTCCAAGAATCGCTCGAAGTCTTGGTCCCCTTCTTGGACAATGGGAGTCTGCGGCGGGGTCGGACGGACAGGAGTTCTTTCGGTCTCCGAGTTGAACTCCATTGTAGGCTTGGTCACGGATGGGGTGGACGGAAGTGGTTGACGGCAGGCATGGTCGACAAGAGCCTTGGCTTGGCTACGAGTGAAAACCATGCAAGGCAAAGAAGGTTCAGGTCTCAGGAACTGTGTTGCTCAGTTTCAGAAGACCAGGATGAAGTTTTGACAGAGAAAGGATAGGTTTCAGGTTGCTGGTTTTGGAAAAAAAGGACAGTGACAGAGACCGAAGTCGGTTTAAAAACCGATGTCGGTAAGAAAATGAGGCTGACGTCGGTCAGATGACCGATATCGGTGACAGATGAAGCCGACGTCGGTATCAGAACCGATGCCGGTGACAGGGGAAGCCGACGTCGGTGGCAGAACCGATGCCGGGGACTGTGTTTTCTAGAGAGCCAAAAGGTTCTTGGAAAATAAAGAAGAAAACGTCCTCACACACTCAAACAAATAGATGAGGAGAGGAAAATAGAGAAAGACAGACAAGCCTAAGCGATAAATCCTAGGAATTAACCTTAGAAACTTGTGGCTTATGCCTTAGATGAATGTTTGGGAAGATTGGCTGAAAAAAGGGTCCTAGAAGAAGGCGGTCTAAGGATGGTTTCAGGTGTTGTTTTAGGTGCTCAAAGATCTGTGTTAGGGTCTGGTACGTGGCCTGGTGCTAAGGAGCAAGCTCCCCTCACTTCACGATTCCAGTGGTTAGCTGGTCTCGCTTAGCCAAGATATACCTCGCCTAGAGTTTAGACTCCGCCAGAGAACGGAGTGGGCTTCCCCCTTGGTGATGAAATCCAAGTGGGGTCACCGGGACGGGTAAGGTATCCGCTGGGGGATGAATTCCCAGTCGGGCCTTGTCTCAGGTATGTTTTATGTTTGTTTTGTGCATGTGATTCGGTAGTGTAACATAAAGTGTCTACGGTTTATTCAATATGCGCCTAAGTTACTAGATGTGGACTAATGCAAGCACAAGCAGAAATGAAAGTGCAATACGTTTTAAGCCCAAGTCAAAATGTGATATTGTTATGAAGACAAGAAGGAGAAAGGGATGAGAGTATGATACTTAGACTAGTCTAGAATGCAAGGAAGAAATGTTTGTTTTAGACCTGCTTATAGTGTCATTTGGAATAGAAGAAAGAGACAAGAAGGAAGGAGCCTAAATGCACCTAAATCACTGAAAAGAAAAAGGAACCTAGGAGGAACCTAGGGTCCCACCGGGCATGCCAGAGATGTTTCTACCTCAAATTGCTTTTCAGATTATAAAGAAAGAAACTAGAAGAAAGTAAAGGACAAGGCTTGGAAGTACCTAGACATAAGATTGCGCACCGTAAATCCAGACGTTCGTGGGCACTCCTCTTTGGCTGTGGAGGAATGACACCTGCAAGAAAAAAAGGAAACTAGGACAAGAAAAATGTTAGACAGATAGGCAGTGGGTTGCCAAGCAAAGGCTTGTTCCCAGAAGTGTAAAAAATTCCTTAAGGGAGGTCAACCCACTGTTTTTATAAGATAAGTGACTGATAAAAGACAGAATGACAGAATACAAAAGTGACAAAAAGATTAAAAAGGAAGGAAGAAAACAAAATGATTACCTGAATGAAGGAGTATGGCTGAAGACAGTCGCCGAGGTTGGTAATGTTGCCGACGTCGGTTATCTGATCTGCCGTCGTCGGCTATCCTGCCGACATCGGTTGGAGAAGTGACCGGCGTCGGTCAGGGTTGTGGCCTGTAGTCGGGTTTGAGCAGGGTCTGGTCTGAGTCTTGGTCTGTGGTCTGTCCGTGGACGGGTTTGAGTCTGGTGGACGGGTCTGAGTCTGATGGACGAGTCTGTGGATGGTCTTAGGCAGAGATACAGGGGAGAGGAAGAGACACAGAGGACAACAAAAAACAGATGATTGAAAAACAAATGAAATGAAAACCAGACTAGCTTACCTGTAGCCTGCTGAAAGAAGAGAGAGGAAGATGTTGCTGGAGCCACTGAAGAGTTGCTGCAAGGAGAAGATACTGATCCAGGGCCTGCTTCACCTGTTGCTGTTGCTGAACGAGGTTAAGACGGAGGAGAGATGAGAGCCGAAGCGCCGAGAGAAGTTGTTTGCGAGCTCAAGAGTCCAGGGGGTGCAACGGACGCAGAAGGGGATAATGAAGGATGCTGACGCCAGCAGTCTCGCCGACGTCGGCCGAAGGGTCGCCGACGTCGGCGGTCGCAGGATGGGCACAGAGGCTAAAAATAGCCTCTGCCCATTCTTGCACGCCGCCGAGCGAGGGGTCATGGGCAGAACGGTCGCAAGGTTGCCAAAATGGACGAGGGGGGATATAATGGTGAGATTTGGGCTAATAAATGCTAGGGGAAGGTGGAGGGATTCAAGGGAGGATCCAAGGAGGCAAGGGTAGGGTGGAAAAGGGGGCCTCAATTAATTAAAAGATGTTAATTTCTAATTAATAAGACCTAGGTGGGTTAGGGACCAAGGAGGACTAGGAGGGAGAAAGGACCAAGGGGGACTAGGAGGGAAAAAAGGACCAAGGGGGAGAACCAAGGTGCAGACACGTTTGCGGTGTCTACACTCACCTTCTCATAATTCCTCTCAATATCTTATCAACACCAATAATGGTACCCAAGCTATGAACACAAACTCTAATGCTTTTAATAATGCTAATCAAACACATAAAATATTGTTACAAACACTCAATAAAATCAATACCTTTCAATCTCATAACATAAATCAAATGATGAGAAGTAAAACCACCTTCTTCATCTTCAATCTCATCCTCAACCAATGGCTTGGGGCACACATAACTATAATGTTCCCCCTCCTTCTCTTTAAGATTCTCAAGGAAATCTCATTCATCAACCTCCTTTGGTCAACAAAACCATTAAACATCTCTAAAATAAACCTCTCACTACTCAAATTGATAAAATTGATATAGGAGGTATCACACCTATAATTTCTTATAATGGATCAACTGATCCCACCCTTCACATTAAAACATTTGGAAATCTCTATAAGGATTGGATCAAATTGAAAAAAAATTCCACTACCAAACTATTGGCCAAAACCCTCATAGGTGATGCCTTGGATTGGTACAACCAACTTATAACTCATTTCATTACTATTTTGGAAGATTTAGTGAATTTTTTGTTCAAGAATTCCAAACTAGTGATATTCTTAAAAAGACTTTGGCCCACTTCATAAATTAAAAAAAACTTGAAAATAAAACTACTCAAGCCTTTGTTAAAAGGTGGAAAACTTTGTCAAACAAATGTAAACATAACATGGTTGATGATAATATTTTCCATCTCTTTATTAATGACCTTTTTCCTAAACTTCAATATCGGGTCTACACTCTCTCTCCATGTACATTAGAGGAGGCTATTGACCAAGCTAAATGACAAAATTTCCTTATGCATCAATTTGAGCCACCCCAACCTTCTACGGGTCCTCATATTTTACTTAAGAAAAAAAATTACAATGTTACCAATGATGGTGTTATAGATTCTTGTGACACTATTCATAATGTTCAAGTTATCATTCATACCCCTTCATTGGAACCATATCCCCCTTCTCAACAATATACCAATCCTCACTTATTTTCACAAAAAAACATTAATGTTTAAAAACCTCTATCCTCAGTTGAATTGATTAAGTGTCTACCTAGGCCTCTTCCATAAGAACTTGACCCTACCTATCCTATGAAATCCTGATATGATCCTAACAAGTTTTGTTGGTTTCATGCTTGTTGGGGTCATTCTCATGAGACCTATAGACAACTTCGTAATTTAACTATGGAATTTATTTTATTTACTAATTTTTATCATGATTATATCATATAAAAGCATCAACAATCTTATGAAATTGATTATAAGGACTATAAATCACATGATAAATCTCAAGCCTTGAACCAAGACAATGCTCATTTGGATATCTACAAAGATCCTCTTATTAAACATCAACCTATTCAAGACAACCAAGACAAAGACACCCCTTCCACCAATAATGTATAAAGTCTTGTTGAACCCACTTCTAAAGAGAATACGGTTAACATAACCAATATGCAAAGGGTGGTTGCTTTTATTAATTCCCAACCTATCTACACTCCTTTATCTAGAACATATCAGGTTATCTAGGATTCTTCTCCAACTCATTTAAACAAGTTAGGGAAAGATGACCTTATTAATTTTGATGATTTAATTTTTGATTCTCCCTTGGATAACACTACATTTTATATTTATACCACTCTTTCATCATCTTCTAACACTAATGATACTCAAATTTCTATTAACACTTCTTCTACCAATTTTTAAAATCAAGTTGAATCAACTAATTCATCATCACAACTTGATTTATAACCTTGTTCTAAGACTTTTCCTTCTTACCAACATAAATTCCAATGCACTTTAGCTCCTTCTTCTGAGGACCTTCTTAATCATTATGCACATATATCTAAAAACCTTCTTATGGGTTATGATGAGTGGGATCCCATCATGGAACTCACTAATCTCCCATCCTAAATTTTGTTCATTAAAATTATGAGGACTTATCCATGTCATAAAAATCATATAAATCAACTATTATTCTAGATAAATATCCCTTGTCCTCCCCTAGTAGGATGGGAAGCAACCTTATCTGGATCCGAAGATAGTATATTACAATAATGTGAAGATATGTCTATCAATGTTGATGAAACTATGAACATTTCTCTTTCCTTAAAATTTATTATAGCTTATATGATTCCTAACAAGATTCTACTTCATGTAGATGATCCAACCTTATTTATTAATGTCTAAATAGGTGATATCCAAGTTAAGTATGCATTGATTAATGAGGGTTTTAGCACCTGCATTACCTCTCTTGACTTCATTAAGACCCTTAGATATTCTGAATGAAATTTTAAGTCTACATGCAACACCTATCAAGGATATGATAGAATACAAATGCCTCCTTTAGGTTGTGTGTGGCTTCTCATTTTTGTCCCACGTATCACCATCCATGTGAAGGTGATAATTTTTAACTTTCCCTTTTATTATAACATCTTGATTTGTAGGTCGTGGACTCACTATATGAGAGTTGTTTCTTCTACTTGCCAATGCATTAAATTACCTCATAATGGAGCCATTTATAGGATTCAAGGTGACACTAACCCTTGTAATTTTAAACAATTCCAAGACCATGGTGTCTTCAAGATTCCTACTCTTGAACCTTTGCCCAACATTCCATTCCATGAGTTTTAGTGTCTTAATTTTCTTGTTAATTTAAATTGAAGTTACAATGGGCATCCCAAACTCATTGGGAACATTCCTCCTAACCTCTTAGATTATGATGATGATGAGACTGATGAGATTAACCTAAAGATTAAAACTTTTGATCTTTTACCTCATCTCATCTTGTAGTTTCCTGCTTCTTTGTAGCCTCATTCTCATAAGCCTCCTTGTAATGATATTCCCATAGTCTTGACCAAAACTCAAAATTATATTCACCAAACTTCCTCATATGATAAGATTAGCCCTACTTATGCCATTGATATTCATACCCTAGATTATGATGATGGTTATTCCCTAGATGATTTGTTCTTAGGTGGTCTTGTATAGGCCTATGATGTCAAGATTTTCCATTATCATTCTTCTTTACTTGAGTCTTTTCACATATCTTCTCATCTTCCTTCATTTACAGTTACTAATTTTGGTGTTTTTCCTCTTTATTTTAAGGTAGATATGGTTCCAACACCTCCAATTTTTAAGGATCCTCATAGGAGTATGCTCATGGACTATGCTATAATTGGGCCTTACCATTGTCTTAGGTACCTTGATCACCATAGTTGTTTTACTCTTGAGATTAGTGTGACCCTCCTTAGACCATATGTAGATCTTGCTCATCTCTTAGTATATCCCTGATCAAAGCCCATTCCTACTCCCACTATAGTCGATCCAATTCTTACTCCTGCTATAGCTGAGCCTATTCTCACTATTGTTCTTACTAAGCCTATCCCTGCTTCTCATCCCATTGCTCCTTCTATTGAGCCTAGTTCCATTCCTCCTCGATCACCACCTTCCCTTGGTGATGGTTTGCTTCCCTTACCTAATATGGCTCTATTACCCACCAAATGGGTTGATGAGTCTTTTCCAACTTCTTCCATTCCTATTATACCTCCTTCTATGAGTACTTCTCCTAAGACCACTCACAAGCATATCTATTACTTATATGGGATAGATAATCATTATTCTACCCATTATTGTAAGTTAAAATAGTATATTGATACTTTTAATCATTCTTCTCCTTTCTCAAACAAAACCATGCCTCCCTGAAAGGTTCTACTTGAATATATACCTAAGTATGGTGAAGTGTATTGTTTGTGGCACCAATGTGGAACTCATCACACTGATCAGTATCGTATACTTTAACAACACCTTAAGTATCACCTTATAGATATTTTTAGGCATTCTTCCATTCCTCCCATAGGTCATTTCCATAAGAAGGCTCCTCCTTTTTCTCCCATGTCTCCATCTCTAGTGGTTCCATCCCCTCATGTGGTCCCTTCATCACCTTCTATGCCTCTACCCATGATTCCTTCACCTATGGACCTTCCCTCACCTATGGATCCTTCTCCACCCATGAATCCTTCACATATGGATCCTTATCCACTAATTGTTCTTGCATATCTCATAGATCTTGGTCCCACACATTATCATGAGCATCCCTTGCCTAATTTCCCTCCTTAGCATGATCCTTCAAGTATTCCTACTTTTTTAGTTAAGCATATTAAAAGAGAATTCTTTTCCTAGTTTTCATTGAATATTTAGGAGACATTAGTATCAATTTGTATCCATATCTAAATAAATTTATTTGATGTATTGGATAATATATATGGGTAGATTTATTAGTATTTATGAACACATGCATGGTGCCTTTACATTTACATTTTGATTGGACGTGTGCTCTAATTTTATTTTTATCTATATATTATATAATTTGACACTGTGTCAAATTAATATTTTTATTATATAGTGATCTTGCATTTTATATTATATCTTGCTTATATTGTCATTTATACTTGCATATGATTTTCTTTATTTATCATTGCTTTCTCATTCTTTCTTGAGTTTTTCTCAAAAATTTCTTCTTGTGTCTTCATGATTGTTTGATTTCTTATCTTTATTTTTCATAGATAATTATCATTGTGACTTGGTTATATAAACCCTATTACTTTTGGTTATTATCTCATTTTACCATGTGATCAATTAACAAACAATGTATCTCATTATACTTTCCTTTCACCAATCTAGTTTTGGATCTCCTTTTTCCCTTCTTCCTTTTCACAAACAAAGTATAAACATAGTTAAGACTTAAGATCACATGCTCATTTATTGTTAAGACTAAGTGTCATAGTCAATCTTTGTATTTTATTACTTAGCTTCCTTTAGCCTTAGATTAAAGCTCATTCATGTGTATCAGTCCATCTCTCATGATTGGTCATTCCAAATCCTTATGGAGGAGAAATATTAAAAATACAAAAATTTAAAAGCCAAATCATTTAAAATAAAAGGCAATGATATAAAAGGAAAAAATATTCTTAAAAGTCAAATCACACTAAAATACATTATTCAAAGCACATCTCCTTCTTCTAGTCAAAGATAAAGCTTCATAGTTGGCCTCACAATAGAGTCAAGGTATTTTGGGGTGTGGTAAGCTAGTAGATTAGAAAAGGAGAATTAAAAAAATATTTTAGTACTACCTAGTTTCTCATGCAAGTACCCAATCTTTGTAGTAGATTGATGACAATGTAAGGGGTCCTAAAGAATAGGGAACATATCATGGGAAGGTAGATCCATTTTACCTTTTATTTCACCAATATACCTTCATGAGTTAATCTTAGTAGTATGCTTATTTGCCTATAAATCTTTGTGTCTATAGAGAATAAGTTTCCCTTGTACATTAAAGGTCATTAGTCACTTGGTCTATTCTCATGTCTATAATATGCCTCTTGTATCCCAAGGTCTTCTCATAGGATGCCTAAGTCTTGCTCTTTAGACTCCATTTTTCATTACCTTTATCCTTGATGAGGGTAAAACTTGAGAAATATTATCTTGTTTACTGATCACTCCCCTTGGGATTTCATTTGTGAGTTGCATTATAAGACTATGGATAAGACATGACATTCCTCATAAATTACCACCTTTTTCCTTCCTATTACCCAAATCCTTTATTACCCAATTGTCTTTATTTTTTCCACTCAAATGGTGTTCTATTTTTGAGTTGTAGTGTAAGACCATGGATAGGACCTGGCATTCATGATATTTTTTTCCAATAATACAAGTCACAAATAAAATTATATGTGTCAAATATGAGATAATTTGTGATGGATTATGAAGTTATACATCATTGACATGCTTCATAGCTTGATTTAGTATGCTTTATGCTTACTTCATTTCTCTTTCACTTTTATATTCTTATTTCTATGTTCATGTAAGAATATAACCATTTCTTGAATTTTTCATACTACCCAACTTGAATTAGTGTGATCAATTTAAAATAAATCTTTTGCCAATTTTATTTTTATCTTATACTACTCAATGAAATTTAGTAAATTTGACTGGCTTAATTAAATTTTTTTTATACCATTTGTGCCCTTTTACATACCTTCCATTTTATTACTTTGCTTTTATACTTCCCAATGCAATTTAGTATGATTTTACTTTTGTTAATTTCGTGAAAAAATATTTTACTTTGGTTTAAGATAAAATTCCTTTTTACCATCTTTTTTCACCATCCCTTTGTTCTTTATACTTAGTCATTTTTTTGTTATTACACATTTCCCAACTTGAAATAGTGTGTAGTATATTTTTAATTGATTATATTTTACCAAGTCCTTTTTGCCTATTTCTTTTTAACCATGCATGTATTATACATAATGATAAAAAAGAAACCATATCTCATATATTTCCTATAACATTTATAACAACTAAATACATGTCCTAGAAATAAATATATCCAAATCATCCATAGCCACAACCATAATGATGATAACACACACAATCAAGATATATAATGCTCTATATTTATGGTTGGGCTCCATCCTATCTATCTTGTGGCCTAGCCATGCTACTTATCAAGACCTCAATATGAATCCTCCAAATAGAATTTTGTAAATAGGTTATCCAAGATCTCAATCCCTCTACCTATCCTTGTAGGTGTGATACCTACTCCTACACCTATGTCATATGGGTTAGGGTTACTGTATATGCCTATGTCATCTATGTCATTATAGTTAGATGTGTATCTCTCTCCTCTTTTAGGTCTCACCATTCCCATATCTCTCTTACACCCATCTATATTGGTGGTTGCATACTCTCTCTCTTTGTACTCATATCTACTTTGCTACCTCTCGAGCTAATCTGAACCAACTTACTTGAGCTAGGGAAGATGGTACACTAGGGTCCTATAATGTAGTAGGGTCATACAACTATAGAGTCTCATCTAAGACATCATGGAGTGATCCCCTCATAAGGGACCCCCATATCTCCTTATCCTCATCTATGCCTAAAAAATCACACCCAAATATATATTAGATCACTATTATATCTCACAATACCTAGCTATCCCTAGTCTATATTTAATAATAAAAACTTAATATAATTTAATAATCTTTATTACATTTTTATATCTTAGCCACTATGGTCTTGTTATCCAAGTTATTGCCTAAAATGGACTTTCCATCCACATTCCCTCTTGAAACATCCTCTATAGGTCACTTCCTTAGCTCAAATATATATATCATGGATCGTGTTCACCTCAACCTACACCTGAATGGCCTCTCTATCATCCATCTCTCCTCTATCTCACCTACTTGGTCATCAGGGATGGTGATAGTATCCACTCTCTCTTGATCCTCCTACCTCCATCGATGCCATGTCCTCGGTGGTCACTACTCATCTTGATGTAGATCTAGTGGTGGTATCTAAGGTGACACTTCCTTTATAACCTCTCCTCTTAATTTATTTCCTATCATGATGATCTAGTCCATGGTCACTCATAATATGGTTTGAACATTAGCCTCATCATTGGTGACCCTAGTCCCCTCCTCCCCCATAGCTCCCTCACATGCCAAACCCATTACTTGGGAATCAATATCAATGTTACTAGATGAGGTAATCCCATCTATCTTGGTACATATACCATTATATGTGGCTCTCTCCACTAGGTGTACTATCTAACTAATTCTATCCTCACTATAGTTGGTACAACTGTGTCCTAGCTTAGCCATGTAGTCACTATGTGCCCATATGGCTAACACACTATGTATACACATATCATTATTTGTAGTGATAACATGTGGCATATGGATCACACTACCTAGTCATCTCTCCATCTCCTTAATTAAGGTGACCTATTATCAACTACATGGGTAACCCAACTAGTCAATACATGGGAAACATCTCATATATCCAAACTATCAATAATATTATTAGTCCTATTGACTTCTTCCTTCTGATCATCACCTTATATAGATCATGTTTAAGTTGGACATAGATAATAGAGCTAAGATCATATAGTACTTCTTCCTCTAAGATCATCCTACTCAAGGTTACCATGAATAATAGTACCTTACTGTTTGACTTGTGACATAACACTCATTGTGTCACAATCCCTATCATAGCCTTATAGATATACATAATCTATGATGCATATACATAAAACATACTAAATCTCTTAAGCACTAATATTATCTCTGAGATTGTAGCCCACATAGATAAATCTTTCCTTTCCTCTATGATATCTGGTATATCTATAATCATTAGTGATCTTGCTACCGATAGCCCTATTATGGCATGCATATCCTCCAAAGTGATAACTACCTCTACCATGTCCCCATCCACCTCCCATATTAAGGTGTTAGTTAATCATTCCCAACATATAAGGAGCATGACTAATATATATGAACTCATGAGAATCCTACACATATTAGCTATCCCTCCTAGGCCTATAGTTACTAGTCTATCTCTATCTCCTATCATTGGATGCTCTAGTAGATCTAAAGCCATGATGCATCTACTAGTCACTAAAATCTAGGTTGTCCCTACAACCGAGAAATAATAAAAGATGTATTAGATCCTCCATGTCATATATAATCACAATACATTCTTTTTACAATTTCAATAAAAAACAAGCCTAAATTTATTTAATTCATTAATTTTTACCTATTTTGTGCCTACGTGGTCTTTTTTTCCCTTGGTCATTTCAAGCCATTTAAGTCTTCTTTTGGCCTTTTGCACAAAATTTTGTACCATTCTGGTTCATTGATCAACCTAGTTTGACCAAAATTTCCCTATTTTTGACCTAGTTGACTTAAAAATCTAAGTCAACCCTCTTATATTATTCTCTCTAGTACTGCATGATCATTCTAGACTTTTTGGATCAGATAGCAAACTATAGTAGCTTGGTATTTTACAAAACATATAGGGTTAACACATACCTACTAGGTTGGTTGTGTGGATTTTACTCCTTTTCAACCTATTAGGTTGACCCAGTTGTTTTTGACAATTAACCCCTTGAATTTTCCTCAAAAAGTGTATTTTTTATAGTTTTCTCCCTAATTCCTTCAAACCTATTTACCTAATTGGTTTTTCCTACCTATAAAATCTAATTTTACTTCATTTTGACATCTAGAAATGCTAATTTTATTTTATTTTCTAAAAATACACTTAATTCATTAAATTAGTCTAAAACTAGCTTAAGATTCATAGTTGCATACCTATAGTACACCTATTGCTGCTCTTGGATCTCCTCCTCATCTAACTTATCATCCCTTCACCATCCTAACTCGTTTGGTCCCCAAAGTTCTTTTTCTCTCCTTTATAAGTTAAACTAACCAAATGAGTTCTCTTTTTCCCTATTTAAAAACATTTTTGAAAATTCAAATTCTTTAATTATTTTTAGGTAGATTACTTATTTTGCTTATGTCCTTGTTTCTATTCATCTATTTTTAAAACCATAAAATACATTGGATTTGTGATGATGTAGAAAACATTTTCCACTATCATATGCCTATTTCCCCCCAAAAAAAAAATTGGCTATTTTTTACACTATCTTCTGTAACTTCACCTAGTATTCTTCACATTATATGCCTTAACTTTCTCTTAAAATATACTTATTTATCTATAAAACTAAGGTAAGTAACGGTATGATTTTTTTAATTTTGTCCTTTCATTTATATTATTTGTTTCTTACTACACTTTACTTAGCATTAGTGTTGTGTGTTATCATGTTCTATTTCTCGAAGCACCATCCCATGTTGCACTTATGTGACACATGATGAGATTCAAGTGGGGAATATGTATACATAATATTTTCAAAATTTTATTAATTACTAACACTTTGTATCTTGCATAATCCCATTGAGTCTCAATCTCTATGAGTGCACACCTTAAGGGGTGCACCAAGAAAGTGGTGGGTAGATCATTGGTGCTTCGTAATATTATTGTCCCTTTTTCCACTTGCCATCTACACACTTTTCTCAAAAAACAATTTACCCTAAGATTATTCTTCTTATTTGTACCCATTTTAAACATTTATCATGCATTATCCTCCTTTATATTTCCTTAAGCCCTTTTCACTAGTTAACTATACTAGGTCAACCCTGTACAGTTTTCAGCATTTGATTCCTATATAGGGTTGATATGGTTGACCTTATACTATTTAGTGATATTTTTCACTTGAATTTTTGTTATTTATTTGGATAAAATATCTTGGGACCTAGTGATTTACCTCTCAAAAACATATAGGGTTGACTGGGTTGACCCTATATAACTGACATATTTAGAAAGATTTAGGGCAAAATCTACCTATATATACAAGTTCATTTCCAACCATTTGAGAATAGAGAAGTGAAGAATAATAAGTGTGAATAGAAATTTGATTATTGACCATTCTAATTGAGGAATAAATCTTAGGGTTACATACTTTCTTTGGAGATACAAATCTTGTCTTATAGGGAAGTCTTTTGGATTCATAGATAGGTTGTGTATCCTAGATCTGATTTGTCTTTGTTATCTTTACATGCCACAATAATATCTTACAAAACACCTTGGCCAAGAGAGAGATTGAGGCCCAAAGTTTTTGTTTTCAAAGGTAAGCATTCCTATCTTTATTTCTCCTTTATAAGAGTAGATAGATAATGCAATTGTGCTTCTCTCCCATACATTAGGATTTTGTATACATTGACATAAGTATATGTCTTCTATGTATGTTTAGTCTAGTTTGTTTTATTTCTAACCCCCATTTTGTGCGATAATATTTGGTGTGCACTAGATTATATTTAATTTATTTTATTATAATAAAGTGAACATTAAACCTAAGACTCTTTTAGGGTTGTTGCATGATTATGTTAGACTATAAGATTTGAAATCCTTCCTAGCATGGGGTATTGTGACAATTTCCCCCCTAATCAGGTCTAGTATATCCCCATATTGGAATTCTCCCACTTAATAAATGTACTCCCAATTAGAAGTGTAGGTATGATCTATCTTTTTTGAGCTAGGATTGATTTATAAACATGATGCATTTTTGATTGCATTCACATGTCATATGGATATGGATTCCACACATTCAAAATTTATATATTATAGTGGGGGCATGCTTTGGAAGCATGTTATCCACACTAATTAATTATTTGGTACTTATACCAATTTTTATATTTAGTGGAGGCATGTCATATGGAGATGGATTTCACACATTCATAGTTTCTAGATTATAGTGGGGGCATGCTTTGGAAAAGTCTTATCCAAACTAATTCAATACATGGTATTTATATCAATTTTTAGATTCAATGGGGGAATTCCATATGGACATGACATCCACACATTCATATTTTATAGATTATAATAGAGGCATGATTTGGAAGCATGTTCTCCACACTCATTCAATATGATACTTATATCAATTCACATATTTAGTGGGGGCATAATTTGGATGCATGTTCTTCACACCTATTTAGTCTTCAACATCTATAATTTATAGTAGGGGAATGTTTTATAAAGATGATATTCACATTAGTACTTATATTAGTTTTCATATTTCTCCATATATATTGGACGTATGCTTTGGAAGCATGTGCTCCACACTTATATAGTTATCCAAATTAGCCAAAGTGTAGTAATATAAAATGCAAAATTTTTTAACTTGACTATGGCTTGTGACACCCAACCCATAGGTTCCTCTTTTTTTCTCTCATGACCCTCATAGGCATATTTTCACTAATTTTTAGTCATGCGTATCCTTTTAAACTTGATCCTAGCTGAGTTAGACCCTTCTTTGCATGACCAATCCTTCCCCCTAGCCTTGTCAACTCAAGACAATAGTGCCACACTTGGAATATAACACCAGTGCCATTCTTGTCCACTTTTGGTACTCCTATTCAAGTGCATTTTTGGCCCTAATAGTCATTTCCTTCTGGTTCTCCATCCTTTTACTTTTTGGCCTAATGTGAGTAAATTCAACCCAAAAGTAATAGATCCCTATAAAATCCCATTCAAAGATCATTTGAAAAGGGTTAGTAAATATCACTAAGCAAACAAGAATATAAGCAAGACTACTTAAGCAATCTTCTCTATTCTCTACATAAAACCAACCAATATACTTAAAAGATTATTTAAATCATAATACCAGTCCCTAACAACCTCAAATTTATCTAGTTTATATTTTTTCATATTCATACACTCAATTACATAAAGAACATCAAGTGAGAGAACTCTATATGGCTTGATCCCTCTTCAAAGTATTGGCATGTAGGCAACATGCCCACATAAGGGGTGTGGATACATGTTTAGTGAATATTACACACACTAACACCCCCTCTCTTTTGAAATTAGTAAAATAACAATGGAATATAGGGTTTGAGTATATAATCTGATCTATATGGAGCTCTATAGACTTTTAGTTACCAAAACATCATAGGTAGGGTCACACAGACTTGGTGAAAAAAACCTAGAAAGCTCAAATCCTTAAGAAAATAATGGCAGAGGTGGACTATAGTGTCAGTGCCACTCCTATCCAATTTTTAAACTCCTATCCAATCATAAAATGAATGTTAGATCTTAGTTTGTAATAGTGTCCTAGTCTTGGACAGTGAATATCAGACCCTATCTCAGTTGTATCAGTCAATTTCTAGCTAAGTCTTATTTTCCATATTTTATTTCTATTTTTAGAAAGGTCAAAATTGATATCTAATTTTAAAAAATGAGTAGCTTAACTATTGCATATTTATTTACTAATTTTACTACTTAGACCTTTTAACTATATTAGCAATAATACATTACTATTCCCAAAATTGTTGAATCATTTGGTGAACCCAACTTACTTCATTTGTGCATTAAAAAACCCTAAAAACCCTAGGGTAAATTTATTACTAATTTTTCCTATATTTTTTTGATTTTTTACCTACATATTAAAATCATAAATTAGCATTAAATTTTAAAATTTCATAGTAATTTTAAAATAATTTTATTTCAAACCCTAGTTGTCCATACTAGGTCCCAATATTTTCCTAGTAATTTTCCAATAATTTTTTGAATGTTTTCTTGCATATTTAAATCAAAAAATCACCTTCAATTCAAAACTTAATTGTAATTTTTATAAATATTTATTTTTCCAAACCCTAGTTACATATACTAGGTATCATCAAATCACAAAATTTCCAATAAATTTTTGATTTTTTACTTGCATATCTAACTCAAAAATTTACTTTCAATTTAAAAATTTCATAGAAAATTATTCAAATAATCATTTTTCAAACCCTAGTTGAATATACTAGATCTCATTACTTCTTGAGGTATCACCTTACATGTTTATGAGTTTCGTATCCTTTTTGTACAATTTCTAGTTAACTATTTTTAGGAATTTATATTTCTTATATTCAGTACTTTCATTTTATAGCACTTTGTCTATTACAAATTATTGCAAAAAATTCAATCAAATCTCAAATTATTTTCCTACTTTAACAATGGCCCAATATACTAGTTTTGATGAAACTGATAAAAGAGAACTTCAAGAACTCTTAACTAAACACCCTGACATGCAAGATGACACATTTAAAATACTACAAGAAGATCAAAAAATAATTAATAATGGTAAATCTTCCCAAACCATAAAGTAACTAGTTTTAAATGACACTATAAGGGCAACTATGTCTCAACAACCCCCTATAGTAGCCCAACCTACCTCTATGCCACCAGCTACAACTAGTACATCTTTGTCTCCTGATGTGGTAGCTCTTGTGCAAGAGATAAAATATCTTCAATGTAAGGTGCTAAATCTTGAACAAGGTGCCTCTAGACCTACAAAATATTTGGATTCTTTTACTCTACTGCATACACCATTGGCACATCACATTACTTCTACACCCTTTCTATAAGTTTTCATTCAATCCAAGCTCAATTTATATGATGGCAAGGATGATCCAGAGACACATTTGAGATATTTTCATGTAGTATTATTGAACTATGTACCAAATGACTGGCTACTTACCAAGTTATTTCCATGGATCCTAAAGCATTATGCTTTCTAATGGTTCTATAGTCTACCAAATCAATCAGTTAATGCATTCAATCCATTAGCCAACATGTTCTTAGCACATTTCAACATTGACATTAGTTACAAGGTTTCTTATGTCCATGTTGCACAATAGAAATAATTGTAAAATAATCATCTCATAGATTATGTTCTTTGATATAAAAACATTTTGGCTAAGATGACTAGCCCCATGGTTGATCAGGAGTTACAAGATCTCTTCAAATAGAGTCTCCTACCAGATTTACATGAATCAATTGTGTTTAAAAGATTATCTTCCTTCACTAAATTGTGTTACACACTAAATAAAAGAGAAGTCAAACTAATTTCAATGGGAAAACTCAAGTACACAAGTATCTCAAAAACAAAAAATAAAAGTAACAAGAAAGTCCCATATAAAGTCAAGGTAATGAAAGCAAGAGTTAGAATCAACTGGCAGTTAATACAACTTTCAAGCTCCCTCAATGAGTGGTTTTATGATGACCTCCTTGGTAAACCATCATGAATCTACCATTTTATCCAACCAAAGTTTTACAGTAGCTATTGAAATGTAACATCATATCTCTCCCTCCTATTTAAGAAGTTGACCCAACAAAGCCTCTTCCATGGGAATATGTTCAACATGCATTTTAAGAGTTTCATGGGGCACCAGGCCATACAACAAATAGATGCATTAGTTGAGACACAAGATATAGGATTTGATATATGGAAATAACATTGATCTTGGTACTTTAGTTGAGCCTCCTTAGGTAAATCAAACATAGGATAAAATTTGAAAATATTCTCAGATCCATTTCTAAAACATACTAAATAAGAGACAGGGGACACATTAGGGGTTCACCATGTATATCATGCACATCCACCACTAGATACATATAGGGCATGTTTATTTGAGACACATCTTTTGAGTAACATGATTGGTGTATACAATTATAGAGTTCTAGTTAGACCTTGCATCTCCTTCTCAGAGCATGAGATTGTTGAGGATGATTTAGATTATCATGCACTCTTTATTAGAGCTTACATTCATAATCATTCTATTCATAACATTCTCATAGACAATGGAACTAGTGTGAACATGTGTACTATGACATTATTATAACATTTAGGATATTCAAAGTAGGATATTACTCTAATGAACATAGTTATCAATGGATTTAGTGGGCACATATAGAGTTCATTCAGTGAAATCATACTTCCTCTATAGGTTGGTCTAACACATGTGGCCATACCATTTACTATAGTTCTAAGTGTAGGAGTTTTTGAAATGCTACTTGGTCAACCATGGATTCAAAAACTTTGAATGCTACCTTTACAGTTCACAAATATGTGAAATTCATTCATGCTATAAAGTTATTATAGTTGGTGGAGTTCCATATGATTTACCACTCCTCACTTCAGATCCATCATCTACTCTATAGTCATCAGCTTTAGTTTTTCCCCTAGTTTTATTTTTGCCACCAATTTTAGTTTTTCCACCAGTTATAGTTCCTGCTCTAGTTCTGATTCAGACATAGTTGCATCCATCACCAACACAGAGAGTTCATACACCTCCATAAATCTAAGATTTTAGACAACTTCAAGATATAGTGTTCATACCTAGGGTAGTATCATTGAGATCTCATGCATCTACTCATAGAGAACATGTTTAGAGAGATTATCCTATTACCAGATGGGTCCCTAAGAGCCTTATAGTTGAATCTACTTCTCATAGTTATAGGAGGACCCCAAAATAGATTTATACTTTAGATATTTCATAGAATTTACAACATATATAGATTTTAGAGCCATAGTCTCAACATTTCCATTCTACTTCATGATTGTGCATGGTCCCTCTCATTGATATAAGAAACCATGATAGGGAGTCTCCCATGAGACTCATCAGTTAGTATCATCTACTCTTAGTATTACCTATAAATAGTTTCCTATGCTTGATTATACATAGTCCTTTTCATTTCTTGTACATATTTTTCATGTGATTGATTTTACATAGCTCATAACATCTCAAAAATCCAAAAACATTCAAATAATTCAAAATACAAAAACATTCAAATAAGCCAAAAACACTTTGATTGTATGCATCATCCATGCTTTACATTTCTACTATCATGTTAGACTTAAATTTACTATTCTATGCTATTATTTATTGATTTATATACATTACCATGCTTCACTTGATCTTATTTGAGTGTGTGTAGTGACATCTAACTATTTGATTGCTTCACTCTACCTATTGAGGGGGCATCCTACTTATACATTTAGAACACACATTGATATACATACCCACTGGGGGCATCTTCCACATGAATACATCATCTAGGATATGTCATTCCTACACCACACACTTTAGTTATCATGTTGATGTACATTATTTACTAGGTTACATAGATTACTATATCAACATCTCACTAGTATATAGAACTTGTGTATTTTATTAGCATATACCTAGTCTTGTACTAACATGTATTATATAATTTCACATTCTTGCTTTGATTAGTTAGATGAGATTGTATTTCCAATTATTATATTTTTTCCTTTCTTTCTTAGCATAGATAGATTGTTTGCATTTCTTAGTTCCTATTTATCTCTTGTATGTGCCTTTGAAACTTTGCAATTGTCCTTTGCTTCTATGTCTTATGTGTGCCTTAGGACATTCCATGTGTGCCTTAGGATATTCTATAATGTCCTTTACTTCTATTCATGTGTGCCTTAGGACATTTGTCAATGTCCTTTGCCTATACTCTTCTATGTGATTGTGGCTTTCATGCCAACCTTGCTTGTTTCCAATTATATGTGTATGTGGAATTTGAACATACCTTTTATGCTTGATTTATAGTTTGAGTGACATGTAACTATGTCTCTTATTTGTTTGGCCCCTTGGCCACTTTCATATGCTTCTTGCTTCTTGCCTTGCATGCTTGATTTATTGTTACTCATCCATTTTTTGTAATGATCCACATCATGTATTATCTTGATTTCTTGAAGTCATGATGGACATCATTCTCCATCCCTCGTTAACAACTAACAACTAACACTTCTAGTTCTATTTCAATACTTTGTACATACTATTACATTATTATATCTATCTAAGCATATCCCTAGTGATCTAACAATCTCTTAATACAAATCATGCTCTATCTTGAGATATCTTGTCAATTATCATTGCTATATCATGTATATTTATAGAATAACACACTTGTAGGGCTATTTCTTCTGAGGGTAGTCATTATAGGGTCTTCATTCCTACCCTCAAAAGATAGATCAACAAATAGGGGTTTTGTCACAAAGATCAAAGCTCCTAAGTGTCAAAAAAGCATCATTCAAAATACCCAAAACAACAACCAGACATCAAGCCACTCAGAATAGACCAAGCAGATAGTGAAAATATCAAAATAGTTACCAAATTTAGCCTGTGCTAAGATTGGAATATAGGGTCAGTGCCACTACTATCCATTTTCAGTGCTCCTATCCAAACAACAAAAAAAACCAAACTTTATAGAAGTAGGCAAAAAAGTAAGTTTGGCTATAGTTTTATACAATTAGACCAGTTTAGAATCCTCAAATTTTAGTACACTTTTGCTTAGAGAATATATATATATATATATATATATATATATATATATGGGGAATTATGCATGAAATGATAACTCTCACTTCTAGTTCTAGATATGGCAGTTGGTATAACTTCCAAATCAAAATCCATGTTCCAAACATTGGTGATTGGGGGCAATGTGCATGACACATTTGTTATCTTTTGTTTTAAATTTTAGCATTCCCTAGGCATTATTAGTAGTTACATGCCTTATTCCATCTATAGGTGGTTGGCATCATTTTAGAGTGGCTTTCATACAAGCCTAACCTTCACATTTTGGAGTAGTTTTTCATATAAGCCTAGTGTACAAATTTTATAGTGGCTTTCATATAAGCCTAATCTCCATCTTTTTAAGTGGCCAAGAGTGGCCTAGTTTTTAGCATATATTCAACTATCCACACTATATTATTAGATTATAAATAATTTATGGGATTTAAGATCTATCTCATATGACACATATTTCATATAGGTATCATCTCATAGCTTCACTTCATAAGGCAATGATGGAGCCAAAGGACTAACTAGCCTTTGTATTCTTGAGACACATATTCAGAGGGATTAGACACATATTCCAAACATTTATTAACACATACGTGATCATCTAACTTCACTTAGTAGGAAAAAATGGAGTTAAATGGCTAACCTTTACATTCTTGAGCCACTCTTAGGGAATTGAGTACTCAACTCTATTCATGATATTACTCTTGGTACAACATCAACTAGCATTACTCAACATCACTCAACATCACAACATGTTTTGTATTGGTCTATGTACTTAATGAGGTAGATTCACTCCTTTCTCTTCCTCTTTCTCTTACCTAGCTTTGCACATTATTATTTTAGATATAATGTATCTAATAAAAACTGATCTACTCTTTGTTTTCTTTTTAAAATTTCACACTTCACAACGTGTTATCTCTATACACACCTAACATCACATAGATTCATAAGCTTCACCCTTACAATTAATTTTAGGTATTCTTTCTATGTTTCCTTTATCTTAGTGTTTCAATTTTTGGAATCACTAAAAAAAAGGGGGGGAAATGTAGTCATATAACATGTAAAAATTTGTAACTTGAGTGTGGCTTAGGACACCCAACCCATAAGTCCCTCTTACTTGCTCTCATGACCCTCATAGGCATGTTTTCATTGATTCATATTCATTTGTATCCTTTTATACTTGATACTAGTTGAGCCAAACCCCTTTTTTCATGACCAATCCATCTCCTTGGCCCTATCAGCTTAGGACAATAACACTACACTTGGACTATAGCACCAATGCCACTCCTATCTACTTTCATCACTCCTATCTAAGTATATTTTTTTCCCCAATGATTAGTTCCTTCTAGTTTCCCATCCTTTTTATTATCGACCTAATGTAAGTACATTCAACCCATGAACAATATATCCTTATAAAATCCCATTCAAAGCTCATTTGGAAAGGGTTGGAAAATATCACTAAGTAAGAATACAAGGAAAAATACTTAAGTAATCTTCCCTATTCTTTGCATACAACTAGCCAATATACTTAGAATATTATTCAAATCCTTACTCCAATCCCTATCCACCTCAAGTACATATAGTTTATCATTTTCTATATTCATACACTCAATTGCACAAAACACATAAAATGGGAGAACTATATGTGGCTTGATCCCTCTTTGGAGTATTGGTATGTAGGTATTATGCCCATATAAGGGATGTGGATACATGTTTAGTGAATCTTACACAAACTAACCTCCCTCTCTTTTAAATTGGTCAAAGCATAATGGAGTATAGGGTTTTAAGAAATAATTTTCTCTATAGGGAGCTTTATAGACTTATAGTTGTCAAAACTTCATAGACAGGGTCATATAGACCTAGCGAACAAAACCCAAAAAGCTCAGATCCTTAGAAAAAAATTGGTAGAGGTGTAATATAGCACTAGTGCCACTCTTATCCATTTTTGGTTCTCCTATCCAATCATAAAATGAAGGTCATATCTTAGTTTGTAACAATGTCCCAATCTTGCATAGTGAATATTAGACCCTGTCTTAATTGTATCATTTAGTTTTTAGCTAAGTCTTCTTTTTTATCTCTTATTACTATTTTTATAAAGATCATAATTTCAATATAATTTACACAAATTATTATCTTAATTATTTCATATTTATTTACTAATTTTACTACTCAAACCCATTAACTAAATTAGGAATAATACACCAATATTCCCAAAATTGTTAAATAAAAAAGCATAGTTATATGATTTAGATTCATAGCTATGGTAGAATTATATACATTTTACCATTATTATACACATTTTCAGCATGAAACATATATAAGTTGAGTATGTTATGCAATATGTGCATAATATTGTAAAATCCAAATTAAATTCATATTTCAAAACCATTTCACATACTAATACCCCACAGACTTTTATGGACTTTGTCAAACCAATATATGAATATAGTTGGTTCACCTTTGGGTATTGTTGAGGTGATAAAATCACTTAATATTTCCATGTTTTCAAGTTGGATTTAATTATATCAACCAACCTTACTAGGTTATAAGTATCAATAGGTTGCATGGTTGAGCTAATTTCAACTACTAGATAGTAACTTAGTTTTATAGCCTTGTAATGATACATACTTTGGAAAATAACTTTCCAATTGGAGAGGTGGTTAAATTGACACACATGTATATTCTCAAATGTTAATCTTGTAATTTCAATCTATTTTAAGTAATTTTAATCTAGATTATTTGCACTAATTTTAAACTATAACATGTTCTTAGTTGTAGGTTAGTCACAAGTAAATCACTCAAATTTAAATCATGAAAAGATAAGGTGTGCATACCTAGTCAAGTACTTATTCATTTATTTTAAACTAGAAATTTACTTATTAGATTAAAGGGGGGCATGTAAATGATATTTTTTGATTATTTAACACCTTAGTCTTGTATACATGAAAAACTCAGACCTTGGTTGTTCCTCTTAGTTTTACACATGCTTTGATTTGATAATCCTTGAATTTTCTCTATTTTATTCCCCTTGACCTATCTCTTAATTTAAATAGTCTTATATTGATGAAACATACATTGTATCTTGCCTAAAATCCTTAAAATGTGTTTAACTTACACATCTACAAATTCTAAGCTTATACTTATTCTCCTACTCTCTAGACACTAATGTTTGGGATCAAAAGTAGCGTTGATGTTACTATCTTAACCCAATGTAAGTGTCTAATACTCTAAATTCATCAAATTTAAAAATGAAATGTATTCTAATGGTTGGCCTAAGTGCTTTAATGTGAGTTATCTCCCAATAAGATTGGTATAAATATAATATCAACCCTCATTCATTCCTTACCTAACAATAAAATAAAAGAGACCAAGGCACTTATCAAGAATTCAATGGATCAAAATCTTCCATATTTACATACCAGTCATAGGTAAAAGACATCTACATGTCTAAAGTACTAAAGGACCATTCATAAGGTCTTATTTTCCAAGTTACAAGTTAGGTCACTGCTTTATTTGATTTACATGCATTGCATGATTCTAACATAATCCAATATGTATGAGAGAACTACATGCATCTAGGTCCATATTTTAGAGTATTGCATGTGTAGGTATTTCACTTTGATAATAGGGTCATTGAAGGTCAATTCCACATCATGTGCTCACTAACCATTTTCCCCCAAGTTCACATTGAATATGAAAAGTTAGGGTTTTGTCATTTTATAAGGAATGGAAATCCATGACCTAGATATAAATATACTAGAGTGAAGGAAAATCTGAACCTAAAAGCATCTAGGTGGTTACATCATGTTTTAGTTGATATTTTATATAGGACACTAGTGTCAAACTTAGACAATAACATCAATTTAACCATTCAAGGTTAACATAACTATCCATAGAACCATAGACACTAGATCCAAAATATAAAAAATATTCCAAAACTATATTCTCACCTAATTTTATCCTATTTTAGATCAATATCTTCATTATTATCATATCCATATAAGTACTTTATTCTTTGTCATTTCTATATCTAGCATAGTTTTAATTTTTATTTAGTATATGATACATCTGATATTAGATTTAATTGGCCTAATGTAGGTCTAATATTCACCATTTTCCCCTATCATTTATATATCCTTAACATTATCTACCCAAGAGGATCCAAATCTAAATTAGGGTTAAATAGATGCTCATATTTATCTCCCCATTGTGAACTTAGTGTAATAAACTAGTGATATTGTTGAGGAACATATATAGGTACAATATCTATCATTGTAGTAGCTTGGATTCTATAGGTATGTATAATGAGACTCTATGTTCATGAATAAATATTAGGAGTAATAGGATAAGGTGTTTGTAGAACCCATCATTTATTATTTTGTGTTTTCTTTAGAAAAACAATAATATGAACATGTGTAAGATCTTTAGATATATGAATGTTGTGTGTAGTGGATGAGGATTATGTAGAACTCACTATATATATCTGATGTAATGGTATCTCAAGTATTGACCACTTAGTAAAGGGGATTGCCCATTTCATACCCTTTTATGGTGGATTAGCCTTAGTAGGCTTTATAATTAACACATGGGTATAAATTTCTCTTATTCAAGAGGATGCTCATATGAAACTCTAGATACTATAATTACCTAATTATAATGAATTTATTTAACACACTTATGAACTATAGAGGGTATTTATCTAAGGGTATTTATCCAAGGTCATCCTAATAAAATAATAAAAAACACCTGTAAAAGGTCTAATTGAAAAGGTAGTAACCACATGTGTGGAACCCACCTATAAAAGTAAGTCAATCTCACCAAGAATCTATTGTGAGGTACCATCAAATGCTCTAACTAATATGGTATAAGAGTGTAAATCATGATGATTATAAACCAAGTGTGTAATTAAAGTCATCCTATAAATATTCATGATTACACCATTATCAATCATAACACTATGTGTAAGTTGGTGATCAAGGTAGGTTGGAATGAATAAAGATTGAAGATCTAAGTCATCATTATTAATCTCACTATCTTTGAAGGAAATAAAAGGTCTCTAAACCATATAAGGTTTATATTGTGTATAGGCACCAATAATCCCATGTAGTGGGTGTTCATAATGTGATGGAGGAAGATGTGCATTATATATCATTTTCTATTTTGAATCATTTTTAGAATGGTCTTGTAAAAGATTATTAAATATATTTTATTTTTTGTGATCACTAGGTTCTAAACATAATTCCTTAGAGGATCATCAAATTTAATATTTTGGTCATCAATGAAGTCATATATATTATGATTCAAGACAAAAAATATGTTTATAAAATTTCTAGGGCCTTGGTGATAATCATAATAGGTATTCACATCATATCCTTTGGGTAGAGGCTGACTCCTATTAACCTCTATAGTATGAGGGAGAGATATAATATGACACTCTACTAACCGTGAGAGTAATGAAGTGGGAGATTTAGGTAAGTGTGTAAATTATCTCCTTGTTGCATTAGATAAGATAATCTAATTAGGATAATGTGAAACTTCATTAACCATGGTGGTTGTTTCCTTTTTAGGATCAATAGGTTTTACCTTATAAATTGGTTTAATTATAAACTTGGTATTATATGTAAATGTAGGAAGTGTGTTTGATACATACTTAAGTTTATTTAATGAGATAAGTTTCACCTCATGGTCCTAAATAACATGGTACAATTCATCAAAGGATTTAATTTTTTTCAAAATTATGGAATAAAGTAAAGGATAAACTAAACTTTTTTACAAGATGTATTGAAGTTATTTATTTGCCATAGAATTGGTCATTTTAGTTAACATTATATTATACCTCAATACATATTCATTTATAACTTCATTAGTTTCTTATTTAATTTTTTTGATTTGGGTATAGGAAAACATTTTGGTAATGTTAATAATTGAGTGTTTCAAAAGCCACCTCAAAGCATAGTATTTGAGGCTCAGAAATAATTTCATCAAAATATTATAATTGGATGAATAATCAAGGCATTCCACATAAAAATATCAAATATGATTCTTAGGATCATACTTTCCATCATAAAATGGGAAATTAATTTCAAAAAAATTAGTTTGTAATGGGTGCAAAGATATCTCAGATGCAAGAGGGTTATGCAACACATATTTAGAATCAATAACATGAGGAGACTTTACTTAATTTTTCTCAATTTTTGTAACCTTGTCCTCTAAGGTCTTTATAACATGGAGTCTTTGAATTGTAGATCCTAGTTTAAAAATCTAAATAGTGACCAATTTGGATGTACACATGGTTTGAGTAGTATTAAACATTAAAACCAATACGTTTATTGAAATAATTGGTAATTCCATGGTATATGTAGCAATATTGTTTCTAAGAAATTAAGGTTTAAATAAATATCATGTTCCACCATTAGAAGTATGAAGTGGTAATGTGATCAAGGAGAGGGTTGTTCGTATTTGGGGATGACCTATATCTCAAATAACATGATTAATATATGGACTTACTTGATCATTTGTGATTTTTTATGTTTTAATTTATAATATAGTTCTTAGGATTTCATAAATATATTAAAGGTTTTAATGAATACACTCATGAAATAATGCAATGGATTGCACTTGATCATGGTCTATTTGCTCATGTTTATTAGCTTCATTGGATTTATGGTTTTCATTTTCATAATCTTCCTTTATTTTAATTGTTGAATAATTTATGCCATCAAGCCTAGAAAGGATTTAACCTAAGTCTTGAGTACCCTATTAAACCTAAGACTTCACCCTTCTCATACCTCTTAATTAGCCAAGGTGTTTCAAAGGAAGATCACTGATCATCTTATCTAGGCAATAGTTTCAAAGTGTTTGGTAATACTAAGAAAAAATCATGGTGGTTGTATTTAATCCCTATTTCAACAATTTTAAAGTGTCTTCCTTGTGATTATACATGTGTAAATATCCATATCAGGCCTTGAGGTGGTCTCAATTGTCCAAATTTGCCCATAATGAAAATGACTAAATGTGGAAACTTATGACTCATCATGAATTCATCTAGTGTATTGAAGACCTGAAAGATATGGCTTGATCATAAGTGTTAAGGATGTTTGAAATATATATGATAACCTAATCAAGTTATTTAACATGTTCTAAGGTCTTTTAATAGGTATTGCAGTGATCTCTAGTTGAAGCCTTCACTTGAAGTCATATATATTGCTTTAAAGGGGGTGTTTGACCTTAATGTGATGTTTTTTGACCTAATAATTACACTAAAACCATCAATTATGTCTTTTAAATCCTTCATTAATCCCATTATTCCATGACCAAACTATTTCATATGCTAATGTTGTATTCCCATAAGTCAAAGACCTTTATTTCCCACTAAATGTGCCCCACATATGTGAAAACGTGTCCCTTCAAATTTTTAACTTGTACCATGTGTTTTGAAACATTTAATAACTGATATTTTCCCTTTTACTACTTTATATTGATGATTCATGGTTTGAAAACATGAGAAAATGTAGGGATCTAGTGTTTTATAAGAGTTCTTAGCCAAGTATGAATCTGTACAATATGAATTTAGTTAGATGGAGTTAGGGGTATAAAAAGGGAGTTAAAAATAGGAATTAAATGAAATAATCTAGGTGTTTTAGAGCCAAAAGAGCCAAAAACTAACCCCCTTCCTCCATTCATCTCTTTGGCAGCTTTGTAGATCCCTTTAGGTTTGTGTTCAGACTATATAGGATAGAGAAAGTGAGGGTCTAAGATTTTATCCGAAGGAAGGGGGTATAATGGACTTCCAATAATAGGAATTAATTTAAAGATTAATACTCTATGATGTATTAATAAAAACTAAGAAGTTAAGTAATCTAGTCACCTTCTTCATTTGCATAGGGCCAAAAAAGGGGAATAGTTTCAATACATTGTTAACCTATTTGATGAAACTAATTATTGCTTCTATCTTATCTAGTATTTCAAAGTCCTTACATGGAATTATCCACATGTGGTTCACATTTATGGGCCTATGGGAGAAAGAAACATCTAGGTTGACACTATATGTAGACTACAAACAAGGTCCCATTGATGAAAAGGATATTTAATGAATATGTCTTAGAATGAATAGTGTTTTGTGGTGTAATGATGGTGTCTTGAAGTTGTTAAAATATACTTAGTTAATTTTTAATGGTTATATTGACATCAACTAACACAAGATGTCACCTCCAAATGAGATTTCCTGCATGTTTGAGGCTCCATTTCAAGGAAGGACATTGTGTTTGATGAGGATGTATGTGGAATGTCATCAGAATATCATAAAATAAGTAAGGAAGTATTTTATTCATATTAAAATTTACTTCTCTTATGATGAATTAACTCATTATAGCCCTCACATACCAAGAAACTACCAACTATCCCTCTAATGCCTTCATAGTCTTGTTTAGCAGAAGTTGAGGTATATATAGAGTCTTAGGTTTCCATTTCTTACTACATATGCCTATTTAATGACCTAAAATTGTTATTATATATTAAGTATATGAGTATTGTGCCTAGGGTACTTTTATATCATCTTGGGTATGAGTCAATAGTCTAATTAAATCCCTCAAATAATCTCTACCATTTGATAGCCTCATCACTATTAACTCACTCCATATTAAGGCCTGAGTTCTAAGTTTAAAGCCCATGTGAAATTTACAACCATCACTCACATGTTTAAACTCTCTACCCAAGCATAAGTCATAGAATAAAGGTCTAAATAACACATAAGGCTATCAATTTCCATTGGTACTATGATGAAATAGACCCATTCATGTATAAGCCCCATGGAGAGAGCATAATCATAAGACCTTTCAAAACTAATATATGAAATTGAGTCTAAAATGTAAAGAAGAGACATGAATATGTAGATGTATATCTTAAGGATATGTATTTGGACATAATAAAGTCATTGGGGTATCAAGTATAATTGTGGAATCACTCTCCTCACTCAGGAACCTACTTGAAAGCCCTCATGACAGTCAATGCATTTGAGCTATCTACCTATAAGACTATAAATAGTATATCATCAACATTTATAATGAGATGGTATATGTATGTAATGATATAAATTAGACTAAAAAATAAATCAAAACATATATGTCATGCCACTATGGGAAAAGAAACCTATAGGAGTGCACAAATGAACTAAGTTAGACATATACAATTAGCCCAAATTACCTAATCAGTGAGGGTGCCAAACTAATGAGAGTGGAAATTTTAGTATATATGTAAAGGAGAAATACAATATGATGATGACATCCACACACCTTAATAGATCATATGATTGTGTGATCAAGTCAGTGACTATCTGGTCTAGGCTATAAACCTAGAACATGGAAGTTGTGATGTGACTGTGTATACAAGTGTTGTTGGAAAAGTTGGGAACGACAAGCCTCAAAGGCTATAATCAAAACTTGGAAAAATGTCACTTGAGCCCTAAAATCCATCATTTTAAGGGGGTAAAATAGGATATTGGGATATTCGTCACTAACTATTACAAGCATATATACAAGATAATGGTCATCAAAATAAGCTTAAGAGAGAGAAGGGGTGATTTGATGGTTTGGGAAAATAATAAAATGAATAGAAGATGGAGATTGGATTTGGAAAGATTCTTTGACAAATTTAATGCTATAACTTCACCTATAGGTGGGTGGAAGTTAAAACACCCAGTCTTAGCCTACAAGGCCTAAAGACACAACTAGGTCTCAAGATCCCACCTTCACCTTAGTAATAGATCCAAAACCCCAAAGTAGACTCAAGATAATGTGGAGGTGTATAACTAAGTTTTAGACCCAAAAAGAGGTTTATGAAGAATGGGAATGAAAAATAATGGTATAATTTATTCTTAACACCTTATCAAGCTCCATTGCCTTAACCAACAATGTTAATTTATCACTTTAAACACTCATATATTTCATCATAAAGGACTCAGACCCAAGGATTTTATGGGAAGTTGGGTACCCCAATGGACTCAAGATCTATGAAGGAGAGAGTGGGGTTCAAAGGCCCAACTCTAGAAACAAATGTTAACATTGTAACCTGCATAAACTACCTAGAAAAGAGTTTTAAGCACACCATATTTTATTCATATCTCCATGTATAGTTTACATGGGACAAAAGGTTATTTAATAGATATGAAGGGGTCTATAGGATAAAATTTCATGACAAAAAGTTTTGGTTTAGAGGTTTATACTCTATGAACTAGTTAAACCCGATGAAGAAATTATTCCCCCAAATGCATCTAAATGAGATAATTAGGCTATGAAATATTCCAAATGGTCTTCCCAGGTCCCCTAAGCACCTAGATCCTATACAAGTTAGAACATATAGGGTATTTACTATACATAGCAAACCTAAAAGAGACACTATAAGCCTATATACAAGAAATTGAGAAGGATTTGAATATCCCATATGTTTTTGAGGAGGGATAAGGACCTTAAGGTCTCAAATGAATACACATTAGCCAATTATAGGGGTCTCCATGCCTGATAATTACTTGTAGATAGGCTTAGGTGCTTAAATGAGAGACTGTATGCATATAAGAGGAATTAAATGGCTTGATCAATCCAATTTAGATGCTTTGAGGAAAATAAGATGTGATTTTCATTTTAGGAAAGGTGTCTAAGTGTTTCAAAACTCTAGCTTGGGGTCAAAACTCAAAAACCCTGCATTCAAACCTATTGATCTAACGCCTTCCTCAAGGTAATGCCACTTGAAGATGGAATAGAGGATAGAATATGGATTAGATGACATCTGCAAACTTCATGGATATGTTTATCATACTATTTAATGTGTGTGATCTAAAAGTGGTTAAAGTTGGTCACCTTGACCTAAAAGTGCCTTAGGACTACTCAAAATGTACATTTCTCACTCGAGGGGAAACTTGGAAAGCTCATAAATAAAGAAAAAATTGAATGGGGAGATAAGCACTTTCAAAGATTTTAGGATATTTTTATATAAGAGATTAGTGGAATTGGTTCATAGGTTAATGTTTTAACCTTTATGAACCATTGTTAAGTCTCTAGAACCCCTTAAACCTCCCTAAAATGCTAATAAGGACTTGACTAGGAAGATATTAGGTAAAATGCATCCAAATTCATTGAAATGACTTGGTAAACACTTGGATAATATATTACACTTAGATGAGACCTCATGTATGATATTGATCTATATGCATAATGTACAAATACCCCCCAAAACTCTATTTTTAACAAATTTTTGTAGTATTTTAAAGGTGTAGAGTTGATGAAAATTTTAAGATCAATGGGGGAGGTAGTATGAGATGCCTTATATCTTTTAAAACCATAAAATTTTCACAACTCTTCTTGAAAATTCTTCTATAAGTCCTCACCAAACAAGCAGTCTTTGAATGCAAGAAGGAGGTGACCTAGTCATCTAAGTGAGGTAAGATTATATGTATGAGCTATTTTCAAAGCCTAAATATTAGTATATAAGACTAGTTTAGATATTAAAAAAATTTACTTAGTAATATTCAAGGTTTTATGTAATATCTCATAGCCATTTAAATGGTGAAGAAGAAAGAGATTAAACTACTTATCTAGTAGGCCCACTTAACCAATAAAATGAGTATGTTCATGGGCATAGAAGTATAGTATGGATTGAATGCAGGTGTGAGATATTTTAAAAGCCTAAATATTGGTATATAATTTTAGTTTATATATCAAACAATTTCACTTAGTAATCTTCATGGTTTTATGCAATCTCTCATAGCCATTCAAACGGTGAACAAGTAATATACTAGACTACTTGTCTACTAGGTCCACTTAACCAAAAAAATGAGTATGTTCATGGGCATATAATTCTATTATTTATTGAATTCACCATCACGAAACCCATGTATATATATTGAGGTAATCAATTTTCACATCCATGGCCATTATAGAGGATTTAGGCAATTTTTTGAACATAGTCAACATGCAAGGAAGAGATGGCCACTAAATGCTTCATGAAAGAGGCCTAACTAGATATTTTCAATGATTTATAATTTATATAAGGAGAGGTAATTGAAAAAGAGTGTCATTAATGGGTCAAATTTTTCTAAAAATAGACTCCAATGCCCCAAATATGCTCATTCAAAACACCAATCAAGATAGGCAATGTATAGAGGAGTGTGGAGGCTATTGATAACTACCAATTGAAGGAATGGTGGTCATTAATGATCCATTTATTTTATACAATGATGCATTACCTTTTAATTCTAACTCATTCTCTCATATATTTATGCATTAATTCCATTGTAGATATCCCTCATCTAGGTGTATTAAAACTCTGCCCCATTGTGCTTTAAGAACCTTGAGAATCAATAAAGAAAAGACTGATTTTAGTCTTCTTTTCTAGCATTAGTATGTTATGGTTATTTATTTGTATAAAGTGTGGTGTTTATCCTCCCTTACATGTCCTCTCCTTTACCTATTTTTTAGAATACCATCTTATGTAGGTCATGTGATGTGTTAGATTGTTGGTAGCTATGTTAAAGAGTAAGTTGGTTGATAGTGCCTCAAGCAAACCTCTTTACATTACCTTCAAGTTAAAGGAATCCTTCATAGAATTAATATGAAATACTCATGATTAGGAGTTTATTAGGAAGTTTTTTTCAATCATAAACTTCATTTTTATTCACAAATTATTTTTAAAGATTAGTTAAGAGTGGATAGATGAATATTGGTGCATCACCATCTTTAGAATAGGTTTTCTTTTCATGTTTTCATTCTATCTCTTTTCATCCCAACATCATTATGTCTTAATAATTGAGTTTAAGTTTATGTACCAAGGGATATATCCCCATAACTTATAACTTTTGTGATCCTATAGGTCACCCATAGCCTTTGGACTAATCTCATGCTACCCCAAACATGGAGATAACTAAACCATCTTATCCTTAGGGTAAAGCTTGGAGAGTTAACAATAAATTGATCAACATGTTGCTAATTGTCAACATGAGTATCATCATGGACCATGAGATTAGGTTCATCATTGGTTTGAGACAACTTAGGTGATAAGATGGGGAGATCATGTGTTAATGGGCACACCTCCCAATCTAAGGGTATGCGTAGGTTTCATGCAATATAAAATCTTAATTAACCTAAAAACCTAGGAATCAATTTTTTTTGCATATATATAATTACGTTCACCAAAATTTTAGCCCTAAAAATTGATATGGATTCTACTATGAGTAGATATGGTTAATAATATATAAATTAATAATCACAAGGGTGATAGAAAGATATATAGTAATCTAATTAATTACAAAACTTATATAGAACACATATTGAATTTATTATGTTAGTATATGATAAAAATAAAAAGTATAGCTATCCTATATATTGAAATGATAATGAAATAAGATAGTTCATTTTGATGTTAATACAAAACTAGACCTGTAATAGGTAGAAAGAAAACTAGAAAAATATTTTTGAAATAGTCACTAAATTTTGGGATGTGCTGCTATAGTTGTGGATACTTACACTAGAATGGAAAATTTTCATTAATGTTAGTGTCTTGATTACATTCAAGTGTCTAGTATGTAATAAATATTTAAAATATATGTGACCACCTAGATGATTCTAGGTTCATCATCATATTCAGTCTAGTATATTGAGATATAGGTCATAGATTGTCTCTCCTTATCAAATGATCAAACCCTAGTTCTTCATCTTCATAGTGGTTATAGGAAAAATGGGTTAGTGGGCACATGGTTTTGATCTACCCAAAATATCCTCTATTAATGAGGTTTTCCTACATATTTAATACTCTAAATAAGACCTCAAATTTCTATAGTTTTCCCCTACATGTTGGTTTGGGTGTGAATCATGTAATGTGTGATAAGAAAGTACAATAGTGACCTAGCTTGTAACTTATAAAATATAGATCTTAGACCAATAATTTAGTGCTTTATACCTATGGATGTGTTTTCCCTATGACTAATATATAAACATGACAAAAATAAGGAAGCTTTACTCAATTGAATGCTCTATAAATGTTATTTTTTATGAATCTAGGTTTGTGCTAGGTGAGGAATGAATGAGGGTTGATATTATATTTATACCAATCCTTTTAGATAATATATCACATAATATCACTTAGAAAATCCATTAGGATAAATTTAATTTTCAAATTATATGAATTTAGGGCACTGGACACATGTGTCATGTAAGGACACTTGCATCAAAATAGGTGTCTGACTTAGATGCAAGTGTTTAGGAAGTAGATATGTAAGTACATGTCAAAAACTTGTAAAGGTGGAATATAAGTATGTTTTAAGTATTATATGAAAGATATAATGCCTAGGTCATCAACATGATACTAGTCATACTAAGAGATAGGCCAATGGACATAATAGAGAGTAGATGCAAGACTTGTAGAAGCATAAAATATCTATAATTGAGAGGAATAACTAATGTCTAGTTTTTATAAGTGTATAATATTGAGGTGTTATCTAGTTCATAAATATCATCTAAATCTCCCCCCTTAATATAGTATTGAAATTACTAATTTAAAAAGAAGGAATACATACCTAGGTGTGTATAACACACCTTGCCCTTGCTTGAGTTGAACTTGAATGCTTTTCTGATGACTGACCTAAAACCAAAAGCATGTTACAATATACAATCCATGTATATAATCTAAAATTTATAGTATTGAAATTATGGAAATTGAAAGAAAGAAATATTTAGGAGTACACCTTTATATCGATGCAACCATCTTGCCTTTTGGAAATTTCATTTAAAACATGTATAAGAGGTCCCATGCCCCCACCTTTGGAGAAAAGATAGATTTCCACCTGGTAGTTGAGACTAGCTCAACCATGTAACCCAATCATTCTTATAATGTGGTGAGTGTGACTAAATGAAGTCAACTCATACTATCAAACTAGTGAGGATGGATGATAAAATCAAGTTTAACCTACAAAATTAGTAAGCTTGAGTGATTTAATCACCTTAACCATACCAAAAATTGAACCAACTACTGTAGTAAATTGGCTCAATAGAGTCTATAAAATTCCAACATAGTGGGTGGTGATAGTCCTTGAAAGTATTATAAATATGAAAATGATTTTTATTTTTCAATAATAGGCACACATTGCATAACATATGCACCTTATATATGTCTCATGTTGAAACTATGTATAACAATGGTACCAATATATAGAATTATTCCATAAATGTGTATTTGAGTCATATAATTTTGTAATTTGGCCAATTTGAAACCATGTGTAGAGAAAATACTTCCAAATAATGTCTCCACTATAATATAAAAATTAAAACTTATATAAGTGCCAATATGGATGACATGTTTTTAGAACATATCCCCACTATATTTTGGGTATGTTGCATATTGAGTAAGTGTGAATAATATGTTGCAAAAAAATTCCCCCATAAAATATGAATATATGAATGTTTGGAATCCATCCCTCTTAGAGACGAACCAAATTATAGGCCCCCTTTGAGATAAGGGGAGATAAAAACTATTAGTTACCTCACCTCAAAAGAATAAGATAAACATATAACTATGAATGAACCATGTAACATATAAAGGGACATGTCTAGGTAAATTTATCATTGAAATGCATAGAATGTGATCACATTAATTCCTAAGATACATGATAAATATCATGGAAGCATATAGATAGTAATAGTACAAGTTTAAAAAGTAACCAATCACACACACAAGAGTACTCAAAATTAAGTCAATAATCATTAGTACAAAGAGAACATAAACAAGGGGAATGTTCAAATGCAACACAATCAAATAGACATGACTTATTAAAATTTCCATAAATCAATAAATGTCATAATAAAATGTAAACATACATCAAACAATGACATATTCAAATGTCAAATAAGCAAACAAAGGCATGGGGGCCACAAAAATTGGAGTATATTCAAATGCTCAACAAATAAGACAATAGAAAGGAAATAAACTCAAGGAATCATATGAATGAAATAAAAAAAAACCAACATAAACATAACATACTATTTCCTAGATATATGTGGTATCAAAACACAACAAGTATATATCATATCAAGTACACATCAAAAGATGTAAGCATGGATAAAGACATGTGTAAGTACATAAAATCATACATGATAATGTAAAGTGACCATATAATGATATAACCTAGATATATCATGATCAAAAGAAGGTGAATGACCCTAATGTCCTAGTGACATGAGAATAAGGAAGGCCCAAAATCCAAAAGTGCATAAACCATGTATATGTATATTCCTGTATCACACTCGAATAGAAGTGTGAAACACATGTATATAGAAATAACTGATATGATATCCATCAACATGGAACTAACAACATATATTCCAATGAGACAATAATATAAGTGCATGCCAAATATATTTTTGGAGTTTTGAATGTTTTAATTTTTTTTTAGTATTTTTGGAATATTCCAAATAAATAACTACCCTATGATCTCATCCAATAGATGATATTTGATGAGGAGTGGTAAATGTATAACATGTCCTAAAAAAGATGTGCCATATGTGTGCATAGTAGAATTAGGAACTATATCATGGTATTTTGGTAATTTTGTATTTGGAATTTTTATTTCAAATATGATTTATTTCATTTCTATTAAGATTGTTTTCCAAGTTTTTCATTATATTCAAGAAAAAATGGGCTAATATGTCACATATTTGAGCATGATTATGATCCATGTGTGACATTACACTAATATATCTAACACAAAAACTAGATGTCATATCTTTATTCACATGTTCTATACCATATTCTAGAGATGTAAATAATTTCAAGGTACATATATTGAATTCCCAAGTTGGGTCAACTATAATATTTTGACCTAGCTTGCCATCTATGCAAGGTCTAATGATTTTATTTTTCAGGAAAGAGTGGTAATTTATTCATATGAAGGCACAAATATAACATTACCCCTTTTCGGCACTTTTTTCTCTTTATGTACTTTATCCTTTTATATCATGTTTTACTCTTTTTGGTGTTTAGGTAACATATCTTGTTTTATTTGTTCCTTTATTTTGGATTTTCTTTTATTCACATGCTCTTGTTATTTTTCATTAGACAAATGTATCTTTGAATGATTTTAAATATTATTACCAATATATCCCAAGACTTGATGGCCATTTTGATCATATATGGAAATAGGATGAGTGATGGCTTGGGAATGTTTTCCCAATCCTTAAACATGATAACCAATTTTTTGTAAATATTTCATTCTAAAACTATACTAATTGGAAAATTGAGTATCATTATTGAGAGGTAAATTTGTATACTTTTCTTAATTTGATGTTTCTTTTTGGACCTTTTCTTTCCCTTTGTGATATTGGTAACTGTTTTTCCTCTAAATTTTTATTTGGTACCCATATTTGTTGTTTTAATACATCTTATTTAGGAGAGGTACTCATAATGTGAATTATTTTCTTGAGTGATGTATCAATTATAAGATCACCACTAAATTTAAGACATTGTATTTTGTTTTGTAATGTAAAACAAAAATCTGTATGATGCCCATGCATTCTATGATATGCATATTAGTATTTGGATCTCCTTATAGGATATGATGGAGGTAATTTGATCACTTTATCTTGAATCATTTCCTTTAATATTTATCTCTAGTAACCTTTTATGTAATATTTGAATCACTTATTTTATATGTGTTTTATTATAGCTTTGAATTTGGATAAGAAACCTTGTTTGGTAACATTGGTATATAAAGATGTAAACATGTGATTAGCACTACCATATGTTGGATTTTATAGGTATATAATTTGATTTTTTAATAATGTGATCTTTGAATTGAAATATTTTTTCACTCTTATATTGGCATTCTTTTAATAATGAATTGATATTTTAAGGCCTCACAAGAAAAAATCCTAGGTACCTTAGATTGAACATGCATACATATAACATCTACCTTATCCCTTAACAAAGTCATAGCATGGACCTGGTTATAGGGATGATAAATATTTCCCTCATTAGGGTTAGGAATAATAATTTGAATACTATTTCCATGGGAGTTGTAATGAGAGCTTAAATTATGATTTATTTTGAAACCCTCTGATTATGTTGCTCAAGTTGGTTACTCCTTTCAATTGATTTCATCAAAAATGAAACATAACAAGTAACAAATACTATGATGTATTTCAAAATGAAGTAGTTAAGAGATATATCCATACTATACAATTTTTTAGATAAGGGGAAACTCTATTTTTTTTAATTTTGGACACTTTGAAATTAGGATTTAGAAAATAGTAAATTAGAAAACCCTAGGTCAAGTAGGGTTTTGAGACCAAAGGTCAAGATCACCATAATGTGAAAAATTAAGAGAAAGAAATATAAAGGGATTAGATATGTAATTTTGGAATATAAAATAGGTTTTTTTGAAAACAATTAATAAATGAGATGAACCCAAAAAAATAGGGAAACAAAAGTATAATGTATGGCTTATAGGTATAAATTTACTAAAAACATTCAAATGCTAAATTTGAGAAATTCATAGGATATTTTGGTAAGAATTTTTTTTTTTGTCTATATCAACATTATTATGAAAAAATTTTGAGTAATTTTAAATTTTATCTATTATGAATCAAAATTATGCCAAACAATGTGGAATGCTTTATAGGAAAAACACTAGAATATTCCCAATAAAGAATAAGAAATTTTGATAAAATAGTAATTTAGTTATAATAGTTGAGAGAGGTTTTTGAATAAAATATTATTTTTGATGAAACCTAGAAATTAATTTCAACATAAGTACACCATTTGACATATATATAAATATTTAATAAAAATAGTAAGTGAAAAAATGAAAAATTCTTACTAAATTTTGATTAACAAAAAGTAGTTTTTTAGTATACCAAACTGAGTAGCAAATACATCTAAGGAATTTTAAAATGAATTTGTTTTGAATCCAAAATGCACAATCAATAAATAATCCACTTGAAATAATTTGCAATGAAGCCCTTGTAACCAAATGAGGGTAAAACCTTAGGGTAAATTTTTAGATATGAAAATCCATCATAAAAAGTTGAAATCTTAGGAGGCTTAAAAGCCATAGATAAAAAATTGTATTCACATGAATTAGGTTCACCAAATTCTTAACCCTAAATTAGATAAGGATCCTAATATGGGTAGATAGGGTTAATAATATAAAAATGAATAAGCACAAGGGTGATAAATAGATCTATAAAAGGATAATTAATTTCAAAACTTAGATAGAACATATATTAAATTTATTATGCTAATATATACTAAAAATGAAAAGTACATCTATGGAAAATATTACAATGATAATGAAAACAATATACTTAGCTAGTTTTGATGCTAATATCAATCTAGATCTAGGACATGTAGGAAGAAAACTAGAATAATATTATGGAATATTTACCAAATTTTGGATCAAGTGCCTTTGTATCCATTGAAATTGCATCAACCTAGGATATTTTCATTGATGTTAGTGTCTAGATCAAACACATGTGTCTAATGTGGAATAGTTTATAAAACAAGATGTGGCCACTTGGATGCTTTTGTGTTCATCATCACCTTTGATTTCATGCATTTAGATATAGGTTATGTGCTTTCACTCCTTATCAAATGATAAAACCCTAATTCTTCACATTCATAGTGGCTATGGGAAAAATGGGTTAGTGGGCACATGACATTTAGCTTGCTTAAATAACCCTCTATTAATGAGCACTTATGATGAAATTATTTAGATTATTTGTAAAATTAGAATTCTATATCTTAAAATTAATATTAAAATAAGTAGATCTATAACAACAATGGGAAAAAGAGCATAATACTTGAATATTATGAATGAGAAAATTTAATTGGGAAACCTCCACAATAATTCAATAATAAAAAAATAAAAATATGATGATAAATTACTAACTACTATCTCCTATAAACTCTAGTCATCCATGGTTATTCCATAGGCTAACCATACTAAGAACATTAAGAAATACAATAAAATAATATGAAGGTATGTAACCCACAAGTTGACCACACATGTCCTTAGATGCACTATAGGTTAAGGGTATAGTATGCCCTTCCCATTTAGAGAAACATTATCCTCAATAATGAATCAAACTAGGATGTTTATATAGGAATGATTCATCCTCCCATGTTATATCTTCAGAATGCAGGTTCTTACATTTGATCAATACTACTTAATCACTCTAGTTTGTAGTTCTTTATTGCACATGTGAATGATATCTCTAGGCTCTAGAATGACTCAACATTATTCATCAAATTTTGGTAACTTAGTATGAGTGGAAACTCTATATCCAATTAAATTATTCAAGAAATATTCATGTAAAATTAGATGTATGTGAGTGGATGGGGGAAATTCTAGTTGATCAGTAACACTACCAATTTTTCAAAAGATTTGATAAGGACCATAATAATTAGATGATAAATTTTTATCCTTTTTTATATTTATTTAGAGACATATAATTATATGGTTACAAAGTAATAAATATCCAATCACCTATCTCAAAATACCACTCACTATAGTGTTGATCTGCTTATTGTTTCATTTTATTTTGTGTCATTGCTAAATTGTCTTTCAAACTAACTTATAGCTCCTATTTATGGTGAATGTGTTCCTCAACATCTTGAACCTTGGGATGCACCATAAAAGAGGAAGTTATATATTTAGGGTGATACCCATACAATTCTAAAAGGGAGACATTTTGGAATAAGTTTTAAAATAAGTGTTATACCACCATTTAACATGTGGCAACTAATGGACCCATTTGTCCTATTTATTGGAAAGAAAACAAAAAAGATACTTGTATAGACATTTGTTAAATAATTATATTTGTACATCATATTAAGGATGATAAGATGATCTATAAACCAACTAGGTGCCCAAACATGTAAATAACTGAATCTAAAAATTACTAGTAAATATGGGATACCAGTCGCTTACAATGATATTTAGAGTGCCATGAAATTTCTAAATTATATTGAGAAAAGAAGTTATTGCACTAGAAAAAAATGGTTGTAATAAGGAAAAAAATGAGAATACATAGTGATTCAATCCATAACTACCATGATAACATTTTTACCCTTAGATCGTGGTAACCCAATAATGAAATCCATATAAACCTCCTCCCAATCTTGGCTAAGGATGGATAAAGGTTAAAAAAGACATAGGGTCTTAATGGTTTAAATTTTTCCTATTGACATACCATGCATTAAACCACATATTTTTGGACATCCCCCTTGAGTCCTTCCTATAAAAAATCTTGCTTGATTCTATGATATGTTCTCAAAAATCTTGAGTGACTTCCTAGTAGACATGCATGAAGTTCCTGAAATATTTTATGTTTGAGGAGATAATGGTTACAAAGATATAATATGTATTTATAACATAATGAATTCTTATGACATGTAATTTTTTTAGCTCCCCTATAACCTTGTTGAATATTTTGAATCAAATCATGGGTAGAATTTTCATTCTCCCATTTTAATCTTTCTTCCTCTAGCCAATATGCCTAACAAATAGTTATTGCACATAACAATGCCCCAATTGATTCATCCCTTTGGGATAGTGCATCTACTACCACATTATCTTTTATTTTATTATATACTATTTTGAAATCATATCCTAACATTTTATAAACTAAAATTTATTATTTTTTTGATAATAATCATTATTCTAAAAAATATTTGAGGCTATCATAATTAGTCTTTACTAGATAGTAGAGATGCATGAAGTTTATGAAATATTTTATGTTTGAGGAGAGAATGCTTACAAAGATATAATATGCCTTTATACCATAATGCATTCCTATTCCATGTAAAATTTTTAGCTTCCTTAGAACCTTAATGAATATTTTGAATCAAATCAAGGGTAGAATTTTTGTTCTCCCATTTTAATCATTATTCCTATAGTCAATATGCCTAAAAAATAGTCATTGCACATAACAATGCCCCAAATTATTCATCCCTTTGGGATAGTGCATCTACCACCACATTCTCTTTTATTTTACTATATACTATTTTGAAATCATATCCTAACATTTTATAAACTTATTTTTGTTGTTTTTCAGATAATAATCATTGTTCTAAAAAATATTTGAGGCTATCATGATTAGTCTTTACTAGAAAGTGATGACCCATCAGATAAAGTATCCATTACTTGAATACATGTAGAACATTTATCATCTCTTTATCAAAGATTGGTTTGAGCCTATTTTTTCCCTTCAATTATTGAATTTCAAATTTTAGTGGTCTACCCTTTGGCATGATCACAACTCCCATGACATATCCTAATGTGTCACACTCCATATCACACATTTTTGAAAAATTGGGAGTAGCCAAAACTGGAGTTATGCACATAATCATTTTCAATTATTTAAATTCAATGGTAGCTAAATTAGTAAACTAGAAGGAGTCTTTCTTCAATGAAGAGGTGAGTGGGGTTATAATGTTCCCATAATTTTTGAAAAAACTATTATAGTAACCATTTAGCCCTAAAAAACCTTATAGGTTATTAAGGGTCTTGGAAACATGCCACTCCATCATCAATTGGATTTTTTAGGATAAAATTTCACTCTTTCATGTGAAATAATATGACCCAATTACTCCACCTCTTAGACACCAAAATCACATTTTTAAGGTATGGCATAAAGATGATGTTGTTCTAGAATTGAAAGTACCTATTTCACATGTTTCAAATGGTCTTCCTAATTTTTGTTGTATATGAGTATATCATAAAAACACCAATATAAAATTTCTCAAAAATGGCATAAAAATAGTATTCATCAAACTCTAAAATTTAGATGGTGCATTTGTGAGGCCAAAAGTCATGACCAAAAATTCATATTTTCCTTCACAAGTTTTGAAAGTTGTTTTAGGTATGTCCTCATTAAATATTTGAATCTGATGATACCTAAAGTGAAGGTCTAACTTGGTAAAATAAATATCACCATGAAATTTATCTAGTAAATCATAAATTACTAGAATAGGAAACTTATCTTTTATAATGTAATCATTGAGTTCTTTATAGTATATTCACATCTTACAAGAGTTATCCTTCTTATGCACCATGACCATAAGGGAGGAATCTTCACTTTGACTATGTTAGATGATTCTTGCCTTCAAAATCTCTTGTATCATCATTTAAATTTCACTCTTTTGGGCATAGGGATTCTTGTAGGGTATACTTTTGTGTAATGTACTTCTTATAATGTTCCTGATGGCATGATCATGTGTGCAACTTAGAGGAAGTCATTTTGGCATGTCACCAAAAAAAACATAATGGTCATCCAACACCCTTTGCTAATGAGGATTTGTAGACTCTTGGTTGTTTTAAACTATTCAAAAAATAAGTGTGCCACAAATACCTTAACACCTTTTCTAAGAATATTCATCATTTGATGGGAACTAACCAATTGTTAATATTCATCCCATAATCCACTACTTCAAAGGTCCTACCTTCTTAATGGAACCTCATAAATAGTTCCTAGAAAATCATCTCAATAGTGCCCAAAGTGGTGAGAAACTACACTTATAAAATTATATTAGCTCCTCCCATTAGAATATAAAATATAAGGGAATCTAAAAATTAGTCTCTCATATAAATATTAGTACTATGGTATTTTCTAGAATAGTTGATGGTACACCATCTATAATCATGACCATAAATTCTAGAGATGGGTTAATAAAATAGTTCAAATGAGTATCCAACTTACTATTGATTACATTATGTTTAATCCTATATTCAATTAACACATTCACCTTCTATTTCTTTAGGAAACCTACCACCTTAAGAGTTTGAGGAGTATTAATGCTTGAAAGTGCATGATAGGAAATAGTAGGTTGAGAATATTTAGATTCATCCTCAAGTTCCTTCAAACCTACCCCTAAATCCTCACCATCTTCTTCCTCATTATCACCTTCATTGAAAAATAAATTATTTTCATCACATTGATGTACTTTGTTCCATTTGTTATCACAACTAAAATAAAAACCTTTTACAAGCTTTTCCTTAATTTGTTGAGGTGTCAATATAGTAGGTTATGGAAATGATGGTCTTGATAAGGTGCAATCATGAACATTAGTGTAAAGTATTTTTTTATCAACTCTTTTTCCTCATATAGGCATGCTCTTGGTATGGCTTTAGATACATTACTAGGATGAAACACAAAAACCTACAATTATATTCTGTCTTTTAGGCCACTCAAAAATAGGTCACTAAAATTTTATTCAGTGATGTTTGCCACATGTAAGGAGAGATTATTAAATAAATGGATCCAATCCCTTAAAATACTAGATTGGTATAACTTGGCTAGTTGGATAAAGTATTTTCTAGACATTATTGCAATAGTGAAGATGTAATTCCTTAGAAAATACTGATAATGAAATTGGGACACCCTTATTTTTATTTGAGCACATAAACAATGATACCAAATGAATTTTTTAGTTCTGGATATATAGAGGCCATGAACACCTTTTTTGAATAGGGATTCTAATGTATATCAAATAAATTTTTAATTTGAATAATCCATATGAGTGGATCATTATCATAAAACTTGAGTAGGTCCACTTTTTGCAACATCATCTTTATACCAGGATTGGCATTGTGATTGTGTGGAGGAAGAGAACCAAACTAGAGTGGTATAGGGTTATTTTATAATTTTTGAGATGGGAATTTGGCCAATTGACTAGTTAATTATTATAAATGATCTCACAAGCCATTCAAGTCCTCTCTCAGCCCCATAAGGTCCCTTTAATTGCATCAAAAACACATTTTTGTACCATTCCCTTCAACATTAACTTAATTTACTAAACTACCTCTAAAATAATTGGATTAGAAATTTATTACTCCATGTAACCCTTGTGAGGATTTTTAAGCATTTCTTTCCCTTTATAATATCTACAAGTGTTAATTCTAGCTATACACAAAACCTAGGATGGTTGTAACCCTAAGAAAATATATCAATATATGATACCATTGTAATCCCATTTCCAAGACAAATCCAACAACTAATAATGTGTAAAAGGGTGAAGATGTTTGGCACAAAAAAATAAAAAAATAGAATATACCATTATGATAATCTCATA